>CM038223.1:92910974-93510974 GCA_021442155.1 Cymbidium sinense
AATCTATCTAAATGGATGAACCTAGGTGATTTAAGAATGGGTAATCTATTTCTAAATTAGAAAGGAGTGGATCAAAATTTTTATAATTATTAGTACTTGGAGAGCTTTTTATAAGAATAAAATCATCAAGATCATCAAAAGTAGAAAAGATGTAAGCGAAATCAATTTTCTTCTTCATTGATTTCTTAGATTTGGATGGATGGATGTACAAAGTAGAAATCAAGTGTAAGGATTTGACACCTCCAACAATGTGGTCGCTAGAAGAAGATTTGGATGAACTGTAAGAATTATGGAAGGAGTGCTGACGGTGGTGTGCTACATACTATCAGTGGAGGTTGTCACCGCCGGGCTTTTACCTCCCTCAAGTTGTCCCTAGTAATTTGTAAACTATCCATAGAGCTGGAGGTTTGAGCTGCTTTAGGCACCTACAAGGATAACTTTATGATCTTAGAAATGATTTTTCTTGGAGGTTTGGGATAGGGAAATATCCCAACCTTCTTTTGTCATAAGAAGATCGCATGTATCCCCAAAGATTACCCTAACAAAACTAGAGAGTTGTTCTAACAGCTATTCCTTAGAGATGATAATGACACTTGACTTGTAGCTATGCTCAAGCTAGTCCTTAAAGGTAAAGCAATCTTCTAAGACATGACCTAGCATGCAGTTGTAGGGAAAATAGTTTAGATCATGACACTTGTCCACATCCTCCGGCCTCTTAGGCTCTAGTAACTAGGAATCAGGCTTCTTTAAGAGGTTCTTAAAGATCTTCCTAACTACCTCCCTCTTGAATGAATAAGGTTTATTCAATTTGTCAACAAGAGTAGATAAGTGTTAGTTACCTGGTGGATAGAATCAAAATGGATGAGCGATGGTGGTGACCAGCAATGTGGTGGTATGATGACCGAGGTGGTGGTGAGGAGATTCCGAGCTCGAGGCTCTAACCGCATGGCCGGTTGCTTCCCTTGTCAAGTACTATGATCACCCTTCTTCTCAAATGCCTTCTTCAGTCTGGGCTTAGTTGATTGATCTTGGAAAGGTAACTATTTTACCTCCCCTTATAGAGTAGCCGCCTTATTGATTAATTTTTCAATTATCTTAATGGTAAACCCTTTAAGTATGAAGGTTACTGAGCCATGGATATTCTTGATAAGAATTTTAATGACATGTTGTTCGCATGTGATTCACATTTCATACTTAAATTGCACCATCTAAGAATGTAATCAACAAGGGACTCACCATGGTGTTGTTGAGCTACACCGAGATCAGCCATAGTTACCCTTTACTGAGCTCCAGCAAATCTCTTAATAAAGAGCTCCTCCAACTCAACCAATGTCTTCACTGAACCATAGAGTAGTTTAGCATACCAATCAAATGTGATGTGTGTCAAGCTACTGACGAAGAGGTGAAATAAGAGTACATCGCTGCCACCAAAGCATTGCAACATCCGCCTTGAAAGCAATGTGATGTCGGTTCACGCCATCAAAAAATTTGATGGACAGAGATACAAAGCCCTTAAGATATTGGACACCATCAAATTTCTCTCGGTAGGGTCTACCCTTTAGAACATATGAGCCACCTCAAGCTTGCACTAATGCATCCCTCTCCTACTGCTCCAACATGTGTTTAATGTCTTTTTATGCATGGAGGTACTATCCACCACCTTCCTATGCAAGCTACCACTGTCTTCTTCAGTAGGAATGCATCTATGATGATCTGAAGTGTGTGTTAACTCTACTCTATTAGCCACTATGGGAGAAGGTTGTGATATCGGGGCTAAATTTTGTAATGTTGACACTACTGCCATCAACTCTTCAATCTTCTTTCCCATTCTATCATTATGATCATCCTTCTGCCTAAGCTGATGGAGGAGGTGTTGAGTTGAATGGACGGTGTCATCCTCTTCAACTATAATACCTTCCTAACTATGCTGATCTCTCTGAAGGGAACTCCTAGTATCAACCATGTGGACTTCGGCAGAATCCTCAAGAAGGTCATCCTCATCAGGATCAAATGCTACCTGCTCATCATCAAAATCTATACAATCACTACCTAAGAGTTTCCTCTTCTCGGCAAAGTAAGTGGCTACGATCTCATTCAAGAAACAATCTAAAATGCCAGCATAAAAACTCGGGGCTAATCGGTGGAGGGATTATGGTCACTAACTGAAATGCATCTAACACTGCCTGCCACTGGAGTGCTAGTTAGGAGCATCATGCTCATTGGAAGAGATATGCTCATGACTGCTCATTGGTGGAGTGGTATCCCTGGGGACATCCACTACCATGGGAACTATAATATTGTCCCCTTCTTCCTCTACAACTGTCAGTATCACTATCTCTAATGGTGGTGGTGGTGGTGGTGAGACCACGATGTTGTGTGGTCGCCACTGCTTCTTCACCAGGACTAAAGTAGGAGGTCGAGTGGGGGAACTCATCCTCACCCCAGTTGATGGAGTAGATGGAGTGGGATCCTTTGGTCATAGCTGAATCACCAAATGGGTTGACCTCTCCCCAAATGGGGGCTCCTAGATCTTGGCGGTGGGAGTGTATAATGATGGTGGACAAAGGGAGTGGTGAAGGCAATATCAGTCAATGGGTGATCTGCCATAGTGGGTAGCATGAAGAACAATCTATTCTAATGATGTAAGGCACGATCAAAAATCCATCAGATGGCATACCTGATTCTTAAGATGCTTGAGCCTCCATGACCCTCTCTCTGTGGATCCAACCCCTCACACTCCTAGAGATCAATGATCATAAATCAAATAAGGCACCAGGCTTCGAGCATCCATATGCTCTGCCAACCTAGTGTAGGATAGTCTTAAGTCTAGCATAGGGCCTCCTATGCTCCTTATGCGGTGTCTCATAATATTCCAATGGTGGGGGTGAAGCAGCAATCCTCTGATAATATTCCTCTCCTTATCCCACTTAAATAGAGCATCCTTCTTCATCAACCTTACAAATGGTTGACAGCATCCTGATAGGTTTGATATAAATTGATGGATGAATGCGAGCTGTCCATATAAAGAATGGAGCTGACGCAAACTCTTTGGTAGAATAGCCTTGATTTTAGCAGGATCAATTTCAATACCTCTGTGACGTACGATATTCCCCAGGAAAATATACATGAAAATGTGATTCTCACTTAACAACTTTGATATGTTAAGTGGGAATCAAATGTACATGGAAATGAGATTCTCACTTAACAACTTTGATCTGTTAAGTGGGAATCAAATGTATTTGATGATGTGATTTTCACTTAACAACATTGATATGTTAAGTGCAAATCAAATGTATATAATGATAAGATTCTCACTTAACAATTTTGATGTGTTAGATGGGAATCAATTGTACATAAAAATAAGATCCTCACTTAACAACCTTGATATGTTAAGTGGGAATCAAATATATTTTGAAAATGAGATTCTCACTTAACAACTTTGATATGTTAAGTGGAATCAAATGTTCATGAAAATGAGATTATCACTTAACAATTTTGATATGTTAAGTGGGAATCAAATGTATTTGATAACGTTATTCTCACTTAACAACTTTGATATGTTAAGTGGGAATCAAGTGTATTTGATGTGCCCTTTTTCTTCTGACAAACATGGCATGTCAAATAAGATTCTAAAATAGATGAAAAATTTATTTAACAAATCTTAAGTATGTTAAATAGATTTCAACAACATGCTTTGATGCCATGTATGTGATTTCTTGATTTTGAAAATAAGAGAAACTTCCACTCTAGCATATGTGAAATATGTTGAATGGAGTTTCAATTTTATGTTATGATTTGAAAGTAGAATCTTCATTCAACAAATTTGAGCATGTTAAATGAAGATGGTTATTTTAAAAAGGAGTGCTTTTGAAAAGTGTCATTTTGTGAAAGAAATTATTTTTCTTAAATTTTATGATGAACCTTGCCTCACCAAGCTAATGGTAAGGAGGTTTTGAATTTTTTTTATTTCTCCCTTCTTTGATAAATTTTGTTTCTTTTTTTTACTTATTGGGGACCCAAGAGGGGTTTCAAGACCTACACGGAGTGAGGTCCTAAAACTAAATGTCGACTAACTTTGCTTAAGAATGAAATAAGTTGAGTGCCAATGAAAGAAAAGATAGTCTCAGAATTACATAAATTGCAAGTCCACTATCGATGCTTGAAAATTATAATCATTTAATAGAGATGGAGAGAGGAAACATCCCCATCAGAGTCACTAGAAAATCTATGGTGCTCATTTTTTATTGTGTTTTGTCTGTATATATGAGGGGACACCACACAGATCTGAGGATGTACTTATTGATGTGATCATGTATGACTTCAAGGAATAGTGTATTACCTCAAGAGATCAAAGTCACTATCCTACAATAGACCTAGTCACCTAATAAGGACTCCTAAAAAATGATGGGTCTTCAAATTTACTAGAGATTTTTACCCTAATTTACAAGGAAAAGTAAAGCAGGATTTATTTAATTCACATTCATTTAGTTTCCTATGGAGGCAAACCTCTAATATAGTTAATTACATCTTAAGGAAAGTGAATCCCTTAAGAATACTCTCTATTAAAGTAGGTGATTATTGTCTCCAAAGAATTCAAAGATATGGCTATCAATAAATTGGTTGTATTTTAGAAGATCAAGTGGGATGGATTAAAAGGGGAGAGCTATTATCGAAACCAAAGGAGATGAGTAGGGAGTGCTCATGATACTGGGAAACCTAGTGAGCATTCCAATCTATCCTATGGTTGGGCTTTATATATTTGAAATTGAGGAGATTTATTTATTTGAGTTGAAATTTTACTAGAAATCTAGGACTTATAATTCCATAACATAAGATTATGAAAATGCTTAAGATGTGAGGATTTATGCTTGTAGCCGCAAAGGAAAACATCAACCTCAGATTCTAAATCTAGGGAGCTTTGGCGAGGGCCAAAGCATGCCTTAAATCTAAGGTAAAAGTGGGTATATAGTTTACCTCCACAAGAGAGAGTAATCCACCTGACTGTTGGACTTATCACTGACTAGAGTAGCAGCCAGTTAACTCCTCCTACATTTTAAAACCATGTAGGCAAGTCATATGCTTTGCAAAATGATTAGGCTATTATTTATTTAAAAAAGAAACTAAATCCTTAAACACACTCCCTAAGAGACTAGAGCATGAGGGGTATGAATAATGACTTAATCTAATACAAATTTGTATCAAATTTTATTTAATTTGGGACTCTTTATTTTGACACAAGCTATAGGACTTTATATGTCTAAATGCATTAGAAGTTGATTATTGGCCAAATCAAAAAAGAAATAGGTGTTCTTCCATCATAGGCTCTAAAAGGTTAAGCCCATTTCTATCTGGCAAAGATGGAAGGCCTCTCTTAACAAGAGTGAAATAAGATGATTATGTATGATATTAAACATACAACATCCAGCTAAGGATTGCTAAATATTTTATTATCTTGATTTAATGCCTAGGCTATTACATGAGATTATGAGTTATTTCAGAGATTTAGTTATGAGTTATTAGTTTGGGTAGAAAAATAAATTTTTATCCTAGGAGCCTAATCGCATCCAGGCCATACAATAATCACCAGTGATAAATAAACTATGAAGAGGCATGCTTTTTCTAATACACAAGCTAAACAAAACATTAAATAAATTTATAAAGCTATCATAAAAGAATAAGAGACCAGTGCGGTCCAGTACTATCATACAACCCAAAAAGAAATGTGGGTAGCCAAGCTTTACCCTTATACATCCCATCATAATGAAAGAATAATTATAATTACAAGTGATGAATTTTATGGGGGGTCTTCATTCTTCATTCTTTCTTGTTGGCTTCTTTCTTCTTTCATTTCTTCATTTGATTTGTTACATTTCTTTCTTCCTTTTATCTTGATTTGGATGTGCTTGCTCCAAAGATATCACATGGTACATAAGACTCGATCTTATAACCAATTCTCATCCTAATCCCCCATAACACTTATCCTAATCCTAATGCAAAATTACATTAAAAAGAAGGAAAGTAAATCTAGCTACAATTGCAAAATAAATATTAGCTAAACACACCATACAACCCAAGTAGTTATATGAATAATTTGGACTTAGCACCCCACACATGGGTAATGAAGCCCACCTATCTTAACTTAGGTTATGCTTAGGGGTATAAGCAACATGAACAATAAAGCATTTATAATTTTATTTTATTATAATAACCCATTAAGCACAACCCCCTGCAGAAAGACATGATTAGGCTAATATCAGCCTACGTCCCGACTACACACATACACCCTAACATCCAGTCTATAATAATACATCATAAAACAAGCATACATCAAACCATACACTGCCCTAATAGAAAGCAAGAAGTGGTGACTTAGTCTAAAGTTTGTGCATCAAAGGCTTGTGTGGTATGTCCTAACTAGGCTATAGAGTTGTAAGTTTGCTAAGTGTGAAGGATTTAATTTATAAAGAGTTGATTTCTCTTTAAGTGATTTAATTGATTTGAGGATTTTACTTAATATTTTCTTTTGTTTCCTTTGGCCTACACAAAATAACTAAGTGTTATAAAGAGAAGAAAGAGAGGAGACTCTCTTTCATTCCTACCTTAAGTCACTTCTAAAGCAAATTAATTAATCAATTTTCTTTATTGAATGGCTAATTATTTGTTTAAATTGAACCTAAGTTTAGGTTCACTCTAAATGACCTTATTTAATAAGAATGACATCTTAAGGTTAATTAGAATGAATTACTATCATATAACACATGTTCATTCATTTCTTTCCATCATGTTCATCATGCATATGATTAAACCCCAAACATAGCTATACATGCAATTAATGTCTTAGCACACTTAAATGATTAATGCAAAGAAATTTATTTGGAATTTAGATATTTTGTTTGATTGAATTATGAATGCATATCTTTTTAATAGAAAAAAGGGATTTTTCATCCATTAGTTAGACGCACATTCACATGTATAAAAGTTTTAAGTGAGTGCATCGCCATTGTTCTCTACATTAGGGCAAGGTACGAGACCTACTTAGGGCTACTTAAAGCCTCGTAGCCCCGGGGTGTCCAGACTAGTATACTACTTTTCTTAGATACATGTAGATGTATAAGCAACTATAAGGATAGAAAAACCCATGCAAAAGTTGTTGTGGTGAAAACTTTCTATAGATTGGGAGTCTCCTTTCAAAATCTATTGGTAGAAAAAGAAAGAGGATACCCTTTATAGAAATTCATCTTTTTAGGATGCTATGCAGATCTACAGATGTACTTATTCTGGTGATTGAGTACGTCATCAAGGAATAGTGTACTATCTCCATAGACAGAAGTCACTACCCTTTAATGGACCTAATCACCTTAATAAGGACTCCTAAGGATGATGGGTCTGCATATGTACTAGAAATTCTTTCCCTACTTTATATGGAAAAGTAAAGCAGGGTTTAATTTAAATAGGGTTTGTTAACTTCCCTATAGGGGCAAGCCCTCATAGTTAATTACATCCTAAGCAATGGGGATTCCTTAGGAAAACTCTCAATTAAGATAAATGATCACTATCTTTGAAGATTTTGATAGGAAGGATTATCAATCGATTATTTTATTTTTGAAGATCAAATGGGATTGATCAAAGAGAGATTTATTAACGAAGCTAAATGGGAATGAGTAAGAGAGGCTCACAATACTAGGAAACCTAGCGAGCATCTCAAACTATCCTATGATTGGGCTTTACATTTTTGAAATTGATTTAGTTTGATTGGGTTGCATTTTTCTTTAGAAATTTAGGACTTAAGATTCCTTAACACAAGATTAAGGAAATGCCTAAGAAGTGAGGAATTAAACTTACGGCCCGTAAAGGGGAGAAGCAATCTTAGAACCTAAATCTGGGGAGCTTCGGTGAGGGCTAGAAGCACAACCTAAATCTAAGGCAAAAATGGGTAATTGGTTTGTCTTCACAAAAAAGGACAAACCACCTGACTGCTTGGACTTACAACCGCTTGGGGACTAAAAAATATTGCATCTCACTAAGGATAAGCAAAAGGATTTATTTATATTGATTTTTTTTATTTTGTTTCTTTGTTTCAAATTTTTAGATTTTAGATTTTGAGATGAACCTTGTTGGTTTGCGATGGATTGCACTAAGTAGAAGCCACGGAGGCCTAGACTGACTCAGATTTACCAATCCAAAGTGGTAGTCTACTAAACACATAGTAGGACTAGCCAATTAAAGGGATTCCTTTTGATATACAATAGTTGTACTAGAAATAAAGCATAGTAGACTTACATCCTCCAAAGTAGAAACCAGTTGCTAGAGTGATTATTGATAAGGCAACAGATTGAACCCAACCTAGGGCTGACTATTAAGTGAATGTCGTTGGGGGACTTAGATCAACTCAAGATAGCCAAAGATAGATTTTATTTTATTTTTAGATTTATTTTTTTTAATTATGAGTGATCATTAGTTTGTGATGAACTGCACAGAATAGGGGACCATGGATGCCTAGACCTAACTCAGATTTACCAATTCAAAGGGAGTAGTCTACCTACCATAAGGTAAGACTATTCAACCAAAGGAGTGCCTTTTGATTTGTAATGGTCAAGTTCTAAGAAGAAAGTGTGAGGACTCACATCTTCTAAAAATAAGGAACCACTAGGGTGATTAGTTGGCAAAGCAACGGATCAAACCCAACCTAGGACTGACTATTGAGTGAATGCCGCTGGGGGACTTAAATCAACTCAAGATAGTCAAGATTAGTTTCATTTTTAGATTTATTTTAGTGAATCTTATTAGTTTATCATGAGTTGAGAAGGCTATGGAGGCCTAGACCTAACTCAGATTTACCAATTCAAAGGGAATAGTCTACCAATCACAAGGTAGGATTATCCAACCAAAGGAGTGCTTTTCAATTTGCAATGGTCAAGTTTTAAAAAAAAAAGCCCGGGGACTCACATCTTCTAGAAACAAGGAACCACTTGGGTGATTGGCTGGCAAAGTATTGGATCAAACCCGACCTAGGGCTGACTATTGAGTGAATGTCACTAGGGGACTTAAATCAACTCAAGATAGTCAAGATTAGTTTCATTTTTTAGATTTGTTTTAGTTTATAATGGATTCTGTCAGTTTATGATGGATAACACTGAGTAGGGGCCATAGAAGCTTGGACTTAACTCAGATTTACAAGTCCAAAGGGAGTAGTTTCTCGACTGATGGGAGAACTATCCAACCAAAGGAGTGCCTTTCAGTTTACAATGATCAATTTAAGGGAAGAAAGCTCTTGGACTCACATCTTCCACTACAAAAGATCTCTATGGTGATCAGTTGCTTTAGGCAACAAATCGAATCCAACCTAGGGCTGACTATTGACTAAATGCCACTAGGGGACTTTGATCAACTCAAGATAGCCAAAGATAAATTTTATTTTTTAGATTCATTTATTTTAATTATGATTGATCTTATTGGTTTGTGATGAACTACACTGAATAGGAGCCATGGAGGCCTAGACCTAACTCAGATTTACCAATTCAAAGGGAGTAGTCTACCAATCACAAGGTAATACTATCCAACCAAAGGAGTATCTTTCGGTTTGCAATGGTCAAGTTTTAAGAAGAAAGCACAGGGACTCACATATTTTAGAAACAAGAAACCACTAGGGTGATTGGTTGGCAAAGAAATGGATCAAACCCGACCTAGGGCTGACTATTGAGTGAATGCCACTAGAGGACATAAATCAACTCAAGATACTCAATATTAGTTTCATTTTTAGATTTTTTATAGTGAATCCTATTTCTTTATGATGAATTGTACTGAGTGGAGGCCAAGAAGACCTAGACCTAACTCAAATTTACCAATTCAAAGAGAATGGTCTACCAACCACAAGGTAGGACTATCCAACCAAAGGAGTGCATTTTGATTTGCAATAGTCAAGTTTTAAAAAGAAAGCACAGGGACTCACATCTTCTAGAAACAAAGAACCACTGGGATGATTGGTTGGCAAAGCAATGGATCAAACCTAACCTAGGGCTGACTATTGAGTGAATGCTGGGGCTTAAATCACCTCAAGATAGTCAAAATTAGTTTCATTTTTTAAATTTTTATTTTAGTTTTGATAGATTATGTTGGTTTGTGATGGATCACACTGAGAAGGAGTTGATGTTAAGCCTATCATCAACCAAAGGGAGTAGTTTCTCGATGGGAGAACTATCCCCAACCAAAGGAGTGGTTTTCAATGATCAATTTAAGGGAAGAAAGCTCGGGGACTCACAACTTCCACTAGAAAAGATCAGGGGTGATCGGTTGCTTTGGCAACAAATTGAACCCACTGCTGCCGGAATTTGTGATAATCATGCTAGAAAGAATGTGTCATAGTCATATATCTTCCAAAGTGGAATGACTATCGGGGTAACCTGTTTGTGGAAAAATAGATTGAACTTGAGCTAAGGGCGACTATGGAGTAAGTACCGACCCAGGGATTTAGCTCAACTCAAGTAGTCAGGTAATTTCTATAGGGAGTTCTGCTGACATTGCCCTAAAGATAGGATGCCTGCTTGGGAGAAAGGGCCCTTTGGGGGTAGGAATTCCTAATACACGGACCCTGCAATTTTCGAGGGACCAAACTGAGAAAGAGCTTATATTAGCCTAAACATATCTCAAATCAAACCAAGGGAGAATCGCATCCACAAATTCTCCAACCATAGGGGTGACTACTAGGAAAGAGGGACTATCCAATCCAAAAGTAACCCGGGTAGTGTCTAAATGGGATCATAAAAGACGTGGCCCAAATAGAGTGCCCACAGGGGATGGGGATGCTAAGGGCTTAATCCAATACCCTGGAGAAAATGACATGGCTTGTCGTATATATAATAGGTATTCAGTATCTAACTTAAGGAGAAAACATCGGGACCATATCTGCCAAGAGTGGCGTACTCACCGGGTGAGTCATTGTCAGCATAGCGAACATCAACCAACCTAAGGTGCCCATCAACATCAGGAAGAAAGCTGGGACTCACATCTTCCTATAGCGAATCATGGGATACCTTGGCTCGATGCTATCCGATCTAGGGCGACTACTAAGTGGATGCCACTAGGGGACTCATATCAACTCAAAAGTAGTTGAGAGGAAAGTAGCCTCTAGGGGACTTACCCTAAACCTCAAAATATACTCAACCTAATTAGAGCAAGATGGTAGTTCAAGAAGAAAGTTCAGGGACTCACATCTTCTTAAGCAAAGTCAACAAGACATAGCTTACTGGCTAAGCAATGTAGCATACCATACTAACAAGGAGCTCATTGGTTTGCAATGATCAAGTTAGGAGTAAAGTGTAAGGACTCACATCTTCCAATAAATTACCACTAGGGTGACATATTAGCAAGGTAGCATGTAGACCCGACCTAAAGCTATTGAGTGTGTGCCACAAGGGGCTTGCTCCCACATTAAAGTATAGCCTACAAAAGATTTATGCTTGTGATGTGCATGTGTTAAAAGGAATAGAACACCTTTGGGGACTCTTACACCTACCTTAAAACACGCTGGGAAAATAATGAAATGATGCCACGGATGGCAACAAGATTTCGTAAGAAAGGATGTTGCTTGGGTTCTCTCACACCTAACTTAGTTGTGCTAATCAAAATAGGATACCTCTTGGGTTCTCTCACACATATTCTAATAGTTCCAGGAGGTTGTCTTTGTGATGTGAAAGAGGGATAAGATGCCACTGGGGGACTCTTACACCAACCCTAAAACACATCATAGATTCGCAAGACAAGCAAACAACACTTTGAAAAGAAGAGAAGATTTGACGAATGGAATTAGATTTTTGTTCTCTTTATTAATGATTATTTTCAAACATGATTTGTTCTATGGGTAAGCTATAAGTGTTCCCCTTTACAATCAATAAGCTAATAAGATCCTCCTTGGTAGGCCTTCTCTATAGCATAGGGGCCTTCCCAAGTGGGTATAAACTTACCTCCCATATTTCGACGGGCAACAATTGGTCTTCTTAGGACTAACACAAGTTCTCCTACTTCGAAAGACCTAGGTTGGACTAACTTTTTATGAGCTTGAATCATTTTGGCCTTGTACAACTCAAGGTTTTGGCACGCCCGTAAGCGACTTTCCTCCAAATCTTTGAGGTCTTCTAACTGTAACTTTGCATTCTATTATGAGTGATCTTGTTACCCAATGTTATCCTTAGTGATGGAGCCAAACTTCTAAAGGTAGAATGGCTACAAACCTATACACTAAAGATAATGGGGTAGATGAGTCGAGGTATGTGTGTGGTGTAGGCCAGCTTCAAACCAACTACACATGCCACTATCATTTATTGTCATCAAGAGTTTTCTTCAATATATGGATAAGAGTTTTATTGAATACTTCTACTAAGCCATTTGTTCTGAGGTAGTAGATGGTGGAGTTTCTCCAATCTATACCATGTCTTCTGGCGAACCTGTTGATCTTCATGCTTTTGAATGAAGAACCATTATCGGATATAATTCCGAGGCACCCCGAACCTATATACAATATGGTTCCTAAAAAATTGAAGCACATGCTAAGTTGTGACCTCTCTAAGTGGGATGGATTTCACCCACTTGGAAAAGTAGTCAGTGGCAGCTAGAATGAACTGGTGACCCTTAGAAAAAGGAGGATCGATCATACCCATAATGTCGGAACCCCAACACTCAAATGGCCATGAGGCTCATGTAAGGTGTAGAATGTTGGGTGGTTGGTGGAGGACCACACCTTGCACCTGACACTGATGGCATCTTCTAGCAATATCCATCTAATCTGTGATCATCAAAGGCTAGTAGTATCCAAGTCTTTTGATCTTCATCTTCATCTTCAGATCGAAAAGATGAGCTCTGCATAGACCTGCATGTACCTAGTCAATTATAATGCCACGTGCTTCATGTTTGTCCAAACAACATAACCATAATTGGTTAAAGGACTGGCAGTTCAGGGTGTCATCAATGAGAGCATAGGAGAGACTCTGTTTCACCTGATGGGCTTATGATTTCTCTTGAGGTCATTTTCCAGTGTTCAAGTAATCTATAAATAGTTGCCTCCAATCTAGCTCCTCATCCTTTTTGGCAATGGCAACCTCCCCTTCAAGAGAAAGTCTCTCGATAAGTTCAGCATCAATAAGGGATGGGACCTATCTATTTTTGACCCTTATTAGAATGGACTCATCTTCCAGACATGCAAATTCTTTGGCAAGTTTGTCCAAAACATCTGCTACTACGTTCTCTGCTTGGAGAACCTTGTAGATGGTAACTTCAGGAATCTGGGCCAATAGCTTTATGGTATACTCATGGTAGTGACAAAGCTTTGGTTTGAGAACCTTGTATGACCTAGTGATCTGGTTGATAACCAACTGAGAATCCCTAAACATATTGATACTTTTGACATTGATAGTGATGACTAACTCCAGATCGATAATCAAAGCCTCATACTCAGCTTCGTTGTTGGTGTATGGGTTGAAAAGATAGTATGAGAATCTCATCACATCATGGTTTGGAGTTAGTAGAACTATTCCTACCCCTGCCTTACCTGGAAGAATAGATCGTGGCATTTCACCTTTAAGAAAAGAAGCAGCACCATCAAAATACATCTCCCATTGGTGGTTATCGGCCTCCCCTATGTTCATGATTTGTTCATTGGGGAGATTGACACTAAGCAAAGAATTAGTAAGAAATGGGTGTGCTGCTAAGAAATTTGCTAGTGCTTGTCCTTTAATCACACGAAGGGGTATGAAAGTGATATCAAACTGTGAGAGTATCATGGACCAGCGAGCCAAACATCCAAATAGCATTGGATGTGTCATGAAAACTACAGTGGATTTTTCCTGGAGATCAAGTTCACCATATGAGAAAGCATGTAGTATCGTAGCTTTTGAGATGCAAAGATCAAAGCTAGAAAATGTTTCTCAATAGGTGGATAGTTTACTTCAGCAGGGATCAGATGATGGCTGGGTTAGTAGAGGGCACTCTCCTTTCCTTCATCGTTGGCTTGGCCCAACAGAGCACCGAGGGAGTCATCCAATGCTACAGTGTAAAGGATGAGTGGCCTGCTCGGGATAGGGGCTACAAGAATTAGCAGCTTCACCAAGTACTACTTGATGTCTTCCAATGCATACTGACACTTTCATCCCACTGAATGTAGCATCCTTTTTTATAAGAGTAGAGAAAGGCTTGTATCTCCCTGATAGGTTTAAGATAAAGTGTATTAGGTATGCCAGCCATCCTTGAAAAGATCTGAGTTGAGTTAAACTGTTAAGAGGTGGCATTTCTAAGATAGCTTTGATCTTTTTAGGATCTATTTCGATCCCTGGGTGTCGAACAACAAACCCAAGGAATTTCCTTGAAGCTACTCTGAATGCACACTTCAAGAGATTCATTTTCAAGTTATATTGTCTTAACCGTTTGAAAACTACTCTCATGTTAAAAAGGTGGTCTTCCTTTTCCTTGTTCTTGACTACTAGATCATCAATGTAGTACTCAACCTGATGATGGATGAGTTCGTTAAATCTGAGTCATGGCACATTGGTATGTAGCACCAGCATTTTTAAGGCTGAAAGTCATGACACTATAACAGAAGATTTTGATCGAGGTTTAGATAGCAGTGTTTCTTTCATCTTTAGGAGACATCCTGATTTGGTTATAGCCAGATGATCCATCCATGAAAGAGAAGACTACGTGAGATGAGGCAATGTCCATCATTAATTCTAGTATAGGAAGAGGTAACTCATCCTTAGGACATGCCTTATTTAAGTCCCTAAAATCAACACAAATGTGAATTTGGCCATTCTTCTTCTTAACTGAGATGACTTTGGCTAACCAGGTGGGATATTTTTCTTCCCTGATGAAACCAGCATCGATCAGTTTCTTGACTTTAAAAATGACCTGTTGTTCAATTTCTAATCGCATGCGTCTAGGAGCTTATTTAATAGGGGTAACGTTAGGGGCAACTTCATAAAAGATAATTGTTTGACCTCTCCTTGTAGACTAGCCATCTTATTGATTAGCTTCTCAAACGTCTTGATAGTTAAGCCCTTAAGCATGAAGGTGATCGGGCCATGGATATTCTTCAAGTGAATCTTAATGGCATGCTATTCAGACACCTGTGGTTCACACTTCATACTCAGGCTATGCCATCGAAGAATATAATCAACCCAGGAATCACTGGGTTACTGTTGTGCTACAATGAGATCACCTATAGTAACCCTTTGCTAAGCTCCAGCAAACCTCTTGATAAAGAGTTGCTCCAACTCAACAAATGTCCTTACTAAACCATTGGGTAGTTCAGCATACCAATCAAAATAATACTCGATAGGCTACTAACAAAGAGTCTAAAGAGTAAAGCATCGCTGCCACCTGCATTGTAATAACTAGCCCTAAAATTTTCTATGTGTTGCCTCGGGTTTCCACTCTCATCAAAGCTTTTGAAGGAAGGAGGCATAAAACCCTTAGGATACTGAATAGCATCGAATTCCTCTAGGTAGGGTTTACCCTTTGGAACTGATGATCCTCCCTAAACTTGAGCCATAGCTTCCTTCACCTACTGCTCAACCATGGATTTTAGATCTTTTTTACGTATGGAGGTACTTTCCACTACCTTCTTATATAGGCTAGTGCTACCTTGCTCAACGGGAGGTAGTGCCTTGGCTTGGTCCAAGACATGCACTAACTCAGGGGCTAGTTTTGTGGTATCCTCTTTGTCAACCTCATCACCTTCCATGGCTTGTTGCTCCCTAAGAATAGATCCTCTAGTATCGACCATGCATACTCCAGCTAAATCCCCCATCTAGTCATCTTCATTGGGATGGAAGCTTACACTCTCCTCATCAGACCAGGCATACCCTAAGATCTCCTTCTTCTCCATGAAATAGTGTGCAACTATGTCATCTAAGGAATGATCCAACTCAGTAGGTATGAACAGTTTAGGTTGACCATGTGATCACTATCATGCACTGAGAGGCACCGAAGCTTGCCTTGGACTGGGGAGTCAATTCTGTGTGAACTATACTCACTAGAAGAATGATACTCACCGCTTGGACCGTAATGGGGAACGACCTAGGATGATCCTCTACCACTTTGTAACTAATCGGAATATCTATGATAACTATCACCATCTCCACATCTGGATGTATGGGCAGAGTTGGTGAAGGAATGACCACGATGCTTTAGGGTCTCCACTCCTTCTACACCACCACTAGGGCAGAAGGTCGAGCAGGAGAGCTCGGCCCAACCACAATGGGTAGTGTAGGAGGGGTAGGATCCCATTGCCATTCAGATCACTAATGGGGTACATTTCTCCCGGGATGTGGCCTTTATGGCCTTAAATGGAATGAGAGATGCTGCAACTTGTACTGGCGATGGTGGAAGAGGGGTAGAGCAGTGGGGTGGAGACACCACCGACTTGCATGTGAACCGCCTCCCTGTTGTGGGAGAAGAATACTATCAAGATGGTCGTAAGGGTAGCATGCCGACCGAAAATCAAAGCAAAGCTACCGACTACACAACCTCCACTCTCTCGCTAGTAATGTGATGTATGGGCCTCACGGGCCCTCTCCTAATGAATCTGCCTCTCTATGCTATGGGGGAAAATAGATTGAAGGTCAAACTTTGTCGACTCGAAGACTGTATGCTCCACCCACTGCATGGCAGAAAGGCGGTACATACGACACCTCCTACTTTTGAAAATTGCTGGCTACAAGTGCACCACTGGAGGTGGTGATGAACAGATCCTCCTGGCATCCTCTCTATCTGATCTAGAGAGAGGATGGAACTGGTTTTTGTAATCAGTGGTAAAGTGATCATGGGAGACTTATCCATGGCTGATCGAGTTGCTGCCTCTAGCTCTCTAACTATCCGAGTGTGGAACCGTTTGATCATACGGTTCTTGTTCCTACTCTAGGTATGGGTAGGATGAGAGGAGTGCGAACTAGATCCATACTCAAATGTCAGGGAAGCAAGCCCTAAGACCAGGGGAGCCTTACCCTTAAAGGGTATATATGGTAGGGTACTAGCCCGTACTGGGGCAACATGAGCAACTCTAAGATGAACTGCAACTAGAACTAGAACTGTCGATAATGCTGGCACTGTAATAGTTGAAGTCTGTGGTACTGCCACAACTTTTCTCTTCAGTGAGGAGACATCTGAATTAGAAGGTAAGTCTATCCTGATGACCGGCTTCTGCCCGGTCACCTTCTTCCTGCTGACTATGGTGAGGGGAATGCTCTCACATGTGATCCTAGCCCCCTCAAATCCTCGACCAAAGTAGATCAAGTGGGTATGGTCTAGAAAAGGGAAGTTAGCCTAATCTAAAGCTAGATCCATACCATGGGAGAGTGAAGACAAACTTCTGAGAACTGGCCATTTGCACAATTGTAGTAAACTAACACTGAACTGCACTGCATTGATTGAAAAGAATCTGCAATGAGCAATGAACTTGTATTAGTTTTTCATCTCCATAGATTTTGAATTTTGAATTTTGAAAATTTGAACCCACATCTAATAACTTTGAAGGGTTAAGTGGGGTTCAAATGGATTTGAAGAGATTGATTGAAAGAGGAATTTGAATGTAAGTCTAAACTTCAACAAATTTAGGTATGCTGAAATATGGATTCAAAATTTTTGATGGGATGCTTCCATAGGTTCACTGTTGTTTTGAATTTGAATTTACTATTTTCAGGACCCTTTCCTTTAACAGATTTGGATATGTTAAAGTAAGGGTCAAATTGATTTTATTTTTGTTTGGTTTTTTTTGGAATTTTACTTACTTAGCAAATTTATGTATGCTAAGTGAACTGTTTGAGAATGATTATTTCTTTTTTGTGAATTTT
The DNA here is from genome assembly GCA_021442155.1 of Cymbidium sinense. NCBI lineage: Eukaryota > Viridiplantae > Streptophyta > Magnoliopsida > Asparagales > Orchidaceae > Cymbidium > Cymbidium sinense. The sequence continues at coordinate 92,928,809 of CM038223.1, forward strand.
GTTTCGATTTTGGAAAATTTTGGAATTCTCACTTAGAAAATTTAGGTATGCTAAGTGAAGAATCCAAGTGTGTTTTGTTTGATTTTTGAAAATAGGATTCTTAACAAATTTAAGTATGCTAAGAAAATCTAAGTGTTTCATTTTGTTTGGAATATTTTGGTTTTTTTGAAAAGGGTAGGATATTTAGCAAATTTGGTATGCTAAGGGGATCCTAAGTGTATTGTTTTGTTTTGATGTTCCGAAAGTGGGGATTTAACTTTAGCAAAAGGTGAAATCCCACTTGGTTTTGTGAAATAGAAATTTCACTTAGCAAATTTGAGTATGCTAAGTGGAATTCCAAATGGTGTGTTCAAAATTTTGATTTCATTTTGTTTTTGAAAATGGAAACTTCTCCTTAGAAAATTTGGTATGCTAAGGAAAGAAGTTCCAAAGGTGTTTGAAATTTTTTGTTTTGACTTTGGAGACTTCACTTAGCAAATTTGAGATGGTGTTTAAAAATTTTGGTTCTAGAATTTGGAGACTTCACATAACAAATTTGGGTATGTTAAGTGAATTTCCAAATGATTGTTTGAAATTTTTTTGATTTTGGAATTTGGAAACTTCACTTAGCAAATTTGAGTATGCTAAATGAAGTCCCAAATGTGTTGTTGAAGATTTTTGAATTTTTGAGTTTAGAAACTTCATTTAACAAATTTGGGTATGTTAAATGAAATTCCAAAAGGTTGTTTGAAAATTTTTGAATTTTGTATTTGGAAACTTCACTTAACAAATTTGAGTATGTTAAATGAAGTTCCAAAAGGTTGTTTAAAAATTTTTGAATTTTGGATTTTGAAACTTCACTTAACAAATTTGGGCATGTTGGTCCATGATTTCATCATAATTTGACATCATATTCATACCCCTTCATGCGGTTAAAGGATAAGCACTACAAAATTTCATAGCAACACACCCACTACTTATTGATTCTACGCTTAGTGATGACCTCCCCGATGAACAAATCATGAACTTAGGGGGCACTACCATTTTCCACTGGGAGATGTATTTCGATGGTGTGGCTTCCTTTCAAAATGGAGAAGAACCATGATCTACTCTTTTAGAGAAGGTAGAGGTAGGAATAATTCTCCTAACTCTGGACTGTGATGTGATGAGATTCTCATATCATCTATCCATTCCATGACCAACAACGAAGCCATATATGAGGCTCTAATTATCAATCTGGAGTTAGCCATTACACTATGCATCTAGAGTATCAACATCTTTGGGGATTCTCAATTAATTATCAACCAAATTGATGGGTCTTATAAGGTTCTAAGCCTAAGCTCCATCACTACCACAAGTACACCACGGAGTTATTGGATCAAATCCCAGAGGTTACTATTTATAAGATTCCTCGAGGAGAGAACGTAGTAGTAGATACATTAGCCAAGCTTGCCAAAGAGTTGGCATGTCAGGAAGATGAGTTAATACCAATAAGGGTCCAAAATAGACAAATCTTATCCCTTTTTGACACTAAACTCATCGAGAGATTCCCTCTTGAAGGGGAGGTTGTCATTGCTAAAAAGTATAAGGAGTTGGAGTGGAGGCAACCATTCATGGATTATCTAAATATAGGCAAACTACCTCAAGAGAAGTCCCTAGCACATCAGGTGAAGAAGAGAGCCCTTTCCTATGCTCTCGTGGATGGCACCTTGTACCGGTGGTCCTTCGATCATATGTGGTTACGTTATTTTGAAAAACACAAAGCCTGTTAGATCATGACTGAGGTACACTCAAGTTTATGTGGAGTGCATCAATCCGATCAGAAGATGAAATCTGAGATCAAGAGACTAGGATACTACTGGCCTTCAACGATCACAAACTACATGGACGTAGCTAGGAGATGCCACCAATGCTAAGTACACTGTGTGGTCTTACTCCAACCACCCAACATTCTACATCCTACATTAGCCACATGGCCATTTGAGTGTTGGGGTACTGACATAGTGGGTCCGATTGATCCTCCTTCTTTCAAGGGTCATCAATTTATTCTAGCTGCTACCGACTACTTTTCCAAGTGGGTGAAGGAAATCCCACTCAGACAAGTCACAACTTAGCATGCGCTCCAATTTTTTAGGAATCATATCGTATATAGTTTTGAGGTGCCTCGATGAATTATATCTGATAATGGTACTACATTGAAGAGCACTATAATCAATAGCTTTTCCCATAGACACAGCATTATTGGTTTTCTTTTTCTCTCTGAATGGAGAAAAGAAAATGACACCACATAGAGTTTAGGAATATTTTATTTAGATGATCAAATACAACATTAAGGAATACATATATTATCTTGAAAGATAAACATGCTTTCCTATAATGGATTCAATCATTTCAATAAAAGACTCTAAGGCAAATGGGTCTTTGTACCAAAGTATTTTCCCAAGAACTACATAGAAAAGTAGGGTCAATTTTATCCTAGGATCTGGTTCCCTATAAAGGCAAGCCTCTATAGTTAATTACATCTTAGGAAGGCTCTCTTCCTAAGAATACTCTCGATTAAAGAAATAAGTGGTTATTCCTAAAGACTACTAAGGTAGCTTTCAAAGGATTGATTTTTGGAAATTCAATTGGGAGAGGTCCAAATTAGAGAGAGTTATTTTTAAGATTCAAATGGGAAAAGAGTAGGAAATGTCTATTAATATTGGGATGCCCAAGAGACATTTCATCTATCTTATGATTTTCAAATTTAATTTTAGATTTCAAGTTATCATTTTCTTAGAAATCTAGGACTTAGATTCTAGAAAGACAAGACCGCATAAAATGCCTGGGTTGAAGACTTATTCTAAAAGGATGCTTTAAAACAAGTCTGTTCTTCACATGTCGATGCTCGACCTAGTTCTATTCTTGGGAATCATTGGTCATTCTCTTCAATTGAAGGAACTAACCTATCCCCGACTCTTCCGGCTTACAAGCTGCCGCCTAACACCACCTAACCACATTTTAAAACCATGAGGCTAAGTCATATGAATGCAAGATGGTTGGGCTGTTGCAATTTTAGGAAAGAAATCTATGAACCTAGACTTACTCCCTAATCCTTAAGATCATGTAGGTATGAAGATGCATATAACTAATGCACATTTTTTTTAATTTTAATTTTTGACTCACAATTCATTTAGGCCAGAAGGATACAATTTATGCCTAATGCGTGCAATTAGAAAAAGATCATGGGCCAAATCAAAATAGAAGAAGGTGTACTTCCATCATAGGCTCTCAAAGGTCAAGCCTAGGTAAAGATGGAATTTCTTCATTAATCAAGAGTGAAACAATATGATTATGCATGACATTCAGCTAAGGGGTTGCTACATATGTTATCTTATTTTAATACCTAGGTTTTTATATGAAGATTATGAGTTGTATTTATTTTTATATTTCAGTTGATTTAGTTGGGTAGAAAATTTAGTTTATCCTATGAGCCTACGCCCGTGCATACATCAAAGACAAACATAGACGTAAAGAAACTTAAGAAAAGCATGTTGTTTCTATTGCACCCAAAATAAATCAAGCCAAATTAAATTATATAAGAAAAGGCTAATGCAATGCACCAGACACCAAGGAAAAAATGAAGTTCTCGCCCTTATACAACCCATCCTAGAACTACAAGTTTAGATCTATGGATCTTTTAGAAAGTCTCCTTCTTCGTGGGACATCCATCTGCGGGACCACCGCACCATCTCCTCGGTTGGGTCACTCGCTAATCCTAGTCCCCATAGATCCTAACCTAATTCTAAGCTCAAATTTACATTTAAAATTCAAAGAAAATTTTAAGCCCTGCAAAACAAATGTTAGGAAATACACACAACATACAAAGCATTTTATATTTCACAAACATACGCTTAACATTTGTTGCCAAGCCCACTTGTCCTATGGACTATGTTAAGGATTTTAGCACTAAGGAAATGACAATTTTATGATTTATTTATTACAATGATCCCTTTAACACGCCCCCTCAGAAAAAAATAATGTTAAATCTAAAAAAGAACCCTAACATCCTAACGAACAAACAAGCTTAGGCATCTAGTCTAAAGCAATACCACAGACATGTGAAGCACATCATAACATATCATGAGATTAAAAGAAAATCAGAATGATCTAACCTAGATCTAAGATCAACTAAGTGTGTGTAGAAGTGGGGTTTATGTGGTAAGTCTAGGCCTTTAAGTTTAAGTTTGAAGTTTGAAGTTTGAATTGGTTTAATTTTTACCATTGGTTGGTTTCAATTCAAATGACTTAATGATTTAATTATCATTTTATGTTCATTTTATTTGGTTAAAGTTGTATAGGTTTTAAGAATGTGAAATAGAATGAATTTCAGGTGAAATTCACTTTATTCTGCATCCTAAATCCTAATGAGGTTTTCAAAAGTCTAACTAAAATCCTTAAGTATTTTAATTAATCCTTTTGAATTTATTTATGTTTGGGTTTGATTTATGTTATTTCATTTATTTGAATTGCTTTGTTTGATTTAATTTATTTGATTTATTTCATTTTGAATTAAATTATATGGATTTCATTTGATTTGGCATATGTTAATTTAACGAGTTTGATTTAAGTTTGATTTCATTCAATTTAACTTAAGATATTAAATTATGAATTTGTAAGCTTAAGTTTTAAGTTCATTAATATGAATTAATATCTTAGGTTTATTTATAAATTATTCTTAACCTAAAATACTTAAGTTAATTCCTTGATCTGATTTGATTAATCTAGATTTTAAGTTTATTATTTAAATACATTAAAGAGGAGTGATTTTATTAAGTTTAACTTAAATTGTTCAATTATATTTGAATTTCATTAAGCATTAATTTTCTTAAAACTTTGTTATTTGATTAGATTCTTTGACTTGGGAAGTTTTGATGAATTACCCTATGTATTTATGATGTTTATTTCAGTTTAGTTTAATTTAGTTGTTAATCCAATGAATTAATAATTTTTAATTATTATTTCATTCATATTGACCTAGAGATTTGGAAAATCAAGAATACCAAATTTATAGACTAATTTGGTTTCAGATAATTATGACAAGTGGGGTCACATGCCAATTTTATGTTCTTAAAGTTTCAATTTAATTAGAGATGTAAGTAGGGTGTAATTAAGGTTTTAATTATTTCATTAAAATTTATATTAAGATTAATTAAGAGATTTTATTTTTAACTTATTATTCACTAAATATCTTTCCAATGAGGGTTTATTCATAATTTTGATTAACGATTAATTTATTATGATTTAATTAAGTTCAAGTGATTTAATTGAATTATTTAATTCTTTTAATTATCAAATTAAGTTAATTACATTCATATTAGGTTTATATTAGTTTAATTAAGTTCAATTATTATTTTGATGTTCATTATTTTGATTTAAGATTATTAAATTAAAATTTTATAATTATTTTATTAAAGGATAATTAATTTATTTAATTTAAGGGTTAACTCACATAAAATTTTAATTTCATTTTATTTCAAAGAATTAAATCCCCAAAAATTTACCTAAGGTATGTTTTAAGCTTAATTTCATTTCCCCAAAGTTTTAAATTAATTAAATTATTAATTTAAGAGTAATTAAGGTTTAATGTTTTTTAATTAAACCTAAATTAAGGAAAACTCAACAAATAAAAATTGAGGCTTTTAATTTCTATGGATTCCTCTCATCAAGATGAATCCATTAAACTTTTATTTATATTTTTTTTTTGTTTTTCTTTGATTTGTAATCATTTTTTGAAGTTTTCTGAATTTTTTTAAATTAATTAAATCATTAATCAACGGTTTTTAACGGTTTTAAGTAATGGGTCCCACACATTTTAACTAAAATGAGCGAGATTAGCTTTGGACCATCCGATCAAAGATCGACCCCTGATGATCTGCTTTCAGGAAGAGAGGTCGCTGTTGATCCCACATGTCGATCAGATCGGACGGCCCTATTATTCTTGCATTCCTAAAGGATTTAATCAAAATTAATGTCAGATCCGGACCGTCTGTCTCTTTTAAAAGAAGCCGGTCTACATTTCTCTCCATCTCGGAGCCGAGGACCGTCCAACTTATTTTGCTAATAACTTTTGATTTAGGCAACCAAATTGGATGATTTAAAGTGCTACATGATCGTTGAAAGACTCTCTATCAATCCATATGGCTTGATCTCACTGGAGAACAACCCTTGTATGGAAACGATCAAGGCCAAAAGATTTAAATAAAAAGAGGGGTTGTTAATGGCATACCTCAATTTAGGGAGCTTTAGACGTTAAAATCAATTCCATTAGCTTTGTTTCTTCAAGGGAAAGTCCTACTCCAAAAGAATTGAGATAATTCCTTGTGGGTTGATCTCTTGCCTAAGCTTTAGATTGAATTTTCAGTTTTGGTGTTCCCAATGGTTGAGAGCACTTGGAAGGAAGGGGGGATTTCGTTTGGCTTCGGATTTGATGTGGGATGGTGTATGTGTGCTTTTTTTTTCTTGAGAGAGTGTGTATATCTCTTTTTTTATGCATGGCCAAAAACCTCTTATGGCTTTTTTTAGTTCCTCTTGATCGGTTTGGATGATGGAGGATGCTTGGAAGTTTGTTAGCTCACTTCTCTTTGCATTCCATCTGTCCTTAAGGGAAGAGGTGATGAGGTGATGAGGGAAAAAGGAATTTTTTCTCTTTTTATCCATTTTTTAATCTTTTTTTTCATTTTTTTCATTTTGTTATTTGATTAGTTGATTTTGAATTTGGATGCTTGAGTTGATCCTACCTAAGATGAAAAGGTTAGATCCAACCCAAGGTGAATTCTCTAGGTCACTAGATATAGTGTCCTCAGCATGCTAAATTAACCTCATCCAAAAATGAGGTCAACAAGCATAGATTGAAGATTCTCTACCATCTACTACCCAAGGTCAAATGGTCTAGTAGAAGCCTTCAACAAAACTCTCATCCGGATATTAAAGAAGACACTCGACGATAACAAGTGACAGTGGCATGAGCAATTAGTTGAAGCCTTATGGGCTTACCGCACCATATATAGAACTCTAACTCAATCTACCCCATTCTCCTTAGTGTATGAGTCTGAAGCAGCCCTACCCTTAGAAGTCTAATTCCCATCATTAAGGATAGATGTGGGTAGTAAGATCACAATGGAGCAAAATGCCAAGTTAAAAGAGCTGAGGGGAGACGATCCCATGCAACCTCAAGTTGTACAAAGCCAAAATGATTCAAGCTCATAACAGGTTGGTCTGTCCTAGAGCTTTCCAAGTAGGAGAGCTTATTTTAGTTCTAAGGAGACCAATTGTTGCCCATCGAAAGATGAGAGGCAAGTTTAAACCTACTTGGGAAGGCCTTTTATCCATAGACAAGGCTTATCAAGGAGGATCTTATCAGCTTATAAATTGTAAGGGAGAGTGCCCAATCCTTCCAATCAATGGGCTCTACCTAAAGAAATATTATTCATAAATCTTATTTGAAAATAATTATCAATAAAATTTCTTTCTCAAATTCTATCTCTTTCATGTTGAGGAATATCTTTACTTACGAATCCGCCACAACGTGTTTAAAATAGGTATAAGGAACCCAAGCGGCGTTGTTGACCTCACTTTAAGAGTGAGTTCTCAACTCCATCATCATAGATCAAGGACTCTTATAGACACTAAGAGCACCTTAGTCTTAAGACACTTCTAGTGATTAGGTGAGCACCTAACCTAAGCCTAAAGACTTATAAGGGTTAATCATAGGATTAGGCCATGCCTTAAGGACTTAAGAAAATCACCTACCCTATAGCCTAAACCCAACCCACATGCACCTTCTCAAATCCAATTCAAATTTAATCTCAAACCAAATCTCAAATTCAGATTCAAATTCAAGTCCAAATTCCAAGCCAAATGATTGAAGCCCTTGATCAAACCCTTTCTAAGCCCTTTGATTTCATCTTACGAACTTAGCCTTAACCAAATCCAAATCAATCCCAATTCATTTGATTTTCTCAAATATCAATTCAACCATTCAATCAAACGATCAAATTTTAATTCAAATCCAACTTCAAATCATTCAATCCCATTATCAAAGCCAAACTCAACCAAATTTCCTTCTAAGCCCTTTGTCCTACATCCATAAGCTTGGTAAAATTTCCTTTCCAAATCACTCCAAACTCAAGTGATTTTCTCATGAATCATTTATATCTCTTGAATCAATCATTCCTTCAATCATCTATCCAAATATAAACAAAATCCATAATTATCAAACCAAATCAAAATGAACTCAACCCAAACCCAACCTAGCCCGTTTGACTTGAAATATTCAAATGAACCAAAACTCATTTGAACCCAACCCAATCATAATTGATTTTATATGTCAATCTCAAATCCATATATAAACTTAGTTAAATCAAACTCAACTCAAAATCAAGCCAACTAAACCCAATTGTCTCACTTAATTCAAAGTTGTTTAAGCCAATCCAAACTTCATGTCATGATTGTTGATCATCTTAGATTAATCAATTGCCATGAATTAGGTCAAACCAAGTCAACCTAGCCTATTGACCAAGTCAACCTAGCCTGTTGACCAAGTCAACCTAGCCTGTTGACCAAGTCAACCCTTTAACACATATGAACTCAAACTTGCCAAATTGCAACCTAACAAAATTGATTGTAACCAATGGCTCAAGTTCATACTAAATTAATTATTGAACTTAACCAAAGCATCAATTGAGCCCAATTTGGCCAATTTGTCAACCTAACCCAACTTAGCCCAAATTGACCTTAAGGGTCAAATCAATCTAAAACCTAATCAAATCCAAATTGAACTTAACCAAAGCCTATAATATATTTTAAATGATCAACCAAACCCAAACTAAGCCATGATTCAAGACAATTTGGTCAATTGGGTCAAATTAGTCAACTTAGCCCAAATTGACCTAAAGGATCAAATTGGACAAAATCTAAATTAAATTCAAATTAAACCAAATTGATTGAAACCAATTGAACCAATATATTTCAAATGATCATTTGAACTTGATCCAACCCTTGGTTTGATTTGACCAATTGGTCAACCTAACCCATTTTGACCCAATTTGGTCTAAAATGGGTCAAATTGACCCAAATTAAACCAAATGAACTCTAAATGGTATAAAATTTGGTTCAACTAACTTTTGACTCATTTCAAATCTGCTCAAATCAAATTCAATGTTTAATGACCACTTTTTCCTTGGGTTAAGGGCATCCCATGAGAAAAGACACTTGCCCAAGTGGTCATTTCTCTTCCTTGGCCACTTGGCACTCATCCATTAGTCCACATAGGCACCAAGGACACTAATCATCTAACCCAATAGGTGGTTGGGATAGCCATGACTCATGGGGAGGTGAATTCACCCCACTTCTCCCATTGGAACACTTGGCATAAAGGACTCCCACCTCCCCTTGCTAGGAAACCCATTTGTCCTTCATGGAACCCACTTTCTATGCCTTAGCCAACCAAAATGTGCCACCTAGGATGATTCCCTTCTATTCCCAACCACCCAAAGCAAAATGACACCCTTTTCAAAACCAAAATCAAAAAATGAGGGGATTTTTGGCCACATTTGAAACCAAAAAATAGAGGCAGCAAAACTCATTTTATTACTCTCAGTTCCATCCCCTAGAGCTCCCAAACTAACTAGTAGACATTCCCACTTAATTTTAGGGTGAAAAACACCAAAACTAAGTGGATTTCGATGAGGAAGTGGTGACCACCGGTGATACATCATTCCAGAGTGAAGGCAAAGGTCTAGGCTCATTCATTCTTACCCCACTCAAGAGAATGAAATCATCACCGCCACCAAATGCATCCCCTGAGGTAATCTTCAAAACAGAACCTAAGATTTCTTATTTTATGAAATTTTTCATGCGATTTTAGGATTTTTCCTTAGAAAACTCTCGCATTCTTCATTTTATACATTCCTAACGTAAAATGGAAGTTTTTCGGTGTGAATTACTGCAAAAATGAGCACATTTGGGCAGGATTTTGCAAAAATCACTTAGTTAATTGGTTCACGCGCCACCGAGAGCGGATCATCGATCCGTTTAGGGAGATGGTCTCAATATAGTAGATCCTTATCCTTTGGATCATGCGATCAATCTCGACATGATCGAAAAATCAACCGCATGTCCCCCTCACTCTCCATTTCATGCTGTCGGCATTTGAACAATCATGACGTTATGCACCTGCTACCACCAAAACCACACATCCAATCACGCTGCGATGGCTCTAGTTGCCACATGCCACATCACGTAGTGATTAGGTTAAGTGGGAAAATCCAAATTTTTTTATTTTAAAAATTATTCAAATCACCTCAAACTTCAAAAATTTATAGAAATAAAAATACTTAACTAAAAATTACAAATAAGAGCTAATTTGATTTATTATTTTGAGAAGAATATAATGAATCTAAAATCCCCAAATTTTACTTGATATTTTGGGTGTAATTTGAGTTTACCTAAAAATCAAATTTCATTAATTAAACTAAAAATACACATCAAATTAAGTTGAAATTATCAAGGCTTGAAACTGAAGTTAAAATCTACCTATCATAAAAATTTCAAGTCAAAATAATTTTTGGATTAAAAGATATTAAAGTTTGATGTTCAAATGATTTATTTTAATAAAATAAATTAATGACTTCATGAAAATCATCTTAAATAAGCTGAAACTTCAAAAAATCATAACTAATTGTAGAAACATCCAAAAAATACAAATAAATATTCATTTTGAAGGTATTTCAAAGGAAATTTTAATTAATTTTAAATAGTAATTAAGGATTAATTTAAGTTTAACTAAAACTTTAATTAACTTAATTGCTCCCTAATTACCCAAGTAATTAATTTCAAATTTTTGAGGATGATTAAAGGAATGACCTCTGCCTGTCATAATTTTCTTGGGATTTATTACTTGGTTAATTAGAGAAATTAGTTATCTTAGCCTTAATTACTCTCTTAATTAATTAAGTGATTAATTAAATATGTAGGAATTAATTAATTTCTTACTAATTGTAGAATAATGAATGGGCATATGGAATGAGATTGGGACCTCTTCCATCATTTTCCTAAGTTCACTTAATTTGATTGAATTAATGGTTTAATTCATTAATTAAATGGCTTAATTAATTAAATTGAAATTATAACTATTCCAAAACTCATCTAATTAAGTTTCTTGGGTAGATCTTTAGGTGTTTAATAACCTAAAGATATTTAAGGAAATTATGGCTAACCTACATGTGTAGGGAAGCCATAAGAGCACTTAATTAAGTTCCTTAACTCAATTAACTATTAATTATGAGCCAATTGCATTTTTTTATTTCTTATTCAGATTTAAATTTTAATTAATGTGCATATCATGTTGGCTCATAATTAATTGGTTAATTACTTTAAGGTAACATGGCAAGGGTTAATTAATTTATTTAATTCATTATCACAACTTAATTATCCATAAAATCAACTTAACTACTTTTCATTAAACCAAATTAAATCACAAACATGCAATGGGTTAGGCGCAGTAAATGATTTAATCTCCTCTCTTCTCTAAATCAAATCAAACATCCAAAAATAACTTAATAAGAAACTTTGATTTACTTTAAATGATTGTATTTGATATGATAATCCTTAGGAATTAATTGGATTGAATGAACTTATGTGCTTATATTCTTTTATTTCTCTCTAACTATATTAAATGTTGTATGCCACCTGTAATCATGCATTCATCCTTTTCAAAAATTAATTAAATGAAATGATTTCCTTTATTCAAGTTGCATGTGTTGGCTTAAATTAAAACTATGTGTGGCTATTATCACTATTAAATCTCAAATGTATTTTCAAAGCTTATTAATGAATAATAATATATGTTTTGACATTAGTTATACAAATATAGGAGGTGCATGTGAATATAAACTTAGTGTATGAAGTGAAGTTTCTTTCTTCCATCCATATGTTGATTTGTATAAGTATAAATATTAGTGGGTATATTAGTCTGGACATTCCGAGGATGCACGACTTTAAGTAGACTCAAGGAGGTCTTTACCTCACTCCTCTGGTGCAAAATAATGGCGATGTACCCATTTGATTTCATTCTATGCATTTTGATATAAGAATTTGGATAGAATTTTGATTCATTTACACAAATAAATCAATTAAATTAAATCCAATTTTTGCATAGTTTTTCATTCTTGTAGTTGCTTGCACATCCATATATATATATGAATAGTGGGTATATTAGTCTGGACTTCCCGGGGACGCACGGCTTTAACTAGCCATAAGGAGGTCTTTACCCCACTCCCCTAGTGCGAAATAATGGCATCGTACCTACTTAAAACTTTTATATATGTGTCTGTGTGTGTGATATAGCCAGTGAATGAAAAATCATAGTTTAATTAAATTGAATTTCACTTTTTCATGATTTCCCCGTTCTTATAGTTGTTTGCACATTCATGTGTATATAAGAGTAGTGAATATATTTGTATGGACTTCCCGAGGATGCACGGCTTTAAGTAGCCCCAAGGAGGTCTTTACCTAACTCTCCTGGTGAAAAACAATGGTGCCATATCCACTTAAGACTTTTATACACTTGTGTGTACATTTCATTATTGAATGAAAACCCCCTTTTTCTATTAAAAAGAAACAGCATTCATCTCTTGTTCAAGTGTTTGAATTGATTAGTCATAAGACTTAAAGCTCTTTGCTTATGCTTTAATTAATTCCAATTAATCTTAAGATGCCTTTCTTATTGAATAAGGTTATTTAAAGTGAACCTAAACCTAGGATTAATTAAAATATATAATAATCCATTCACTAAAGAGAATTATGTAATTAATTAGCTTTAGAAATGACTTAAGGTAGGGGATAAAAGAGAGTGATCCTCTCTTTCCTACTCTTTATAACACTTAGTTGTTTTGTGTAGGCCAAATGAAACAAAAGAAAATAATAAGTAAAATTTAAATTAAATCTTAGGAAATTGTAATAAAGCCTAGCTAGAACATACCACACAAGCCTTAATACACACACATTAGATTAAGTCACCACTTTTAGCCTTATGTTAGGACGGTGCATGGTTTGATGTATGTTTTATTTTGTGATGTATTATTTTATACTGGATGTTAGGGTGTATATTTCATAGATGTTAGGCGTTATTAGCCTAATCATATTTTTTTGGGATTATGCTTAAGGGTGCTTAAAATAAATATAAATGCTCTCTTTGCAAGTTGCTTAACCCTAAGCATAATTCAAGTTAGGACAGGTGAGCTTGGTTACCCATGCTAAGTCTAAATTATAAATATAATTGCTTAAGTGGAGTGCATGTTTAGCTAACCTCTGTCTTGCATTTGTAATTAAATTTACTCTTTTCCCTTTAAATGTAATTTTCTTATTAGGAATTAGGATTATTGTTATGGGGGAATTGGGATGAGCATGGCTAGAAAACTATGTCTTATGTGTCATGTGATGCCTTGAAGTGTGCCAAATCAAAGAAGCAAAGAGGAGGAAAGAAGACATGAAGATTTGAAGAAGATGAAGATCCCCATAGCATGTATTCATCCTTGATTGTAATTATTCTTTGTAATCCAGGTTGTATAAGGGTAGAAATCGGCTACCCATTTTTTTTTGGGTTGTCGGTGCAGACCCCCGACCTTTTATTCTTTTATGATAGTTATAAAAAAATGTTTGATGTTACGTTTAGCTTGTGCATTAAAAATGGCATGCCTCTTCATAGTTTCTTTATGATTGGTGTTTGTTGTATGGCCTAGATACGAATAGGCTCTTAGGGAAAAATAAATCTTTTACCCAACTACAACTCATAATTAAATTTCTAAATAACTCATAACCTCACATAAAGCCTAGGCATTAAATCAAGATAATTAAAAGATTTAGCAACCCCTTAGTTGAATGGTTGAATGCTTCATAATATGCATATCATATTATTTCTCTCTTGAAATAGGGAATTTCCATCCTTGCATGATAGGGGAATGGTTGACCTGTAAGGGCATCCCTTGTGGTAGAAAACACCCCTTTCTCATTGATTTAACTAATAATCTAATTTCATCATGCATATAGGCATCAAAATCCCAAAGCCTTTGTCAAAATGAAGTGTCAAATAAATAAAATTTGAAAAGATTTGCATTAGACTAAGTCATTACTCATACCACTCATTCTCTAGTCTCTTCAAAGAGTGGGTTTAAGGACTTTAGTCTCTTTTTAAATGATAACAACCTAACTATCTTGCAATTCATATGACTTGGCCACATGGATTTAAAGCGTAGGAGGAGTTTGCTGGCTGCCACTCCAGGCGATTGTAAGTCCAGCAGTCGGGTAGTTTATCCTCTCTTGTGGAGGTAAACTATATACCCATCTTTGCTTAGATTTAGTTTGCACTTTGGTTCTTACTAAAGCTCCCTAGATTTAGGATCTGAGGTAGCTATTTCCTTCGGGCTACAAGCATAAATCCTCACCTCTTAGGAAATTCGACAATCTTATGTTGTGGGATTATAAGTCTTGGCTTTCTAAAAAAAATGTCAACTTTAATAAAATCAATCCCTTCAATTTCAAAGATATAAAGCACAACCATAGGATATATTAGAGGGCTTACTAGGTTTTTTAGTATCATGAGCATTTTCTACTCATCTCATTTGGCTTTAAAAAATAAGTCTCTCCTTTTGACTTTCAATTGATTTTCCAAATATAACCAATCATTGATAGTCTAACCTTGAAATCTTTGGAGACAATATACTTTAATGAAAGTATTCTTAAGGAATTTATTCCTTATAATGTAATTAACTATGGGGCTTGCCTCATAGGAACTTAAGAATCAGTTTAAATAAACTTTACTTTTGTAAAGTAGGAAAAATCTTTAGTACATTTGAAGACCCATCATGCCTTAGGAGTCCTTATTAGGTGATTAGGCCTATTATTGGGTGGTGATTTCTATCTTTCGAGATAGTACACCATTCCTTAATGTCATACTTGATCACTTCAATAAGTACCCCCCTAAGATTTGCATGGTGTCCCACATCCCAAAAATAAACACCACAGATTTTTCTAGCAACGCTGCTGAGGATGGTTCCTCTCTCCATCTCTAGTAGATGATTGTTGTCTCCAAGCATTGATAGTGGGCTTGTATTTCATATAAGTCTGAGACTATCTTTCCTTCTGTTGGCGCTTAGCTTATTTCATTATTAAGCAAAGCTAGCTAATCCTTTTTAGGACTCTCTCCTTGTAGGTTTTGAAACCCCTATTAGGTCTCCCAATAGGTGAAAAATAAAATTAACCAATAAAAGGAGATAACTAAAATTTAGAACCTCTTTACCATTAGTTTGGTAAGGCAAGGTTCATCTTATATTTAAGAAAATAAACTCTTTTACAAAATATCACTTTCTAAAAGCACTTTTTCAAAATTCATATAACAAAAGTTTGCACAAAATACACAACAAATTTTCAAAATAAAAAATTTTCAAAACTTTCAAAAAGCACACAAAACTCATGTAATTAAACCTCATCCAACAATCCCTGCGATTGTTACATGGAGGTTCTTTTCAAAATCAAAATCAAAATCATCTTTCAAAGCACTTTTTTGAAAATAGTTATTTACATTTAACATACCCAAATTTTTTGAATGAAGATTCTAATTTCAAATAGAATCATAGCATAAAATTGAAACTTTATAACATATCTCACATGCTAGAGTTAGTTTCTCTCTTTTTTAAAAGCAAAAGAAATCACACACATGAAATCAAGATATATTTGAAATTTGACATACCCAAACTTGTCAAATGAGTTCTTTCTTTTGGAAAATCAAAAGTTGAAATCTATTTAACATACTTACATTTGTCAATAGAATTCTCTTTTAAAATCTTGAAAATCATAATCACAATTCTCACTTAACATACCAAATTTGTTAAGTGGTATCTCATTTTCAAAATCATAATATACATTTGATTCCCACTTAACATACCAAATTTGTTGCGAGAATCTCATTTTTCATCAAATAATCAGATTCACTTAACATACCAAATTTGTTAAGAGAATCTCAATTTCAAATCATATCACATTTGATTCCCACTTAACATACCAAATTTGTTAAGTAAGGACCTCAATTTAAAATCATATCACATTTGATTCCCACTTAACATACCAAATTTGTTAAGTGAGAGTATCATTTTCAAAATACAAAACATATTACATTGGATTCCCACTTAACATACCAAATTTGTTAAGTGAGAATCTCATTTTCAAATCATATCATATTTGATTCCCACTCAACATACCAAATTTATTAAGTGAGAATCTCAATTTCAAATCATATCACATTTGATTTTCACTTAACATACCAAATTTGTTAAGTGAGAATCTCATTTTCAAAACATATCACATTTGATTCCTACTTAACATACCAAATTTGTTAAGTGAGAGTCTCATAGTCAAACACATATCAAACATATTTGGCATCTACTTAACATACCAAATTTGTTAAGTAAGAATCCCCATTCTCAAATCAACATATATCACACACATAACCAATCATCATAAGCAAAGATACCTTCATAAAATTTTCAAAACATATAATCAAAATCTCTTCGCATACCTAAATTTGCTAAGTAAAATTTTTTCAAATCAAAACTTTCAAACAAGACACACAATGTAAATATCTTTAAAAGTCTCTCCAAATATTTGAACTCCATCCAACCTACTTAGATTGGTTGAGTATGGGTTATAAATCAAAATCATATAGCAAATTCTCCTCAAATATCAAAATCTCTCAAAATTCAATGAACCCCACTTAGCATACCAAATTTGTTTTAAGTGTGGGTTCAAATTCAATAAACATAGAAGTCAATGATTGAACAAACATAGCAAGGAAAATCTAAAAATGTTCCAATAAATCTATGACTTTTATGGAATTGATTCATCACTTTTTATATGATCATCTTGTTCTCCTTTACTTTCCACTTTGGATGGATGCCTTGGATCAACCAATCTTGATGCCCACTTGATCCATTTTGATCTTTGAAGTCCGTGTTGTGAGCAATCCTCACCACCATCAGATGAGGTGGCACAGCCACTCATCACTTGATATCCCATCTAATAAGTTTCCCTTAAGAGGAAGGATAGTCCCATGCTCCATTATGTGTTACATGGAGTATTTCAATATCTATTGATTTGCCATGTAAATCAATAAAATTATCATGTTGGACACCCAAGGGAATATCTTAGTCTAAGATTTTCTCCTCCACTTTTGAGTATTTTCTCACCTTGCTCACTTGTGCTTTCTCTTAAAATTGAATGACTAGCGAGAGCATGAGCGAGCAACAGAGCTTGATCACATGTGGTGGGAGGATCTCCCAGACCTCTCCACCAGTGGCGGTTCCATCACCATAAGAGGAAGATTACCAAGGACAATTCTCCTCCACCAGACATACCATGAGACAATAGAGCATAGAGGTATGGGACTTGACTATTTTATGTGTGAATTTAGAGCATACAAACTCAGTCATACCTTGTTTGATTTTCTGATCCCTATGAGTGTTAAGAGTCATATCTAAAGAGAGAAAGAGCCATGGAGGCTCGAGTATCTTTTCAGGCAAGTAAGAGAGAGTGACGGAGGTATGCCAAGTAGTTGGTAGCCTCCGCTTTGATGGATTTTCATGATCATTGTCCAATCAAGGTTGATCATTTAGATAAGATTGTTCTTCTCAATGGAGAGATCTCTAATGAAGGTAGTTGCCATCACACATTTCATCACAATCACTCATTGGTTGTAGCATCACCATGCGATTAGTTAATCAGGGAGAGACCTTCCCCTTTGGTCATCCGATTATGGCCCAAGGATCCGGCTCCATCCATTCCACCTACTGAGGTGAGATTGAGCTCCCTTGTTCAATCCCACCTCATTATGGAATAATTCCAAGAGCATCATGTCCTTCCTCCATCAATATAGAGATGAAGGAGACATAATCCCCATGATAGTTGATCCTCCATGACAATAGTTGTCCATTGCATTCAATGACATAGTCCTAATACAATATATTTGTCATTATAGACATAGTAGATTTAGATGACATTAGCATTACTTTACTTAAGAGATAGATTTTGGGGTATTTTACATCATGATGATTATTCAACCACACTAGATGGCATGTTGGATGACAAATAGATCCACATGTTGACTTTCATCCATAATGGGATCAAAAGGTGTCATGCTCGAGGAATGACACTTCATTAAATTTGACCTCCTTCACTAGCTTAATAAGGGATGACCATATTGACAATGAAGAATATTGAGGAGTTGGTGGTTTTAGTTCAACATTATAGAACTTGCCTTAGTCTCAAGCCTTCTCATGATATCACCGTCCAGTTGGTACATACCCAGAAATCCTAGGTGTACTCTTGAAGAGGATGATGCTGGTGGTTTGCATAGAAAGGTTATATATGGCACCTCCATGCATGAAAAGGATATCAAGCATATGGTAGAGTAGTGGGTGAAGGAAGCGATGGCATAAGCCCATGACTCATCTATTCCAAAGGGTAGACCATACAAGGAATTTGATGGTTGATACCAATTTTTGTGTCTTCCTTCAAAATCTTTTGATGGAACCCACATCACATATTACACATTAGTAAATGTTGCAATGTCATTGTGATAACATAATGTTGTTCAAACTTTTTTTTTGCACTATTTGCTTGATTGGTATGTCCTCTATGACTTCGGTAGGACTTTTTGTTAGAGCACCTCTTCATCAAAGGTTTGTTGCTCATCAAAACTACTATCTTGTTGTAGTGACACAAACTCTCAATGAGTCGATTGTTGATTATATTCCCAAGTGGCACAACTAAGCAAATATGAGCATAACACACATGCCATTGAGATTCTTCTCAAGAATATTCATGGGGTCTCATGCTTAAGGGCTTTACCATCATTTGAAAAACTAATTAACAAGGTGGCTATTACAAGAAGAAATAATTACCCTTTTTCTAATCATCTGCCCAAGTTGCAAGGTGTTCAGAAGAAGCAGGATTATTAGTGGATAAAAGTAGCCAACTAGAGTCATTATGAGAGACCCCGATTATTTTTACCATTCTTACCATTGGGTCATATCAACCACCACATGTAGCCTACCAGTGAATTATTCTTATAGCTATTACCCACTTACTCTTGTTGATAAATTGAATAAGCCATTATTGACCTCATTTTTAGGTCTCAACCACTCCATCTTACACATAGGACACCTCTTAGACATTAAGAGATCCTTAGTCTTAAGACACATCTAGTGATTAGGTGGACACTTAACCAAGCCCTAGAGAATTAGAAAGGTCATCCATATGAATAGATCATGCTTGGGGTGTTAAGAAAATTTGCCTACCCTTAGCTTGAACCATTCCTCAATTCCTTCCTTCAAGTCAAACTCTAAATCAATCTTAATTGATTTTCTTAAACTCCAAATCAATCGTATTTGATTTTCTCCAAACTCAAATCAATATCACATGATTGAAATCCATGAATGAAACCCATGATTGAAATTCCAAGGTTGAAACATTTGCTAAGTCCTTAATTCCCTCTAAAGATTAGCCTAAATCATCTTCAAATCAATTCAAATTCATGAAATTTTCTCATAAGTCATTTATATTCTCATTTATATTCACATATATAAATGAAATATAAATTCAAATCAATCAAATCAAATTCCAAGTTGAAATTCAAATTCCAAAATTTCACTAAGTCCTTAATTCTCTTAAGGACTTAACCTAAATCATCTTCAAATCAATTCAAATTGAAATTTTCTCACAACTCATTTATATTCTCATTTATATTCACATATATAAATGAAATATAAATTCAAATCAATCAAACTAAATTCAAAGTCAAGTTCAAATTACAAATCTTTCTAAGTCACTTTGATTTTCTCTTAACTTAGATCATATTCAAATCACTTCAAATCCTTGAAATTTTCTCATAACCATTTATATTCTCATTTATATTCACATATATAAATGAAATATAAATTCAAACAATCAAACCAATTCCAAAAATCAAACTCAAACTCATTCAAAATCCAACCTAAGCCTTTCAAGTCAAAATCTTGAACTTAGCTAAATCAAGACAAATTCTTGATTTTTCTTCATGATTCAATCAATCTTTCAATCATGAATCCAAAAATAAACACAAACTTCAATCACTTAATCAAAACTCAATTCAAAAATCAAGCCAAAATCCATTTCATGTTCACCCTTTGAACTTGAAATTGTCAAATGAATCAAAACCCATTTGACTTCAAACTACTTGCAAATGGATTCATATTTCAATCAAAAGTCCATATACAAGTTTTGACCAAGCCATTTGACCCATAGGCTCACTTGCCCCAAAGTGACCTAAAGTATCCCTTATGAGCCAAATTCTAATCCTAACCAAATTGGATTGAACTAAGCTCATCTATGCCTCTCATCATGATCAACAATCATGAGATGATGATCAATCAATTGAATTCAAAAGTCAAACCTAAGTTGACTAAGTCAACACTTAGCCAAAATGAAACCCAACATAGCCAAAATCCACCATAGGCCAAATTGATTGAAAATGATCTAAGTTCATTCATGATCAATGTTTGAACTTGACCAAGTCAAAGCACTAACCTAGCCCAATTGGCCACTTAAAAGTTGACCCAACTTGACCTAAAAGTCAAAATGTGTCAAAACTTGATCTAAGCCAAATTGATTAAAACCAATGGGTCAAGTCATTCTAAATCACTTGTTGAACTTGACCAATTTATTTCTAACTAGCCCAATTGACCTTGAACCCAACTTGACCCAAAGGTCATATTGAGCCAATTCAAACTTAACCAAAATTGATTGGAAAAAAGATACCAATCCATTTCATATGACCAACCAAACTAAACCCATGACCTAGCTTAAATAGGTCAAATGGGTCAAATTGGTCAACTTGACCCATTTGACCTAAATGAAGTCATATGAACCAAATTCAAACCTAAACCAAATTGAATCAAACCAAACAAACTAAAACATTTCAAATGGTCATATGAACTTGACCCAACCCTTTGTTTGACCCAATTTGACCAATTGGTCAACTTGACCCAAGTTCACCCATTTTGACCTAAATGGGTCAACATGAGACAAACCATACCAAATGAACTCTAAATTCAATGACACTTGGCCAAACTTATTTTCTCAACATACCAAACATACCCAAATTTAAAATTCATCCAAATGACCATTTTACCCCTAGGCCATAAGGTAAAATTTGGCTAATTCCACTTGGAATTAGGCCGAATCCTCTTTATACTCACTTGGCACTCTCCAAGTGGATCAAGTGAACACTAGGGAGGGTGGTGCACCCAACCCAATGGGTTTGAGTCAGCCCAACTTGACCCAATGGGCAAACCGATCACATGCTTTGAAATGGCCACATGGGAATCTTCCTTACACTCAATTGAAGCACATGGCGAGTTTACCATTCCACTCCCTAGCCAAAACCAAACTCAAGGACACTCCTAACAACCGAACACACCCTTTGAATCAAGGTAATTAGATCAAAATGGCAAGCCCATGCTCGATCATCCAATTGCCAAAGGGGGAGATATACTCCCCCTAGTTCACTCTCATCCCAAGATTCCCATTATCGATTGAGTGTTAGGAAGCCAGAGGAGCCATTTGCAAGTGATCCTAAGCTTCCTAGAGGGAGATTGAAAGTTCATCTTCTGTTTTCATCAAAATGAGCTCCTTGATTCCAACTTCTCACACTTAACCTCCAATTACTTTTGCAGCACTCTTAGGACCAAGTCAAGCTCACCAAGTTCTTTTCCAAGCTCCAAAGGCAAGGAAGGTGCCTAGATCAAAACTAAGCTCAAGTGCAAGAGGGTGGTCCATAGAGATCCACTCAACCTCAAGAGCTCAACCTTTCAGCAAAGCTTCATCTCGACAGATGAAGCTTCTCCAAGAGAATCGAGTGCCGATGATCACCTCCGATGAGGTTAGCCATTTTTTCGAGCTTAATTTCAATGGGTGTTGGTCCTTTGTGAAAGGAATTTTATTCCCATAGAATTTTAGTCGTTAGATGTGCTTGACATTAGTTTTAGATGGTGTGGGATAAATTTTAGCCTAATATGAGCTTGATCGAGCTCGGATCTTACCCTAGAACATGGATGGCCTCCATTGTTCACAGATGGGGTGATCTCGCCATCCATCCGCATGTTTTGGATGGGCGGTAGATTAAAATGACATATATTTATATTTAATCATCTAATGGCTTTAATCTCGGCATCGATCCTTGATGGGCGGGGAGAGAAGCGCCGCCACCACATGGCGCTACGATGTGATATTTTAAATATCTAATCATGCGACAGCATGTAAAGCGCGTGCCGCGTCGTTGCATGGCATAACTTAATAATAATTAGATTTATTTAATTCCTAACTAATCACCTAAACTTCTAAAATTCATATCTCAATATGAAATAAATTGCATTAAAAAGATAATTGAACATAGAATATTCTATAATTGATTTTATATAGATCTTTTCTCTGAATTTGGCTTTTATTGGGAATATAAATTTGCTAATTACTATCTAATTAATCCACTGATTAATCTCAAATTTCTTGGGTGTAATTAGAGGGATGATTTGTACCTCCCCTAATTTTCTTGGGATTTATTGGTGGCTTAATTAGGGGAATTGATGGTTCATTCATTAATCACTCCCTTAATGAAATTAGACTTAATTAAGGGTATAATTAGTGATTTAACCCACTGATTAAGGCAATTAAGTTTTGATTAAGTGAATGTGAGGTTAAGGGAATAATTTTGGGATACTCTCCTTAAGATATTCCTTTAACCCCCTTTATTCCTTAATCTTTCCGTAATTAAGGGTTAATTCACTAATTATCCCCTTAATTAATTTCATAAAATTTTAAAACCTTCCAAAACTTAATTAATCTATCTTGGGTAAATGCTTAGGTGTCTAAGAGCCTAAGTACAATTAAGGAAATCAAAATTCAACTCATATGTGTGAGGGGTGTTCTAAAATTACTTAAGGTAAGTCCCTTAGCTTAATTAATCATTAATCATGAGCCAAATTGTATTAGGCCCTTTTCTTCCTAGGTGCATTGCTAATTTAATTTTCGTGTGTGGTTTATGTCATCTCATTGGCTTATAATTATTTGATCAACTATGCTAAGGTGGTGTAGGTAAGGGGTAATAAACATGCTTAATTCATACCTTAACCTAATCAAAATATAAAATGAATCTAATCACCTAAAATTGAACAAAATATCAAACACATGTGGAATGGGTTAGGACAACAAACTCACCTCACATTTTCCAAATTAAATCAAACAAAAAAATCACATTAAATAAACTTTGATTTTAAACTTTCTTATTTCATAAATTTGTCTTTAGAATTAATTAAGGTGAATGTGTTTACATGCTTTCATTACTTTAGTTCTTTCTAACATGCTAAATATGTGTGTCATATGATTTCATACATTCATGCTTTTCAAAATCAAATTTAAAATGAAAATATTTCTTTATGTCAAATTGCATGTTTGGCTAAAGTAAGAATATGAGTGGCTATTATCACTATTAAATTCAAATTATTTTTAAAATATATATAAATTAATTATCAAAATTGAAAGTGTGTTACTTATATCTTATTATAAGCTTGCATGTGAAAAAATGGATGTGCTTAGTGTAGTTTTCCTTTCTCTCTTTTGGTATAGTTTTGAATAGGATTTGGCAAAGTGTATTAGTTCATTTGAAAAGAACACAACACTTGCTAATCCATTTCCTATTCATACCTATGCTATGACTTAAGAAGGACACCTATACTTACACATGTAAATTGTATAAACAAACCAAAATAAAATAAATACAAATTTTTGCATCTTTCTTTTCCATTCATTTCTTTTGTACACATGCTTGTATTTAAGGAAAGTGGTATATTAGTGGACAATCCAGGTTGAGGCTTTAAGTAGCCCTAAGTAGGTCTTGTACCTTACACCCTTGGTTAACAATGGCGTCGTACTCACTTATGCCTTTCATATATTCATATGTGCATGTGAAAATTAGATGAGAAACCCCTTTTCTACTTAATGAAAATAATGCATCAAAAACATTCAAATATTCTTAAGTAACTCACTTATCATGCATCAAAAAGTGTGCTAAACATTCCCATTTGGTATGTATAAATATGCTTAGGATTCATTCCTATGCATGTTATACATGTTGGGAAAGAAATGAAGTGATGTGTATTTTGTGATCTAACTCACTTTATTTAATCTTAAAATGCCTTTCTTTTTGAATAGGTTTCTTTAGAGTTCATCTAAATTTAGGATTAATTAAAACACATAATAAACATTCACTAAACAAAACTAAAACATGAATCCACTTTAGAAATTACTTAGGTTAGGGAAGGAAAGAGAAGTTTTCTTCTCTTTCTCTCTTTTTACAACTTAGTAATTAATTGAAGGATTCACTTGAACCCAATCAAAACATAAAATAAAATCAACCCAAAACAATTAAACAACTTAAATGAAACCCTCCTCTAAGTTGAACATTCTTCACACTTAGAAAATTCTAACTTAAAGCCATAGCTAAGCATACCACACAAACCTTAAAGCACACACATTAGACTAAGTCACCACTTCTAGCTTTAGGTTAGGATGGTGCATGGTTTGATGTTTTTGTTTTGTGATGTAATATTTTAGTCGGATGTTAGGGTGCATGTGAGTAGAATGAATGGTAGATGATCTTAGTCTAACCATTATCTTCAGGGGATTGTGCTTAAGGCGTAATAAATAAAAATATAAATGCTTTTTGTGCTTATACCTAAGCATAATCCAATAGGCAGTGGACTTAGTCTCCCATGTGTAGGGTGTTAAGTCTAATATACATGCTTGGGATTTGTATGGTTTGTTTTAGCTAATCTATGTTTTGCAAGTGTCAGTTAGATTTCCATTTTCCTTTTCATGTAATTTTGCAATTAGGATTTTGGAATGATTGTTATGGGGATTAGGATGAGCATTGGTCATAAGGCCATCTTATGTACCATGTGAAGCCTTTGAGCATCCACCTTATCCAAAGAAGGAACCAAAGAAGAAAGAAGAGAAGAAGAATGAAGAAATGAAGCTTGAAGACCCCCATAATAATGAATTCTTTGCTTAATTGTACTTAATTCATTTGTAATTTAGGTTGTATAAGGGTAGAGCTACTTTATTTTGTTTTAGTTTGTCTGTGGTGCCCACAAATGATCTCTTATTCTTTTGTGTTAGCTTTATAAAATGTGTGATGTTTTGTTTAGTTTGTGCATTTAGATGACATTTTATTCCTAGTTTCTTCCTTGCTTGATGTATGTCCTGGATGACAATTAGGCTCTCAGAGAAAAATAAATCTTCTACCAAATTTAATAATTTAAAATTAAGATGATGAACTCATAACCTCACTTAAATCTTAAGCTTAAAATCAAGATAAAAGAATTAGCAACCCCTTAGTTAGATGAGTATTTCTTTTATAACATCTTACATAAATACATCTTGTTTCGTTCTTGATTGGAGGGCTTCCACCTTTGCTAGAGAAGCTTGGCTTGACCTATGAGAGCCATGGTGAAAACACACCTCCTTCCTTTTCGCTAATTTTGGCCAATAATCTTACATCTCATGCATTAGGCATATGAATCCTATTATCAGTCAAATGATTGTCCAAAATAAATAAAATATAATATGAATTGCATTAGATTATGTCATTACTCATGCCCGCATGATCGATCAGTCTCTTAGGAGTGAGTTTAAGGACTTAATGTCTTTCTAAATAATAACTGCCTAGCTATCTTGCATAAAGCATATGCCTTGCCTACATAAATTTAAAATTAAAGGAGTTAATTAGAAGCCACCCCCAAGCGATTATAAGTCCAAGTAGTCAGGTGGCTTCTCCTCTTCATGGGCTATAAGCATAAATCCTCACCTCTTAAGCACTTTCATAATCTTGTGTTGTGGAATCATAAGCCCTTAATTTCTAATGAAAAATTCAACTCAAACAAATTAAATCAATTTCAAAAATGTAAAGCCCAATCATAGGATAGTTTGAGATGCTTAATAGGTTTCCTAGCATCGTGAGCATCTCCTATTTATCTTCATTTGGCTTCGATAATAACTCTCTCTTTGATCAATCCCATTTGATCTTCAAAATAACTAATCGAATAGTCCTACCCTATTGAAATCTTTAGAGACAATGATCATTTACCTTAATCGAGAGTTTTCCTAAGGAATCTCAGATGTAATAACTATGGGGCTTGCCCCGTAGGGAACTTAACCGGTTTAAAATAAACTGCTTACTTTTCCATGTAAAGTAGGGAAGAATCTCACACACCTCAAAGACCCAATGTCCTTAGGAGTCCTTATTTTGGTGATTAGTCCATCAGAGGGTGGTGATTTCTATCTTTGAGATAGTATATTTCTCCTCAATGTCATATCCAATCACCCTAATAAGTACATCTGCAGATCTATATGGCATCCAACCAAGGTGTTATATTCTTATTTTTATTTATCTTCTTTCCCAAAAAGAAGGAGGATAGATGAAGGTAGGAATATTAAAATTTTCCACCATAGATTTTTCTGGCGACTCCATGAAGGTTCCTCTCTCCATCTTTGGTAAATGATCATTGTCTCTAAGTATTGATAGTGGGTTTGTACTTTTTGTATGAATCCAAGATTATATTTCTTTCCATTGGCACTTAGCTTATTTCATCCTTAAGTCAAGCTAGCCAACATCTTTAGGTTTTAGGACCTCCCTGTTGGTCTTAAAACCTTGGTTCTCCAATGGGTAAAAAATAAAAAATCTATAATAAAAGAAAACATTTCTTCCTCCTTATTTTTTATGATAAGGAAAGGTTCATTCTAAAATAATAAAGACAAAATAAATTTTTTCATAAAAATCTTGCTTTTTAAAAAAGCACTCTTTCAAAATGCACATAATAAAATATTTTCACAAAATTTTCTTAAATCACCCTCATCTAACAATTCTCATAATTGTTACATGTAGGAATCTTCAAAATAAAACTAATCTTTTCCAAAAGCACAAATGAACATCTTCCCTCAATTCACTTTTGATGAAGATTTCATTTTCAAAAATAAAATGAACAATCATCTTTCCAAAATCAAAATCAAAATTAAAATAAAACTTTCAAAAGCACATATATGAACCTTTCCATTCAATATACCCACATTATTGAATGGAAGTTTCATTCAAACAAACTAAATTTTCCAAAAGCACATATGAACATCTCCATTCAATATACCCAAATTTATTGAATGAAGATTTCATTCCCAAATAAAATAATCATAAAAACATATTCCATATATGATTAAGTTGGAATTCCCTCTTTCAAAAGCACACACAAAACAAAATTTTCACATTTCAAAATAAGATTGACTTCCATTCCTACATACCCAAATTTGTTAAATGGAAGTCTTCAAAATCAAACTTAACAATCATATTTTCAAAATTCAAAACACATTTGAACTTCATTTAGCACCTCAAATTTTCTAAGTGAAGTCTCCAAATAAAATTAAAAAATTTAAAACACATTTGAACTTCATTTTGTTTGCTTTGCTAAGAAGTTCCACTAAAAAAAAAATTTCAAACACATTTGAACTTCATTCTAGCATACCCATTTGCTAAAATGAAGTCTCCACTTTCCAAAACAAAATTTTTAAAACACATTTGGAACTTCATTCTAGCATACCCCCATTTGCTAAAGTGAAGTCTCTTTCAAAAGAAAAGAAAAAAAAATTTGAAACATCTTTGAATTTCATTTAGCACTCAAATTTATTAAATGAAATTTCCATTTCACAAAATTTCTAAAAAAACTTTTGAACTTCACTCTTTAGCATACCAAATTTGCTAAAGTGAAGCTCCATTTTCAAAAAAACCAAAACACAAAAAAAAATTTTAAACACATCTTTGAATTTCATTTAGCATACTCAAATTTGCTAAGTGAAATTTCCATTTCACAAAATTAAGTGGAACTTCATTTAGCATACCACATATTTGCTAAAGTGAAGTTTCCACTTTCAATCAAAATAAATCAAAACCAAATGAAACACATTAGATTTCCTTAGCATACCTAAATTTGCTAAAGGATCCTATTTTCAAAATCAAAATATCCAAAACAAATGAAACACTTTAGGATTTTCTTAGCATACTCAATTTTGCTAAGAATCCTATTTTCAAAAATTTTCAAAAATAAAACACACTTGGGTTCTTCACTTTGCATACCCAAATTTGTTATGTAGGAATTCCAATTTTCAAAATCACCAAAGATTCACAAGACAAAAACAAACAAAAAAAAAAAGAAACAATTATTTTCAAACACCTCACTTAGCATACCCAAATTTGCTAAGTGAGTGGATTCCAAAATATCAAATCAAAATCAAAACCAATTGACCCTTACTTTAACATACTCAAATTTGTTAAAGGAAAGGGTCCTCAAATCAAAATCTAAATTCAAAACATGAACCTATGGAAGCATCTTTCTAAAAATATTTGAACCCATTTTCAACATACCCAAATTTGTTGAAAGTGGATTCATATTCAAAATTCCTCTTCCAATCAAATTCTAAATCTTCTCTAAATCCATTTGAACCCACTTAACACTTCCAAGATGTTGGATGTGGGTTCAAATTTTAAATTCAAATTCAAATCAACAAAATAGAAATTGATCCAAGCTTGTTTCCAACATTGTATTCTCAGATCAATCTAAGTTACAAGCCAATTTTCAATTCAGTTGACTATAAATGGCGCTTCAGTTTGTGTCTTTCCCTGGCATGGACTTGGCCTTGATGCCAATCTCCCACATCACACCCATCTCATCCATTTTGGTAAAGGTTTTGAGGGGGTGAGGATCACCGAGGGCACTCCCCACAACTATTAGACTACAGTGACCGCGCGTTTCATTGATTGATTTTATCGATTCTAACATCCCTCATTAAAGAGGAAAGTAGGGTAGTTCCAGCATAATCTCGTGCAAAGGCATAATGCATGGTGGTTCTCTTGCCCAGTGAGGGCTAGCACTCATTAGCACCCTCTAAGGGTAAGGCTCCTGATCCTGTGGGATTGCCTCCCCTACTTTGGGTCTATTCTTACTCACCCACCCTACTAGACGTAGAGGAGGAACAAAAAGCATGATTAAGCGCATCATACTGATTGCTAGGGAGATGGAGGCCCATTCACTTGAGGAGTTACCTGACTTCCCACCGGTTATAGCAACCCATTTCATCCTCTCTCTGGTCACAGAGGATGCTAGGATTACTCCTCCACTATTTAGCATCACCAAATTAGCTAGAGCTGGAGGTCATATGCTGGCCTCCAATCAATCCTACGCCATGTAGAAATGAGGGGAACTCAATTTTATTTGATATCTATTATCCCCCATATTGTGGGGAAACATCTTCGATAAGAGAGGTCCAGAGAGGCCCATACATTTGTTCATATCACTGGGAGAGGCGAGAGGTTCGCCGGCAGCCACTCATTGATTTTCCTCACGCGCTACCACCGCCAATGATATCATTCTACGGGACCATCATGGAGGACAACCTATTCAGAGGTGGTGTCTCCACCACCGCCTACCCTCCCCACCATCACTGCTCATGTCAAAGCATCTCTTCCCACCATGTGAAGGCCATATCCGGGAGAAGTATACCTGGTGATCCAACCAAGGGATCCTACTCCATCTACACCACCCTGTGGTGAGGCGAGTTTGCTTGACCTTCTCCCTGGGTGGTGTGGAAGGAATGGTGACCCAAGCATAGTGGTCATCCCTTCACCAACACCAGTCAAATAGAGAGATACAGTATTATAGAGGAATAGATGATCCTATTGCACCCATGATAGTAGAGCCTAGTGTCACCTTCAGATGCAGGAAGTGTGTCTCTTTAGTGAGTACCTCATGGATTGATTCTCCAGAGTGAGGTCCGTGCCTCAAGACATGAGTGATCACACGGTCACCAAAAAATCATTTGTTCCTGTTGATTGATCATTCTTTAGGACATAGGCACATTATCTTATGGAAAAGAAAGAAATTTGGGTATGATTGGTCTGATGAGGAGAAGACTTTGATCCCAATGAAGATGATTTATTGGGAGACTAGGGTGCATGGTAGATACGTGAGGATCCTCCTCGAGAGCAAAGCAATGGAAGGTGATGAGGTCGAAGAAGAAGATGACCACTCAACAACACGCATAATAGATGATGGCAAAGTAGCTTGAGGACTTTAATAGCCTCGATTTGTAAATAAGCACCAGCTTCATCCTACCACAATAGACAGAAAGTTAGTGCATGTCTTGGACCCACCAAGACCTTACCTCCCTCGAGCAAGGTAGCACTAGAATGAAGGTAAGTGGAAAGTACCTCCATACAAGAAAAAAGACATAAAGTCCATGGTTGAGCAAAGAAGTGAAGGAAGCATTGGCTCAAGCCCGGGAGGATCATCGCCCAAAGGGTAGACCTTACCCGAAGGAATTTGATGCAATCCAATATCCCAAGGGTTTCATGCCACCTTCCTTCAAGAGTTTTGATGGTAGAGGAAACCCGAGGTAGCACATCACCCATTTGAGAGCCAATTATTGCAACACCGGTGGCAGTGACGCTTTACTTTTCTTCCTCTTCATTAGTAGCCTAATAGGGATAGCTTTTGGTGTATGTGAACTTCCCAATAGTTCAAGAAAGATATTTGTCGAGTTGGAGCAACTCTTCATCAAGAGGTTTGCTGAGCTTAGCAGTGGTGATAGAAGCAACAACACCCGTGAGTCCCTTGACTTATATTCTCGATGGCATAACAGTATGAAATGAACCAAACTATCTCAACAACAGATGCCATTGAGATTCTTCTAAAGAATATCCATGGCTCACCTTCATGCTTAAGGGCTTCACTATCAAAATATTTGAGAAGCTAATCAATAATTAGTCTACAAGGAGAGGCCAAACAAGTTGCCTTTTCAAGATTTGCAAGCCAAAGCCATAGAAGGTCTATGAGAAGAAGTCAAGTGATAGTAGGGAAGCAGTAGAGATCAAGAGACCACACCTGCCTTCGCTTCCACCTCCTCTACCACCAGAGGTAGCTCCCAGCCTCACAAGCAGCCTCCATGCCACCACCGCCAGACCACATCACCACCACCAAAGACACATATTCAATGCCGTAGCTATGGTCCGCCTACTCTTTTAGATAAGTTTAACAAGCCTTATTCATTTAAGAGGGAGATAATTAGGAAGATCTTTAAGAACCTCTTAAAGAAGCTCGATTTTAGCTACCAACCAAGAGGAAGTAGGAAAAGCCATGATCCTAACTTTGCCTACCACCATGCTAGGTCATGTTTTGGAAGATTGCTTCACCTTCAAGGACCGCTTGAACATAGCTTCAAGACGGTGTTATAGTTATCCCAAGGAATACCTTATGGAACAACCATCTAGTTCCATCGGTAATCCTTGGGGATACTTGTGATCTTCCAAAACCAAAGAATGTTGGGATATCTCCTTATCCAAAACCTCTAAAAGATCATTCAAAGATCAAGAAACTTTCCTTGTAGGTGCTTGAGTTAGCTCAAACCTCCAACATCAAGGAAGGTTTGCAAGTTGTCAGTGCCAACTCAAGGAAAGGGGGAGCTCAACAGCAACAACTGTGCTAGCCCAGGATAGCCTAGTAGTGTAACCACCGATCGAGTCCAGCCTCCAGTCTACCATTGCAGCTACCACATCAGAGACTTCTCCTACTTTAGCTAGCTCTTCTTCTTCTACTAGTAGAACTCTTGTATCGGTGGATAAGGGCATCAAATCCCTTACCCTTTTACTTTACTTGATTTCTACTTTGTACCTCCATCAAATCCAAGAAAAAGAATAAAGCTAGTTTGAATTACATCTGTTCACCGATGGGTTGTCTACTTCTATTCTAATGATAACTCTTCAAGTCAAAATAACTATAATAATTTGATCTTCCTCTTCTAATTCGAGTTGGACTTTCCTACTCAAATACTATGGGTTGCCTCTTGAGATAGACTTGGAATCATCATTTCAGGGTCCCATAGGAGAAGCGTAGGTGAGCCCGACATGTGTAGAACCTTCCATTACCCCGCACAAGAGATCACCAAGTCAACCTCCATAGTGGCAAGGTTCTACCTCCTAGGCAAAGACCTCAAGATAGAAAAAAGTCATGAGGATCGAAAGCCCTCCATAGATGCTCCACCCTTGATATGCGGAGGATCGCCCAAGGTGGACTACAATGTCCTCTCTCATCTAAGAAAGTTACCATCTAAGCTAAGCATATGATGCCCTCTTCTTATCCAAAGAGATG
The DNA here is from genome assembly GCA_021442155.1 of Cymbidium sinense. Taxonomy (NCBI): domain Eukaryota; kingdom Viridiplantae; phylum Streptophyta; class Magnoliopsida; order Asparagales; family Orchidaceae; genus Cymbidium; species Cymbidium sinense. Next base: position 92,961,154 of record CM038223.1, read on the forward strand.
AGGAATCATTAATCAAGGCTTTCCTTGATCCTAAATATGCTTAGCTCACCTAACGCTAGGTGAGGAGGCACATTACACAAAAGAAGCTCGGGATCACTTCATAGATGAAGACCTCTTTTAGGGGACTTGGAGCACAACCTCTACATCATACATTGACATGGGTAGATTTAGACGCTGAAGTTCTCATGATCCAGTGCATCGAACATTATGAGTCTAAAGACTCTATTTGAGGATGACATCTCACTCAGGAGATCGATGATGTTGAGAGGATTCAATGAACAAGGTGAGAGCTTTAGGTTCCATAGTGTTACCTTGGAGATAGTGACTGAAGACCAAGCCAAGTTTTACATAATTGATTCAAATACTTCATTCTGCTGGTAGGCCTTGGATACATCAAAATAAGATAATTCCATCCTCCCTCCATCAGTGCATCAAGTTCAAAAAAGGATGGGATTGAATACCATGTCAATGGAGATGAAAAGCCATTTTCAGTTAGAGAGGTTGAGATTTATGAGGATGCAACCTACTATCTTCCTCAACACACCCTTTCTCATGAACTTGGACAAAATTCAAACATAAAAGAAAAGAAAATGAAGAAAAAAAAAGAGCAAAAGAAAAAAAAGAAAAGTAAAATGAAAATCTAAGTGAACAAGAAAGGAGAATTGAAGAAGAAAAAGATCTGCATATCACCTTCCACCTACAGTTTATTCCATCATATGGACATGTGGGTAGAATGACTCAACCTCCACCGTGTAGGCGAGGTAGAAATAGGAGGTGTAGGTGGAAGACCCTAGTTAGCCAACAGAGGGTTCAGCCCAGGAGTACCCTATTCACATAGATTTGGAATCCAGCTAGAGGATGAGTCTAATGTGATTAGTATACCAAACCCTCTCAATGGTTCCATTGAGGTGACTTTCAATATAGAGATGAAGACCAGCCTCTAAACAAAGCAAAGTATTCAATCAAGTTTATGTGAAACTATTAGAAAGTAGGGAACCTTAGCTCTAACCTCACTTTCATCTCAAAAAAAGTTGAAGGTTAAGAAGCCCCTAAGTCTTCCATGGATGAAGCTAAAGAGATTCTTTTTGAGGTCATCATCCTCAAGTCCTAAAGTTGATGTAGAACTTGAGGAAGATTCATTTAAAGAATTAATGGAATTACCAATTGACTTTTACTCACCTTGTGTTCATAATCTTATGCAGAAAGGTTTGGTTCCTCACACATGATCTAGGCACAGGTCAAAGTATTTTGAGAAGCTATGGAATACAGGGAAGCACAATCAAGAGTGACTAGGATTCAGACAGGTCTAGATGATGACGATGCTTGGTTGTTACCAATCATTTGAGTCGATAAGTTCTTTTCACATAACCCAACTCTTATGAGAATGTGTGTTTAGAAACTCGATGATCCATGATCTCAAATCAGGATGCACCTCCGAATTTGAAGAGGAGATTCATTCAATAATTGACAAGCTTAAAGAAATCAACCTGAAAAGAAAATCCACGCATGTACATCGCTGTTGTTGAATGAAGAAGAAACCAATGACTTAGTTAGGCTATTGACCGAGTTTAAAGACTACTTGCATGGAGTTATGAAGAGATGCCGATTATCTTATGTAGCAAACCAATAGATCCTAACACCCTATCAAGCAAGCTCCTGCATGCGAAATTAACAACAGTCATTTTGAAGTCAAGAAATTGATCGATGGTTTTTCATGGGAAGAAAAATACCCTACATGTTAGTCATCCTAGTTAAGAAGAAGAATGGCCAAATTTATATATGCATCGATTTCAGGGACTTAAATAAGGCATGTCCTAAGGATGAGTTTCCTCTTTCTATACCAGTTGATGGTGGACATTGCCTCATCCCATGCAGTATTTTCTTCATGGATGGGTCATCTAGCTACAACCAGATCAAGATGCCTTCTGAAGATGAAAGAAACACTGATTCTCAAACCCCGATCAGAATCTTTTGTTATAAAGTTATGCATTTCAGCCTTAAAAATGCTGGTATTGCATACCAATGGGCCATGGCTCAGATCTTCAATGAACTCATCCATCATTAGGTTGATTGCTATGTTGATGATCTAGTAGTCAAGAGAACAAAAAGGAAGACCTTCTCTTTGACTTGAGAGTAGTTTTCGAACGGTTAAGATAATAGAACCTCAAAATGAATCCTCAAGTGTGCATTCAGTAGCTTCAAAAAATTCCTTGGGTTTGTTGTTATACAGGAATAGATAGATCAAAAGATCAAAGCTATCTTAGAAATGCCTCCTAAAGAGTTTAACACAACTCGATCATTCCAAGGATGGTTGGCATATCTAAGATGCTTTATCTCCAACCTATCGGGGAGATGCAAGCCATTCTCAGCACTTGTCAAAAGGATGCCAAGTTGGATGATAAGTGTCGATGCCTTGAAGACATCAAGTATTTGGTGAAGCCGCCAGTCCCTATCCCGCCACTCATCCTCTACACTCTGCATTGGATGACTCTCGCTCATTGGCCCCAAGCCAATGAAAGGGAAGGAGAGCTCTACTACTCACCCATCATTGATCCTCTGAACAAACTATCCACCTATTGAGAAACATTGCCTAGCTTTGATCTTCCTCCCAAAAGCTACAACACTATATGCTTTTCATAAGGTGAACTTGATCTCAAAATAAATCCAGCAGATTCATGACACTATGGATGGCATGATACTTGATCTTGATATCACATTCATACCGCATGGGTAAAAGGACTAGCACTAGTGATTTATTAGACACCCACTTTTACTTCTAGTGATGATCTCCGATGAACAAATCATGAACTTAGGGAGGCGACAATTGGGAGATGTATTTTGATGGTGCGCCTTCTTTCACAAAGGGAAGCACCATGATCTATTCTCAAAGGTGTAATAGTTCTTCTAACTCTAGACATGATGTGATGAGATTCTCATACTATCTTTCCAACCCCTACACCAATGAAGCAGTATGAGGCTTTGATTGCGGTCTAGAGTTAGTCACCATTAATCGTGTCAAGAGCATCAACATCTGGGGATTCGTTGGTCATCAATAAGATTATCGGTCCTACAAGGTTCTCAAACCCAAGCTTCATCATTACCATGAGTATACCATGAAGTATTGGCCCAAATTCCAAAGTCACCATCTACAAGGTTCCCTGAAGAGAATGCAGATATGCTTTGGCCAAACTTGCCGACTAAAGATGAGTCCATTTCAATAAGGGTCCAAAATAGATAAAGTTATCCCTTATTGATGAACTCATCAGAGACTCTTGAAGGGAGGTTGTCGTTGCCAAAAAGGATGAGAGCTGGATTGGAGGCAACCATTCATAGACTATTTGAATACTGACAAACTACCTCAAGAAAAGTCACAAGCCCATCGTGAAATAGAGAGCTCTTTTACACTGCTTGATGGAACCCCTATACCGGTCCTTTGACCAAATTATGTGGTGCTGTTAAACACAAAGCCCATGGCATTATAAGGTACATTCGTGGTCATGCGAACACATCAATCGTCCAAGATGAAGATGAAGATCAAGACTAGGATACTACCTTCGATGATTACATGCATGGATGTAGCTAGATGCCATGTCGTGTACAGTGGTCCTCCACCCACCCAACATTCTACACCCTACATCATGGCCATTTGAGTGTTGGTTATGATGATCCTCCTTCTTCCAAGGGTCATGGTTCATCTATTTCCACACTACTTTTCCAAGTGGGAGGGAATCCCACTCGAGGTCACAACTCAAAGATGTGCTTCAATTTTTAGAACCATATCATATAGGTTCAAGCCTATGAATTATATATGATAATGGTATTTCATTCAAAAGCACAAAGATCAATAGCTTCATCATAAGACATGGTATAGATTGGAGATATTCTACTATCTACTACCCCAAAGCAAATGGATTAGCAGAAGCCTTCAACAAAACTCTCACCCAAATATTAAAGATGACTCTTGATGACAACAAACGATAGTGGCACGAGCAGTTGGTTGAAGCCTTGTGGGCTTACCGCACCACATACCGGACTCCAACTCAATCTACCCCATTTTCCTGTATGGGTCCCGCTTCTACCTTTAGAAGTTCAACTCTCATCACTAAGGATAGCATTGGGTAGCAAGATCACTCAGAGAATGCAAAGTTGTGGTTAGAAGAGCTCAAGGTTTGGAGGAGTCGCCTAGCGTAACCTCAGTATAAGGCCAAAATGATTCAAGCTCAAGTTGGTCCCCCCTAGGTCTTTCCAAGTAGAGAACTTGTGTTAGTCCAAAATTAATTGCCCATCAAAGATGGGAGGCAAGTTTGAACCTGGGAAGGCCCCTATGTTATAGAGAAGGCCTACCAAGGAGGATCATATCAGTTCATTGATTGTAAAGGGGAACACACGATGCTTCTAATTAATGAGCTCTACCTAAAGAAATATTACCCATGAAATAAATCATGTTTGAAAACAATTTATTAATCAACAAAATCGATTCCATTTCATCAAAATCTCTTCTTTGAAGTGTTGTTTATTTATCTTGAATCGCCATGATGTTTTGGGGTGTTATAAGAGTCCCCGGCATCCTATCCCTCTTTCACAACACAAACACAATCTCCTAACGCTATTAGAATAGGTGTGAGAGAACCCAAGAGGCATCCTATTTTGATTAGCACAAGTTAGTGAAGAGAACCTGGCATCCTTTCTTAGGAATCTGCTTCCATTTATGGCACCATTCCATCAAACTCCCCAGTGTGTTTAAGATAGGTGTGAGAGAACCCAAGAGGCATCCTATTCCTGTTAACACATGCATAAAATAAACATAAATCTTTTATCTCAGGCTACTTTTATGTGGGAGCAAGCCCCTGGCACTCACTCATTAGTCTTTAGGTCTACATGCTACCCCTAGTATGTCACCCAATGGTCATTTGTTGGAGGATGTGAGTCCCCACTTTCTTTCCTAACTTGATCATTGCAAACCAATCCTTGTTAGTATGGTAGCTTCATGCCAAGAAAGCTACCTCATGATTTGCTTAAGAAGATGTGAGTCGTGCTTTCTTCTTGAATCCATCATGCACTAACTAGGTTGAGTATATTTGAGGTTTAGGGTAAGTCCTGTGAGGCTCCTTTCCTCTTGACTGAGTTGATAAGTCCCCTAGGCATTCACTCAAGAGTCACCCCTAGGTCGGATGACCCTATCAAGAAGATACTATCCCAGAATCGCCATATGAGGATGTGAGTCCCAAGCTTTCTTATAGTTGATTGTGTAAAGGGCACCTTAGGTTGGTTGATATTCGCTATGCTATAGACTCACAGTATACCTCCACTCTTGGCAGAGTCCTGCTTTCTCCTGAGTTGGACACCAAATACCTATTGGATATATGACTAGCCATTTCTCTTTAAGCCTTTAGCCACCATCCCTATGGCATTTTATTTGGATCACATCCTTTGCCCCATTTAGACACCTCTTTACTTTGGATTGGAGAGTCCCCTTTCCTAGTAGCCACCTTGGTGGTTGGAGAATTTTCAATGGATATGTGATTCTCCTTGGTTCAAGAATCAGATAGGTCTAGCTAATATAAGCTTTTCGCTTTGATCCTCACAAACCAACATGGTCCATGATAAAACAAATTAAACAAAGCAAATAAATTAATTCGCTTGTGGACTAAGAATTCAAGCCCCCAAAGGGCCCTTTTCAAGCAATCTTTGGGGTGTGAAAACTCCTATAGAATTGCGACTAAGTGAGATAAATTCTGTGATACTCACCGTAGCTTAGTCGGGTTCAATCTATTTTGTTGCAAAGTGTTACCTGGTCATTCCTTTGGAAGATGTAAGACTATGACATTCTTTCTAGCATGATCATAAATGACAACCTCTAGTCGGTTGATTTGCCCCAAAGCAACCGATCACCCGTGGAAGATGTGAGTCCCGAGCTTTCTTCCCTTTAATTGATTGTAAACGAAGGCACTCTTTGGTTGGATAGCTTCACAGAAGCTACTTTGGTTCAAGAATTAAAGGTAGGTCTAGTCGATATAAGCTCTTCGTTGATCCATCGAAACCAACGGAATCCATCAAAATAAACTAAAATGAAATTAATCTTGCTATCCTTAAGTTAATTTAAGTCCCCAAACATTCACTCAATATCCCTCTAGTCGTGATTTGTGCAATGATCACCCTAGGTTCCTTGTTTCTAAAAGATGTGAGTCCAGTTTTTCTTACTTGACCAATGTAGAAAGGCACCCTTTGGTTGGATAGTTCACCTTATGGTTGATCCCTTTGATTGGTAAATTTGAGTTAGTCTAGGCCTCCATGGCCCCTTTCAAGGTATCCATCGCAAACCAATGGATCCATCATAATCAAAACAAATATAAAATGAAATTAATTTGACTATCTTTGAGTTAAGTCCACAGATTCACTCAATAGTCAACCTAGGTTGGTTCAATTGTTACCATGATAATAGATTACCAAAGAATGGTCCCTACTTTGAGGATATAAGTCTACTATGCTTTCTTCCTAGTACATGCATACCAAAGGCATCCTTTGGTTGGCCAGTCCTACTATATGTTTGTAGATTACTCCTTTGGATTGGTAAATCTGAGTTAAGACTAGGCCTCTGTGGCTCCTACTCAGTGCGATCCATTGCAAACCAAGAGGGTCTATTTCAAAATCCAAAATCTAAAAATCTGAAACAAACAAATCCAATCAAAAAAAGAAACAAAATAATCAATTAATCTAAATCAAATATTTTATTTCTCCTCAGTGAGATGAAAATCATTCTAGTCCCAGTGGATATAGAATTCTAATCCCTCGGCAGAATTCAAAACCCCTTCCTTGTGGATGACTTGTACTTGCCTCCCTAGTGGAGAGTTCACTTTTCTATCCCCCCATGGAGTCAAAACAAACACAAATTAAACAAACAATAAATTGAAACAAATTCAACCCTCTTCCCTAGTGAAACTCAAATAAATCATATCTTTTTCTCCCCAGTGAGACTCAAATCAAATCTCTCATCCCCTTGTGGATGACTTGAACTTACTTCCCTAGTGGAAGGTTCAGCTACTCTATCCCTTAGTAGATTCCTCCCTCTCTCTTATGTCTTGGACATAGGTAGAGCCACATTGTACTAAGCTCTGGATTCCTTCTACACCTTGGGTTAGGGGTAGATTGTTTCTATTAGTGCTTGTGATTTTTCGACATTGTTGATCATTTTCACAACACTATATGGTGTTCCTTGTCACACCACACCTATTCCCTTTATTGACCTCATTTTTAGATGAGCTCTCAACCCTCCATCTTAGACATGGACACCTCTGATATTAAGATATCCTTAGTCTTAAGACACATCTAGTGATTAGGTGGACACTCAACCTAGCCTAGAGACTTAGAAGGCCATAAATAGTCATGCCTTAGGGGTGTTAGGAAAATTTGTCTACCCTTAGCTTGAACCATTCCTCACATCCTTCCTTCAAGTCAAACTCCAAGTCAATCCTAACTGATTTTCTCAAACTCCAAATCAATCTTATTTGATTTTTTTCCAAACTCAAATCAATATCACATGATTGAAATCCATGATTGAAATTCCTTGATTTGCTAAGTCCTTAATCTCTTAAGGACTTAGCCAAATCATCTTCAAATTCATTGAAATTTTTTCAACTCATTTATATCATATATAAATGAAATATAAATTCAAATCAATCAAATCAAATTCCAAGTTGAAATTCCAATTCCAAATATTTACCAAATCCTTATATCCCTCTTAAGGACTAAGCCTAAATCATCTTCAAATCAATTCAAATTCATGAAATTTTCTCACAACTCATTTATATTCACATATATAAATGAAATATAAATTCAAATCAATCAAACTAGTCCTAAAAGTCAAGTTCAAATCACAAATCTTTTCTAAGTCACTTTGATTTTCTCTTAAGGACTTAGCTTAGATCATATTCAAATCACTTCAAATCCTTGAAATTTTCTCATAACTCATTTATATTCTCATTTATATTCACATATATAAATGAAATATAAATTCAAAAAACCAAAACTAATTCCAAAAGTCAAACTCGAACTCATTCAAAATCCAACCTAAGCCTTTCAAGTCAAAATCTTGAACTTAGCCAAATCAATTTCAAATCAAGCCAAACTCTTGATTTTTCTTCATGATTCAATCAATCTTTCAATCATGAATCCAAATATATACACAAACTTCAATCACTTAATCAAAACTCAATTCAAAAATCAAGCCAAAATCCATTTCATGTTCACCTTTTGAACTTGAAATTGTCAAATGAATCAAAACTCATTTGACTTCAAACCACTTGCAAATGGATTTATATTTCAATCATAAGTCCATATACAAGTTCAATCAAACTCAAATCAAGCTTTGACCAAGCCATTTGACCCACTTAGGCTCACTTGACCCAAAGTGACCTAAAGTATATGAGCCAAATTCTAATCCTAACCAAATTGGATTGAACTAAGCTACCTATGCCTCATCATGATCAACAATCATCATGAGATGATCAATCAATCAAATTGGTCAAACCAAGTCAAACCTAAGGGTTGACCAAGTCAACACTTAGCCAAAATGAAACCCAACATAGCCAAAATCCACCATAGGCCAAATTGATTGAAACCAATGATCTAAGTTCATTCATGACCAATGTTTGAACTTGACCAAGTCAACATTTGAGCCTAACCTAGCCCAATTGGCCACTTGACCCAAGTTGACCCAACTTGACCTAAAAGTCAAAATGTGTGAAAAACTTGATCTAAGCCAAATTGATTGAAACCACCAAGTTCATTCCAAATCACTTGAACTTGACCAAAGCCTCAATTGGCCAACTGACCTAACCTATCCCAATTGACCTTGAACCCAACTTGACCTAAAGGGTCATATTGAGCCAAATTCAAACTTAAGCAAAAAATTGATTGGAAACAAAGATACCAATCCATTTCATATGATCAAACAAACCTAAACCCATGACCTTCAAATAAATCAATTAAATCTCAACCTAACATTTGACCTAAACTAAATTAAATCAAACCAAAGCCACCAAAATATTTCAAATGGTCATATGAACTTGACCCAACCCTTGGTTTGACCCAATTTGACCAATTGGTCAACTTGACCCAAGTTGACCCATTTTGACCTAAATGGGTCAACATGAGCCCAACCATACCTAATGAACTCCAAATTCAATTAAACTTGGCCAAACCAATTTTCTCAACATACCAAACATACCCAAATTCAAAAATCAGCCAAATAACCATTTTACCCCTAGGCCATAGGATAAATTTTGGCCAATTCCACTTGGAATTTGGTCAAATCCTCTTTATACTCACTTGGCACTCTCCTAATCGATCAAGTGAACACTAGGCAAGGTGGTGCACCCAACCTAATGGGTTTGGGTCAGCCCAACCTAACCCAATGGCCAAATCGAGCACATGCTTTGAAATGGCCACATGGGGAGTTCACCATTCCACTCCCTGGCCAAAACTGAACTCAAGGACACCCCTAACAGCCTAACAAACCCTTTGAATCAAGGCAATTGGATCAAAATGGCAAGCCCATGCTCGGTCGTCCGATTGCCAAAGGGGGAGATATACTCCCACTAATTCACTCTCATTCCAAGATTCCCATTATCGATTAAGTGTTAAGAAGCCAGAGGATCCATTTGCAAGTGATCCTAAGCTTCCCAGAGGAAGATTGAAAGTTCATCTTCTCAATTTTTATACACTTGAAAATGGGGAGCTCAACTTGATCCAACTTGCTCTACACTCAACATAAACTACTTTTGCAAGCACTAGGGACCAAGTCAAGCTCACCCAAGTTCCAAGCTCCAAAGGCAAGGAAGGGATCAGACCAAAGTCGGAGCTCAAGTGCAAGGGGGTTCATGAGCCATCCACTTAATCTCAAGAGCTCAAACTTTCAACAATGCATCGTCTCAACCATACGAAGCTTCTCCAAGGGAATTGAGCACTAGTCAGGTTAGCCATTTTTTTTAGCTTAATTTCAATGTGTGTTGGTCCTTTATGAAAGGAATATTAATCCCATGGAATTTTAGCCATTAAATATGCTTGCCATTAGGTTTAGGTGGTGTGGGCTAAATTTTAGCCCAATCCAAGCTCGATCAAGCTCAAAATTTACCCTAGAACATGGACGGCCTCCATTGTTAATAGGGGATAACAAGGATGGATCTCTAGTCGTCCATCCATGCATTTTGGATGGACGGTCGAGATAAAAATGCATAATATATTTATATTTAATCCTCTGATTCGCAGCTTTAATCTCAACCATGAGAAAGCACGTAGCACCGCCACCACGCGGCGCTACGATGTGATATTTTAAATATTCAATCAAGTAGCGACGCATGTAAAGCACATGCCACGTCAGAGGCATGCATGGTGCCAGTAGATTAATAATCTAACTAGGGATTTATTTAATTCCTAATTAATCACTTAAACTTCTAAAATTCATATCTCAACATAGAAAAATCAAAAAAATATGAAATAAATTGCATTAGAAAGATAATGGAACATAGAATATTCTAAAATTGACTTTGATTGATTTTGAATAGTTCTTTTCTCTAAATTTGGGTTTTATTGGGAATTTTAATTTGCTAATTACTCTTTAATTAATCAACTGATTAATCCCAAATTTCTTGGGTGTAATTAGAGGATGATTTCTCCTCCAAATTTCTGTGGATTTAGGTGGCTTAATTAGAGGAATTGCTGGTTCATTCCTAATCACTCCCTTAATGTAATTAATTAAGGGTATAATTAGTGATTTAACCCTCAATTAAGATAAAGTTTTGATTAAGTGAATGTGAGGTTTAGGAAATAATTTTGGGATATCCTTAAGATATTCCTTAAACCCCTTTATTCCTTAATCTTACCTTAATTAATGGTTAATTCACTATCCCCTTAATTAATTCATAAAATTCTTCCTTCCTTAATCTATCTTGGGTAGATGCTTAGGTGTTCAAGAGCCTAAGTACAAGGAAATAACTCATTCATGTGTGAGGGTGTTTTGAAATTACTTAAATTAAACCCTTAGCTTAATTAATCATTATCATGAGCCAAATTACATTGCCCTTTTCTTCCTGGGCATTGTTGATTTAAATTCTTGTGTGGTTTATGTCATCTCATTGGCTCATAATTATTTGATTAACTAAGGTGGTGTAGGTAAGGGATAATTAACATGCTTAATTCATACCTTAACCTAATCAAAATATAAAATGAATCTAATCACCTAAAAATTCAACAAAATGTCAAACACATGTCGGAATGGGTTAGGAATAGAAAACTCACCTCACATTTTCCAAATTAAATCAAACTCAAAATCAAACAAAATCACATTAAAGAAAACTTTGATTTAAGCTTTCTTATTTCATTGAATTAATTAGGAATGAATGTGTTTACATGCTTTCATTACTTTAGTTCTTTCCCAACATACTAAATGTGTGTCATATGATTTCATACATTCTTTTCAAAATCAAATTTAAAATAAAATATTTCATTTATGTAAATTGCATGTTTTGGCTAAAGTAAGAATATGAGTGGCTATTATCACTATTAAATCTAAATTATTTTCAAAATATATGAATCAATTATCAAAACTAAAGTTACTTATATCTTACTTATAAGCTTGCATGTGAGTAAAATATAAGGATGTGCTTATAGTTTTCCTTCTCCTCTCTTATAGTTTTGAATAGATTTGAAAGTGTATATTCGAAAAGAACACAATACTTGCCTAATCCATTTCCTATTCATCCCTATGCTATGAATTAAGGACACCTATACTTACACATGTAAATTGTATAAACAAACCAAAATAAAAAATATATAAACTTTTACATCTTTCTTTTCCATTCATTTCTTTTGTACACATGCTTGTATTTAAGGAAAGTATTATTAGTGACAACCTGGTTGGAGACTTTAAGTCCCCAAATAATTCTTGTACCTTACACCCATAGCTAACAATGGCGTTATACTCACTTATTCCATTCATACATTCATATGTGCATGTGAAAATTAGATAAGAAATCCCTTTTCTACTTAATGAAAATCATGCATCATAAACATTCAATTCTTCTTAAGTAACTCACTTAGCATGCATCATAAAGTGTGCTAAACATTCTCATTTGGTATGTATAGATATGTATTGGATTCATTCATATGCATATTATACATGTTGGGGAAAGAAATGAAGTGATGTGTGTTTTGTGATCTTAACTCACTTTATTTAATCATAAAATTCTTTTTTTTAATAGGTTTATTTAGAGTTCATCTAAATTAGGATTAATTAAAACATAATAAAACATTCACTAAACAAAACTAAAATATAAATCCACTTTAGAAATTACTTAGGTTAGAGAAGGAAGATAGAAGTTCTCTTTCTCTCTTTACAATTAATTAGATTCACTTGAACCCAATCAAAACATAAAATAAAATCAACCAAAATAACTACACTTAAATGAAACCCTCCTCTAAGTTGAACATTCTTCACATTAAATTCTAACTTAAAGCATACCAAAGCACACATTATTAAGTCACCACTTCTAGCTTTAGCTGCATGGTTTGATGTTTATTTTTGTGATGTAATATTTTAGACTAGATGTTAGGTGTGCATGGAATGGTGTGGGCAATCTTAGTCTCCATTATCTTCTCAGGGATTGTGCTTGTGAATAATAAAATATAAATACTTTTATGCTTATACCCCTAAGCATAATCTAATAGGCCAAGTGGACTTAGTCACCCATGTGTGGGGTGTTAAGTCAAATATACATGCTTGAGATTTGTATGGTTAGTTTTAGCTAATCTCTATTTTGCAAGTGTTAGTTAGATTTCCATTTTTTTTCCCTTTTCATGTAATTCTTGCAATTAAGATTTTGGAATGATTGTTATGGGATTAGCATTGGTTATAAGCTTATGCATGTGAAGCCTTTGGAGCATCCACCTTCCAACTATCAAAAGAAGGAACCAAAGAAGAAAGAAGAAAAGAATGAAGAAATGAAGCTTGAAGACCCCATAATAATGAATTTCTTGCTTAATTATAATTTTAATTCATTTGTAATCTGAAGTAAGCTGCTACCCAATTTAAATGGTGGTCATTCTTATTCTTTTGTGCTAGCTTTATAAAATGTGTAATATTTTGTTTAGCTTGTGCATTAAGATGGCATCCTTTTTCTAGTTTCTTCCTTGCTTGATGTATGGCCTAGATGACGATTAGGCTCTTAGGGAAAAATAAATATTCTATCAAATTTAACAAACTCAAAATTTAAATAAAGAACTCATAACCTCACCTAAAGCTTAGGCTTAAAATCAAGATAAAAGAATTAGAAATCCCTTAGCTGGATGAGTATTTCTTTTATAACATCATGCATAAATGCACCTTATTTCACTCTTGATTAGAGGGCTTTCACCTTTGCTAGAGAAACTTAGCTTGACCTGTGAGAGCCATGGTGGAAACACACCTCCTTCCTTCTCACTTATTTTGGCCAAAAATCTTACATCTCATGCATTAGGCATATGAATCCTATTAGCCTGATTCAAAGTCATTGTCCAAAAATAAAAATAAAATGTAATATGAATTACATTAGAATTAGATCATTACTCATGCTCATACATGATCTAGTCTCTTAGGGATGAGTTTAAGGACTTGGTCTCTCTCTAAATAATAATAGCCTAGCTATCTTGCATAAAGCATATGACTTTTCAATGTGAATTTAAAATCATAGGAGGAATTAGTTGGTGGCCAAATGATTGTAAGCAAGCGGTTTATCTCTATTAGAAAAACCAAATACCCATTTTTTAAACACACTCCCTAAGAGACTAGATCATGTAGGGCATGCTTCGATGACATGAATCTAATGCAAATTTTTTATATATTTTATTTTTATTTTGGACAATCATTTGACTCGGGCTATAAGATTCATATGCCTAATGCAGAATATTATGGACCAAAATCAGAAATGAGGTGATGGCTCTTGTGTCAAACCAAGTTCTCTAAAGGTGGAAGCCCTCCAATCAAGAGTGATATAATATGCTTCATGATGATAGAAAGAAAGTACACATCCACTATTTGCTAATTCTTTTATCTTGATTTTAACTAGTTTTAAATGAGGTTATGAGTTCTTTATTTTATTTTGAGTTGATTAGAAGATTTATTTTTTCCTAAGAGCCTAATCGTCATCCAGGCCATACATCAAAGCAAGGAAGAAACTAGGAAAAGATGTCATCTTAATGTGCAAGTTAAACAAAACACCAAACATTTTATAAAACTAGTGCAAAAGAATAAAAGGCCATTTGTGGTCAGGCTCCACCGCATAAACTAGAAAACAAATAAATTGGGTAGCTGAGCTCTACCCTTATACAACCCGGACTATAAATGAATTAATTATAATTTAGCAAGGAAATTCATGTTATGGGGGTCCTCATTATTCATTTCTTCATTCTTCTTTTCTTCTTTCTTCTTTTCTTCTTTCTTCTTTAGTTCCTTCTTTTGGTTAGTTGGAATGTGGATGCTCCAAAGGCTTCACATGGTACATAAGATGAGATCTTATGATTAATGCTCATCCTAATCCCCCATAACAATCATTCCAAAATCCTAATTGCAAAAAATACATGAAATTAGAAAAAAGGAAATCTAACTAACACCTGTAAAACAGAGATTAGCTAAACAAACCACACAAATCTTGAGCATGTATAAGCATGAATTGGACTTAGAACCCCACACATTAGTAACCAAGTCCACCTAGCCTATTGGATTATGCTTAGGGGTATAAGCATGCACGAAAAGTAGTTATATTTTATTATACCTCTTAAGCACAATAGAAGATAATGGTAGACCAAAAAATCTACCATTCTCCTATGCACATGTCTAACATACTTAAACAAAATATCACAAAATAAGCAAACATCAAAACCATGCAACCTAAAGCTACAAATGATGACTTTTAATGTGTGTCTATTTAAGTGTGGTATGCTGCTTTAAGGTTGAAGTTTTCTAAGTGTGAAAATATTTAACTTAGAGAGTGGTTTCATTTAAGTGATTAGTTGATTTAGGTTAATTTTATTTAATAATTTTATTTTGTTTAAATGAACCTACTTAATTATTAAATGTTGTAAAGAGAGGGAAAAGAGAAGAGAACTTCTCTTTCCTCCCTACCTTAAGTGATTTCTAAGATAGATTCATTATTGATTTTTATTTAGTGAATGTTTTATTATGTATTTTAATTAATCCTAAGTTTAGATTTTCCCTAAACAAATCTATTCAAAAAGAAAGGTATTTTAAGATTCAGTAAAGTGAATTAATATCACAAAACACACATCATTTCATTTCTTTTCCAACATGTATAACATGCATATGGATGAATCCTAAGCATATCTATACATACAAATGATGATGTGTAGTACACTTTAATGATGAATGCTAAGAAATGTTACTTAATAAAATTTGGATGCTTTATGATGCATGATTTTCATTAAGTAGAAAAGATGGATTACTTTTATCCATTTTCATATGCATACACACATGTATGAAAGGCATAAGTGAGTACGATGTCATTGTTAGCACCAAGGGTGTAAGATACAAGACTTACTTATGTCTACTAAACCCGGGTTGTGGACTAATATACCACTTTCCTTAAATACAAATACATGTACAAAAGAAATGAATGGAAAAAAGAAAGATGCAAAAGTTTATGTTTATTGGTTTGTTTTGTTTATACAATTTATATGTGTAAGTGTGGATGTCCTTCTTAATTAATGACATAGGAATGAATAGGAAAGGATTTAAGCAAGTGTTGTATTATTTTCAAATGAACTATACACTTTGTCAAATCCTATTCAAAACTATGATAAAAGAAAAGAGAAGGAAAGTCACATTATGCACATCTTTATATTTTACTCACATGCAAGCTTATAAATAATTATAAGTAGCATACTTTTCAGTTTTGATGTTTAATTCATAAGGTTTGAAAGTAATTTTTGATTTAATAGTGATAATATCCATTCATATTCTTCCTTTAGCTAAAACATGCAATTTTACATAAAAGAAATATTTTATTTTTAATGTGATTTTCAAAAAGTATAAATGCATGATTTTCATATGGCATACACATTTAGCATGCTAGGAAAGAAATAAAGTGATGAAAGCAATGTAAGTTCATCCACCCTAATTAATTCCTAAATACAATCCTATGAATAAGATTATTTAAAGTGAATCAAATTTGTTTTAAAGAGAGTTTGAATTTTGTTTGAGTTTGATTTCAATTTGAGAAATGTGAGATGAGTTTGCTGATCCTAACCAATTCCCCCATGTGTGAGTTATTTAAGTTCAATTTTTAGGTGATTAGACTAATTTTATGCTTTGGTTAGGTTGAGGTGTGAATTAAGTGTGTTAATTACCTCTTACCTGCACCACTTTAATGTATTTAATCACATAATTATGAACCAATGATATGACATAAATCCATAAAGAATTTAAACCAGTAATGCATCCTAGGAAAGAAAGGTACCTAATACAATTGGCTCACAATTAGTGATTAATTAAGTTAAATGGTTTAATTTAAGTACTTTCATAACCCTTCTCACACATGTGGGTTGGATTTTGATTTCTTAAGCTACTTAAGTTATTGAACACCTAAGCATCTACCCAAGATGAATTGATTAAGTTCTAGAATGTTTTTAAAATATTTTTTTCAAATTAATTAAGAAAGTGATTAGGGGTTCATCCTTAATTAAGTTTAGATTAAAGAAGGAAAGAGGTTTAGGGAAAGCATAAGGAAAAGTCACCAAATTTATTCCATAAACCTCTTCCCTATTTAAGCAAGGCTTAATTAACTTAATAAAGGGATTAAATCACTATTCATATGCTTAATTATCCTTAATTACATAAAGAGAATAATTAAGGGTTCATTAATTGATCTCCCTAATTAACCCATCAATAAATCCCAAGAAAATTAGGGGAGGCAGAAGTCATCCCCCTAAATGCACAAGAGAAGTTTAGAATTAATCAGTGGGATAATTAGGGAGTAATTAGGGTTATTAAGTTTTCATTAAAACTAAAATTTAGAAAATAACACTATTTAAATCCATCGAAATAATTTTATATTCTTCTACATTGAAATATCTTTCATATGCATTTTACCTCATATTTTTATGATTTGTCTTCATTTAATTATGAATATTTGAAGTTTCCATGATTTTCCATTAATTAAATAGCCTAATTAAGTGGTTAATCCCATTGGTGCCATGTGGAGGCTGACGTGACGTGCGCTTTACACATGGCGTGATGGGAGAGGGCACTTAAGTTGTCACATCATAGTGCAGCATCAGCGGCGGCACTACGCGCTTTCTCTCCATCCGTCCGATCAAGGATCGGACGGCTGAGATTAAGCCTGCGGTATTAAAGGATTAAATCAGATATTCCTACCCATCTTGATCATGGCCGTCCATCCAAAATGTGTGGATGGATGGCCAATGATCCATCCTTGAGCTCGCTTGTGGGAGATGGCCACCATCCATCTTCTAGGGTAAGATCTGAGCTCGATTGAGCTCGGATTGAGCTCAAACTTTACCCACACCATCTGAGTAAAGGGGAGAAAATCTAATGGTCAAATTCTCATGAGGTGAGAATTTCTTTCATAAAGGACCACACCATGACTAGTTTAATCTCGGGTTGAGGGCATACCTCACCAGAGGCTATCACCGGTGCTCGAGTTGATGAGGTAGCTTCGTTTAGTGGAGACGAACCCCTGTTGAAAGTTTCAAGCCTTGGGGTTGAGTAGATCTCTCTATGGACTAAGGTCACCTTCAATTCCTTGTGGCCTTGATCGAAAGCACTCTTCCCTTGCTTGGAGAACTTGTGTGAAGGCTTGGGTGAGCTCGATTGAGTTCCCTTAAGGTGTTTGCAAAGTGAATTGGATTGAATTTGAGTATTGGGTAAGTTGGATTTTCTTGCTACCTCCCCTATTTTAGCTTGGAGAAACCGAGAGTGGAGAAGTTGAATTGGCTCTGAGAAGCTTGGGAGCTCTTGGATGCTAGCTCTGACTTCCTATTACTCAATCGAATGCAAAAGATGCCAATTAGAATGAAATTAGGGGGATTATATCTCCCCCTTGAAGGATCGGATGGCTGCAAGCTCCTTTGCCATTTTGATCCAATTGACCCAATTCAATGTGTTTGTTAGGCTATTAGGAGGGGCATGGCATTCAGTTTTGGCCAGAGAAGGTAGTGGAGGAGCTTTCCATATGCAAAACAAGGTGAAGGAAGGAATCCCATGTGCTCATTTCCATAGGGGTGGTTGGTTTTGACCTTGGGTTGGGTTTGGCTGATCCAAACCCAATGGGTCATGTGCACCTTCTCCATTAGTGATCATTTGGTCCACTAAGAGGATGCCAAGTGTCCATGAAAAGAAAATAACTAAATTCCAAGTGGTTTTGATTTTAGGTTACCCTATGTCCTAGGGGTAAAATGGTCATTTGACCTTGATTTTATTTTAAATATGTTTGGTATGATTGAAAAATGGGTTGAGCCAAGTTTCAATGAATTTGGAGTTGATTTGATATGGTTTGGCTTATGTTGACCCATTTAGGTCAAAATGGGTCAACTTGGATCAAGTTGACCAATTGGTCAAATTGGGTAAAACCAAGGGTTGGGTCAAGTTCACATGACCATTTGAATTGTTTATCATCATTGGTTTGGTTCAATTTCATTTATATTTGATTATGGTTCATTTGATTTCATTTAGGTCAAATGGTCAAGTTGATTAATTTGACCCATTTGACCTATTTGGGTTAGGTCATGGGTTGGTTTATGTTTGGTTGATCATTTGAAATGAATTGATATCTTTATTTCTAATCAATTTCATTTATATTTGATTTGGCTCAATGTGACCTTTTAGGTCAAGTTAGTTCATCAATTGGCTAGTTGGGTCTAGTAATTGAGGCTTTGGTCAAGTTCAACAATTATTTTGTAATGAACTTGACCCATTGGTTTCAATCAATTTGGCTTAGATCAAGTTTTGACAAATTTTGACTTTTAGGTTTGGGTCAACTTAAGTGGCCAATTGGGCTAGATTAGGCTCAAATAATGACTTGGTCAAGTTCAAACATTGATCATGAATGAGTTTTGATCAATGGTTTCAATCAACTTGGCCTATGGTGGATTTTGGCAAGTTTATGTTTCATTTTGGCTAAGTGTTGACTTGGTCAACCCTTAGGTTTGACTTAGTTTGACCCAATTTGAGTGAGTGATCATCTTATGATGTTGTTGCTCATAATGTGAGGCTTAGTTGGGCTTAGTTCAATCCAATTTGGGTAGGATTAGAATTTAGCTCAAAAGGGATACTTTATGTCACTTTGGGTCAAGTGAGCCTAAGTAGGTCAAATGGCTTGGTCAAAGCTTGATTTGAGTTTGATTGAACTCACATATGGACTAATGATTGAAATATAAATCCATTTGCAAGTGGTTTGAAGTCAAAGGAGTTTTGATTCATTTGATAATTTCAAGTTCAAAAGGGAGAACATGAGTTTGATTTGGCTTTGATTTCTGAATTGAGTTTTGGTTTGGTGATTGAAGTTTGTATTTATATTTGGATTCATGATTGAAGTATTGATTGAATCATGAAGAAAAATCAAGGGTTTGGCTTGATTTGAAATTGATTTGGCTAAGTTCAAGATTTTGACTTGAAAGACTTAGGTTCAATTTTGGTTCAATTTGAGTTTGAGTTTTGAATTTATTTTAGGTTTGATGTTTAAAGTTTATGTTTATATTTGGATTTATGATTGTATGATTGATTGAATCATGAAGAAAAATCAAGGGTTTGGCTTGATTTGAATTTGATTTGGCTAAGTTCAAGACTTTGACTTGAAAGGTTTAGGTTGAATTTTGGTTGAATTTGAGTCTGATTTTTGAATTTATTTTTGGTTTGAAGAATTTATATTTCATCTATATTTATGAATATAAATGAGAATATAAATGGGTGATGAGAAAATTCTTAGTGACTTAGAAAAGATTTTTGATTTGGATTTAAATTTTGAATTTGGTTTGATTGATTTGAATTTATATTTAATTTATATATGTGAATATAAATGAGAATATAAATGGGTTGTGAGAAAATTTCTTGAATTTGAATTGATTTGGATTTGATTTAGGTTAAGTCCATGAGAGGGAATCAAAGGACTCAGGGAATATTTTAGAATTTGGAATTTCAATCATGGGTTTCAATCATTTGGAATTGATTTGAGTTTGAGAAAATCAATTGGAATTGATTTGATCCTTGAGAAGATCAATCAAGTTGGAGTTGATTTAAATTTTTACTTGAAGGAAGGAAGTGAGGATTTGGTTCAAGCTAGTAGGCAAGTTTTCCTAACACCCCAAAGGCATGACCTATTCCTATGGCTAACTCTTCTAAGTCTCTAGGGCTAAGTTGAGTGTTCACCTAATCACTAGATGTGTCTTAAGACTAAGGAACTCTTAAAGTATAAGAGAAGTTTGATGTCTAAGATGAAGGGGTTGAGAGCTCATCCTAAAAATGAGGTCAACAACCCTCTCATCAAAAATGGTATTCTCTCTTCCGTTCAGTATCGCACCATTGTCCTCGCCTCTCTTATCTACGCGTGGGACAATCACAAATCCGAAACTGAGAACATTGCTGCAAATACCATGATGCTCTGTAATGTTCTCGATCTCGTTCTCCCCTCCTAACCCAATCTCCAACATGCTAGCCTCCAAACTGGTCATAACCATTACCTCGACAACTTCGACTCCCTTGGAAAGATCAAGGCGCACGATCCCCCGTTCCCGAGGATCTCCTTCGCCTTTGTAAAATTTAACAATACCTTTCCAGTGTGTACCATCGCTTCTAAATTCTCTGCTGCACCGCTCCCTTGTTCCCATAGCACCAAACGACGGCCTCGCCTCTTACCACTTGAAGAGAAGGAAAAGGAGGAATCTGGGGATAATAACCTATGTGAGGACGTTAATCGGAGAAAGCTCTACATGGTGAATTTATCGCGGGACTATTTGACTCTTGATCTTCAGTCTATTTAGCCAATTCTGCCACGTGAATGATGTGGAGATAATTAAGCAGAAGAATGGGAAGAGCAGAGAGTTTTCCTTCATTCCATGTCTTCTCTGGAGGATGCTCAAGTTTCAATCGAGATATTGGATTATTTTGAACTTAATGGAAGGCCTCTTAGGCTTAGAATTAGCCAAAAATATATTCGATGAACCTGACACCATTCCAAAAGACTAAATGATATAACAATCTTAAGTATTTCAAAGCTGATTGCAACATTTGTTTCCTACTAGACGAAGATGGAGTTTTATGGTTTGGGCCTACAGGGAACAATACTAATGCTAGCAGGAAGCTAAAATAAGGAAGAAATTTCTATTTAGTATTGGTTGTAGCACTTTCTACAACATATTTATACTAGTTTCAAGACCCCACTAATGCCCATTAAGGCATAGTGCAAGGAGGTGGCTGTGGTGTCACAAGATATTGCTTGACATGCTCATTAAGGCGTACCGAGTAAGCTAACATCTGTTAGATGTCGCTTCCCCTATGCAGAAATGCTGCTAAATTTCATCAAAATCTGGGACTTAGAAAAAAAGAGGAGGCTTAAATATGTGAAAATTATATATATTTGCTACTTGCAGGTTTCAAGACCCGCTAATGCCCATTAGGGCATAATGGGAGTGAAGAGATGGCTGTGGTGTCATAAGACACCACTCGCTACGCTCATTAGGGCATACCAAGAAAGCCAAAATAGTTCTGATGCAGCCCCCCTATGCGGGGATAATGCCAAAATAATTTGAAATGCTGCCGAAATTTAGACTGAAATTCAAGACTTAAACAAATTCAAATGGAAATCACCTAAACTTAAGTTAAACAAAAAGATATATGATAAATATGAAGATAAACATTAAATCAAAGAGAGATAGGGGAGAGCACTTAAAAAAATTTGGAAAGAACAGAACACTCATTTAAAAAGCAAGTAAATTTGGGGAGGCTAATATTAAACTCACAAGCTCAAATTATGATTCTCTATGACTTAAATTGACGTGATAAAGCGAGTTCTCCTTTCTTTGAATTTCTCAAAATTAAACAAACTTTAATTAAAACTTGGAGAGGTAAATGTCAAACTCATAAGAGACTTACAATAAATTTAAAGTCTAGTTTTCAAATAAATATGGAACTTGATGTGGAGTTAAAGAGGAATCCAAATTGAGTTTAATAGTTCTTATATGAATATGGATTTGATTACAAAGCTAGCCAATAAGCATGGATATGGCTAAGGAAATGAGCACTGAAGTTATTATAACTTATTCCAAGTGAATTACAAATGATTTGAATTGAATACAATGAAATTTAAAGAATTTAGATGAAGCTTGATAGCCTATGTATCAACATGATTGAGACTTCTTACTGAATAATGACATGTATTCAAAAGAAGCTTAAATCCAAATAAGCTTGCTTAGAGGAAGTACAATAGCTTGTATGAGCGAATATCAAATTTGAATATTGAATTTGCAAAGATCTAGTAGGTCTTTAGTGAGCATAAGCCTACAATTGAAATTTAGAAAAGTCTATGAATAAATAAACCTCAATTATAAATACAACTTTTTGTACAAATATAAATCTAATTATGCTCCATAATGGCCACCGGATCTGCAACTCTTTGTACAAGGACACAGAAGGTGATACTAAATCAAAATCTATAAAAATCATAGGGCCTCCTTCAATCAAAAATTAAAGAATTTCATTCTAATTATGATTTTCAAATTCAATGATTTCATTAATTAGATGAAACTATCTAAGCTATAAATACAAGCATGGGCTCTGATACTATGCTGAATGTTTAGATTCAAGTGTCTGAGGATACTGAGCGGGTTGCTACCTAGTTTGGTCTTATGACTGGGTTCGGGTTAACAAAACCTAAAAATTTTAATTATTATAAGAATTTTAACTTATTAAAATATCTGTGAAGCTAATTCTGTCAAGTGACAATAGATTTGATCCTCTGTTAAGAGCTAAATATAGTTGACAGGATCTAAAGTTCTCAAATATATTCGATTCAATTAATTAACTACCCCGATGATGGTTGTGTTGAATGGTGATTTTAACTGAAGGGGATATTTTCATCAAAATATGATTCTATTTTCAAATCAAATTAACTCAAATTAAATATCAATCAAAAAATGCTTAAATAAAATGATATCATTAAAAGCTTAAAGCAAAACTCAATCAATCCACCTTCCACAATTATTTATCGGAGGTTAAAAATTAAGAAAACTCTAGCTCACAAAGCAGTCAATGTCAAATCAATTATTATGCTATGTTCACTCTCAATCAATCTCAAGCTAGTAAGGATGTGGCCCGTGTCCTCAGACTGCGTGGCTTGGCTAGTAGGCTCCACAGATAATACAGTTATGACCAGAGTCCTCTAATTGGGTGGTTTGGCCAGTAAGGCTCTATTATATTACGATCACGACCATAGCCCATATGCTCCCCAATGGCTCTGCCCTTTGAGTTTTGAATCATAGGGTACACCTGATAGGGAAAACAACTCTCGGTTAGCTAATGTAGACTTTAAGTCTGTCTCCTTAGACAAACACCACCCTAGGTCTACAAGGATTTTTTAGACGACGTAACCCATGTGTTGCTGATAAGAATCCTTCGGCCATGTTGGGTTGACTACCTCCTCTAACTAAGTAAACTAGGGATCACTACGACCCAGGATGACGGAACTATCGGATCTAGATCAGGCACATCATCATTCTCCCAACCATTCGGTTTAAGCTAAAATGATGATTTCATAAATCTAAAATTCTTAAAACTCCATATGCTACTACTATGCCATATTAAGCGACTTAATGACTAGCCTTAATCGAAAGTTCTCTCTCACTTATTAGGAGGTGTAATTAACTATAGAGGCTTGTGCCTATAGGAAACTTAGAACCAGATCTAAAGTCCTCACAAATTGAGGGTGAAATCTCTAAGTAGTGTCTTATCTACTACTGCATCTGCATTCTGAAAATTACACTGACATTCTAAAATAATACTCTCTTCAAATTATTGAGAGGTTGGTGGTGAATTTTCGGAGCCCACAAATTTTTGGTGACTCTGCTGGGGATAGGTTTCTCTTTACATCTTTTGCTAGTCAAATCTAAGCTATAATAGCAACGAAATATAATGAAATTGAAGTTTAAAGTTACTTGGAGAACTGTTACTTTAGTTCTCTAGAATAACACCACTCTACCAATCGAACCTTTCACACTAGGAAGGCATGATGCTGAAGCTCCCTCTTCTAGAGGAAAACTGAGTAGAAAGCAAAGAAGGAGAAGAAATGTTGAACTATGAGCTCAACAATTAATGTCTGAATTACTAGCCATGTGACCAGACTTGATACCAGAAGCGAGTGTTCCCATTCACAATAAATTTGAAAATCTCAAGTTGGTGAAAATGAATAGCTCTACTGGTGATATCAAACAATCATTCTGGGAGCAACGACACCAAGCTATAACTCCACAAAGGAGGCATCCCAAGACTCTATCCTCTATAGTGCACATGGTGCTGAAAGTTATCAAGGAGAAGGGTCTTATGAAGAAAAAATATCAATGTCTAATTATCAGAGAAAATGAGAAATCTATAATAAAAAGGCTACTCTCAATGGGTAATGCTCAAGATCATCCTAAGCAATTCCTACATGGTGAATAGTGGGGCGTGACAGCTGAACTGCATGTTTAGGAATCCGCTACCGAAAGGTCCTGGTAGAAAGAAAAACAAATATGAAGGCTAGAGCCGCGAGAAGAAGTAGCGATGTAGAAGCTTATTCACTTAGAAGTAAGCTAACATAGAGACTGCGGAGAAAGAAAAATACTGAACTGCGTGCTCAATAACTATTATTTAAGCAAAAAAATGTACAACCGATTGTGGAACCAAAAGCGAGTGTTCCAACCCATAACAGGTTTGATAGCTTAAGATGGGTAAAGTAGAACAACTCTATTGGTAAAATCAAATAGTCCTTCTGGACCCGACAACATTAGGTTCCAGCTTCTCACTGAGAAAACTTGAAATTGTATATGCAAGAGTGCATTGAGTCCTCAAAGTTACTAAAGAGAAAGGAATGATGAAAATAAAATGTCAAAGTCCTGTCATCAGGGAGGCTTGAGTAGCTCCTCCAAGAAAACATTCTCATACAACCCCAACAATATGTTAACTAATTCAAGTCCCACACGATGAGCATCGAGGCGTGACACTTTGACCACAGGTCTAAGAATCTATCGTCAAAAGATCCCGGCAAAAAGGTAAGCAAATTTGAAGGCTAGAGCCTCAAAGTAAAACTACCTTAAAGAAAGATAATGACGTGACATCTAGACTATACTCCTACAAAATTCACTTCTTATATGCTCGTATTAAGGGCTGAAGCAGTTCTATCACTTGAAGTTGAGCCACCTTCGCTCCAGTAGCCATTCAACACAATCTCACTCAATATGAGAATGTCTATCTATGAATGGCAAATCTTGATGCGCTTGACAAGGTTAGGCTCCAAGCTCAATAAAATTTAAAAGTCTACTAAGCAAGGATGTCCAAAGCATTCAATTATACAGTGCGTCCTCAAACTTTTTAAGAAGAAGAAATGGTCCTAGTATTGAGAAGATCAATTAATCCTTATCGCAAGCGATAAATTAGAGTCTAATTGGGATGGCCCTTTTATCATTGAAAAAGTGTACCAAGGAGGGGCATACCAACTCATTGACCTAAATGATGAAAGACCAAACCCACTAATTAATGGTCGATACTTGAAAAAGTACTATACATGATGACCACATTCTCGAGGTACAATAGAAATCTCCCTGCAATACAGGGGCATATTTTTAGTATATATATTTATGTTGATATTGTGTTTCATGCCAAGATCCTTAAATAAATATACTTACACAAGATGAAAATACTTTTCCGTGAAAATTCCCCTGTTACATAGGGGGCACTTTTAGATTTAAGTACATAGATGAAATCAATGTTATATGTTAAAACCTCTTAAGAGTATATCAATTCAAATACTAATATATTTGCTTAATTCCATCTTAAAAGTTCTTTAAATGTGCTTTAGAATTCCCAAGACAGGGAGCATTTTTAGTTTATGTTAAGTTTATTTGAGTTGAGATCGTGCTATAAGACGAGATCCTCGAATATATTCTGATTCAGGTTGACATCAAGCTTTATGTTGAAATCTCTGAATATACTCATAATCATTGTTGTTAAGTTGTAGGTTCTTACAGGAACAAAATGAATCTATTGCTACATATGAAAAGACAATCCTAAATGTCAAGAAATTTATCTCCCAGATTTGCCAAAATTATAGAGATCAAGTCAGAAGAACTCCTAATTTCGGAAGCTTTAATCAATTAAGTTGGAGAAATATCAACTTCTACATCCTGAAGTCTAGGACACAGATGGATTCTAAAGGTAGAACTCAATAAGCTCACAAATGGCTGAGTTGTTGATGCTCTCCTCACTCAACAAGCTGCAAGAAAAGACCATAGTGAAAGAGCCCCCGTTCGTTAGTCTGATGACCAAATCATCAACCCATCACAGCTTAAGTCAAAGACTCGAGTAGGTTCTAAAGGTCAAACTCAATAAGCCTAAATGTGGCTGAATTGATGACGCTCTCCTCATTCAACAAGCCGTAAGAAAAGGCCACAGTGAAAGAGCCCATGCTCGTTAGTCCAATGATGATAGTTGTTCAATCTCAAACTAGATCCAGCTTAGTTATTACAAGCAACTAGGATCCAAGAGATCTTTCTACTTGATCAATAGATCGAGACAATGAGGAAACTCTCAATTCAGAGCTGCCTCAAGTCAGTCTTTAAATTACCTGCAAGATGATATTTCAATTTATTCTCAAATGATCTGATCAAGCTCAAAGCATAAATCAAAGCCAATCTCCTCATCAAGTCCATCAAAGTAGAAAGCACAGGACCGAGGAAGCAATTTCATAGTTCATACAAAGCCGATGGTTGAGCTAAAGAAATTTTATGGTTATTCAGTCTGTTAAAGAATACATTGCTAGACTGATAACTCAATAAGACCTAATATAGGAGGCTGGGTCATCTGCATGTACCCTTCAATGAATCCATCAAAGTAGCAAGCACAGGATTCATGGTATACATACACTTCCTGACAAGTTGATATGAACAAATCAGGTCATTCCTTCATCAAGTCCATCAAAAGAAAGGAATTTTAAATCCGAGCAAGCACGGATAAATTGATTCTCTAATGGAGCCCTTCATCAAAATAAATAAATCAATTCCTCCACCAAACCCAACCAAGCACGAAGCTAGGGTTGGAGGAGACTTAAATCTACAAGGACATAAAAGAAAGAGATATTCAGCAAATCCATTGAAGTAGAGAGTGGATGGTGTAAGAACTCTTATCTATCTGATAAGTTGATTTTGACAAATCGGTTAATCCTGCCACTTAGCATATCCTAAATAAGGCATCATACTAATGACTAATCCTATCAAAGCTCCATAGCTATTGCAATCGAAGCTAAAATGATCCAAGTTCTATGGCCAACCCAAAAGGTCAACTAGTTTTCAACAAACATGACTCACTCCATGCGCGAATCACATTTGTTGGGGGCATTTGTTGACCTCAACATATGCATCATAAGTCGAGTCAAGCCCACAAGTCAAATTTGATGGACTTCGGAAGTGATAATACGCAAATCGGGCTCAAAATGTATTGTACATCATCAAAAATGGTCGAAATGACCTCTGATCGACGAACGGACTTCACCATCACATTCAGAACATCAAAATTGGTCAAAAAATAAATATTGTTATTGACCTCCACATATGCATCATAGTCTAGTCAATTCTACAAGCTGAATTTGACGGACTTCAGAAGTGACAGTGCGTAAATCGAGGCTCAAAATGCACTAGATATCATCAAAAATGGTCGAAAAGACCTTCAATCGATAAATGAACTTTGTCATCACATTCAGAACATCGAAATTGGTCAAAATATAAATATTGCATAATCTAAAGAGCAACCGATCAAGTGATCGAGCTATCAATGTGTTGACGCGCATATAAGAGTCTGGAAGCTGCGAAGATATCCAACTGACCTACGTTCATGAAATGATTACACTTTTAGCTTCAAAACAAAAAACTATCAAATGAGATCACGCTCAATTTAAATGAGTTTATGCAAATGTTGAATGATCGGTGACATCACACAAATCGAGGTTAAAATGTACTGAATGTCATCAAAATTAACCCAAATGACGATCATGAACGGACTTCTCCATCACATTTAGAACATTGAAAATGGTTATATTATAAATGTTGCATAACTTGATGATCAACGTCAAGCGATCAGTTATCAGCGCTTTCCGCGCGCCGTCGGGATCAAACTAAATGACCTCCGTTCTCAAAATTTATTATGCTATTAGCCTCAAAATGTCAAAATCTATTAAGTAAGATTGTTCGCACTCAATTCAGACAAGTCTACACAAAAATTGAGTGGTCGGATATATAATGTGCATTTTGAGCTGAAATTGACCCGATTTTACGCCGACGTGAACCAAACAGCCTTTGATCATGAAATAGATTACGCTGTTGAATCCAGAGCATCAAATTTGCCTAAAAATGACACCCATATTATATGGGTTTGATTTCGGAAAGATTTTATATAAATCTCAATGCAATCGAGCTGTATAAAAAAATGAAAATCATGTGATTATTTTAACTCGATTAGATATAATTTAATAATTAATTTATTCTAAAATTAATCAAGAATTTTCAGAAATACCATATGAAATGAAGTTTAATTTGGATAAAAAAAGAGAGCACCCGCACCTGATCGAAGCTGACCCCTCTCATTCCATTCCTCCCTCAACCGCAAGTGGCTCTTCCGAAACCGTTCCCTCCCACTCCTGTTACAATTTTGTTGGAAAACTGTCATAAAGAAGAATGACTCTTCTCCTCCATCCAAGCACTCCAAATTTCAAGTCCTTCACCCCTCTCATTAAAAATGGCATTCTCTCTTCCGTTCACTACCGCACCATTGTCCTCGCCTCTCTTATCTACGTCGCATAGGCCAATCACGAATCTGAGACCGAGAACATCGCTGCAAATACCGCGATGTTCTGCAACATTCTCGATGTCATTCTCCCCTCCGCACCTAATCTCCAACATGCTAGCCTCCAAATCGGTCGCAAGCATTACCTCGGTGGCTTCGACTCCCTTGGAAAGATCAAGGCGCATGATCCCCCATTCCACGAGGATCTCCCTCACCTCCGTAAAATTTGACATTACCTTTTCGGTGCGTACCATCTCTTCTAAATTCTTTGTCGCACTGCTCCCTTGTTCCCTCAACACCAAGCGTAGCCTCGCTTCTTGCTATTCTCTGTGAAGCACGGTACTACAGTTGAAGAGAAGGAAAAGGAGGAATCTAGGGATAATAACCTATGCAAGGACGTTAATCAGAGAAAGCTCTACATGGCAAATTTACCGTGGGACTATTTGACTCCTGATCTTCAGTCTATTTGGCCAGTTCGGCCACGTGAATGATGTGGAGATAATAAAGCAGAAGAATGGGAAGAGCAAAGAGTTTGCCTTCGTTTCCATGTCTTCTCCGGAGGATGCTCAAGTTGCTATCGAGAAATTGGATTATTTTGAACTTAATGAAAGGTCTCTTAGGCTTAGAATTTGCCAAAAAGATATTGTTGATGAACCTGACACCATTCCAGAAGAGTAAATGATATAACAATCTTAAGTATTTCAAAGTAGATTGCAACATTTGTTCCCTACTAAATAAAGATGGAGTTTTATGGTTTGAGCCTACAGTGAACAATGGCAATGTTAGCAGGAAGCTGAAATAAGGAAGAAATTTTTGTTTAGTATTGGTTGTAACACTTTTGCAACATACTTCTATTGGTTTTAAGACCCCACTAATTCCCATTAGGCGTAGCGGGTGCAAGGAGACGACTATGGTGTCACAAGACACCGCTTGTTATGCTTATTAAGGCATACCAAGTAAGCCAACATCTATTAGATGTTCTTATATCTTAAAATCTTTGCCAAAATTTCATCAAAATATGGGACTTAGAAAAAAAAAAGAGGAGGCTTAAATATATGAAAATTATATATGTTTGCTACTTGCAGGTTTCAAAACCCCGCTAATACACATTAGGGCGTAGTGGGTGCGAAGAGATGATTGTGGTATCATGAGACACCACTCATTATGCTTTGTGAGCGTGTCAGAAAAGTTCCGATGCAACCCTCCTATGTGGGGATGACGCCGGAATACTGCCAAAATTTAGACTAAAATTCAAGACTTAAACAAATTCAAATGGAAATCATATAAACTTAAGTTAAATAAAAAGATATGTTATAAATATGAAGATAAAAGTTAAATCAAAGAGAGATAGGGGGAGAGCACTTTCAAATTTTTTTGAAAAGAATAGAACACTTATTTAAAATACAAGTAAAATTTGGGGAGGCTAATATTAAACTCACAAGCTCTAATTATGATTCTCTATGGCTTAAATTGAAGTGGTAAAGTGAGTTCTCTTTTCTTTGAATTCCTCAAAATCAAATAAACTTTAATTAAAACTTTGAGAGGTAAATGTCAAACTCATAAGAGACTTACAATAAATTTGAAGTCTAGTTTTCAAATAAATATGGAACTTGATGTGGAGTTAAGGAGGAATCCAAATTGATTTTAATAGTTCTTATATGAATATTGATGTATTACAAAGCTAGCCAATAAGCATGAAAATGACTAAGGCAATGAGCACTAAAGTTATTATAACTTATTCCAAATGAATTAAAAAAGATTTGAATTATACACAATCAAATTTAAAGAATTTATATGAAGCTTGATAGCCTATGTATCAACATGATTGAGACTTCTTATTGAATAATCGACATGTATTCAAAAGAAGCTTGAATCCAACTAAGATTGCTTAGAGGAAGTACAACAACTTGTATGAGTGAATATCAAATTTGAATGTTGAATTTGCAAAGATCTAACAAGTCTTTAGTGAGCATAAACCTACAATTGAAATTTTGAAAAGTCTATGAATAAATAAAATGCATGTAGAAATACAACATTTTGAGTGCAAATATAAATCCAATTACTCATAATAGGATCTGCCCTCTTTATCGTCAGAAGCGTCTAAATAAAAATCTACAAAAATCATAGGACTTCTTTAAATAAAAAATTAAGGAATTTTATTTTAATTATGATTTTAAAATCAATGATGTAACTAATTAGATGAAATTATTTAAGCTATAAATACATGCAGGGGCCTCATGCTGATATTTAGATTTAAGTGTCTGAGGATGCTGCGTGGGTTGCTACCAATTTAGTCTTAAGATCAGGTCCGGGTTTACAAAACCTAAAAAATCTAATTATTATAAGAAGTTCAACTTATTAAAATATCTGAGAAGCTAATTTTGTCAGGTGATAATAGATCTGATTCTCTATTGAGAGCTAAATAGAGTTGACATAATCTAAAATTCTCAAATATATTCAATTCAATTAATTAACTATTGCGATGATGGCTATGTTGAATGGTGATTTTAACCGGATGGGATATTTCCATCAAAATGTGATTCTATTTTCAAATCAAATTAACTCAAATTAAATATCAAAATAAAAATGCTTAAATGAAATTCTATTATTAAAAGCTTAAAGCAAAACTCAATCCAATCCACCTTATTTATTTGTCGAGGTGACAAATTAAGAAAACTCTAGCTCATAAAGAGCCAATGTCAAATTAAATATTATATTATGTTCACTCTCAATCAATCTCACGCTAGTAAGGATGTGGCCCATGTCCTCTGACTACGTGGCTTGGCTAGTAGGTTACACAGATGATATAGTTATGACCAGAGTTCTCTGATCGGGTGGTTTGACCAGTAAAACTATTATATTATGATCACGCGATCTAGGTCGTATGCTCCCCAATAGCTTTGCCCTTTGAGTTGTGAATTATAGGGTACACTTGATAGAACAAATAACCCTCAGTTAGCTAAGGTAAACTTAAGTCTGTCTCCTTAAACAAACACCAGCCTAAGTCTATAAAGATTTCTTGGATGAAGTAACCCATGTGTTGCTGATAAGAATTCTTTAGTTGGGTCGACTATCTCCTCTAACTAAGTAGACTAGGGATCACGATGGCTCGAGATGACGGAACCATGGGATCTAGATCGGGCACGTCATCATTCCCCTAACCATCAGCTTTAAGCTAAAATAATGAATTTCATAAATCTAAAATTCTCAAAACTCCATATATTGCTACTATACGTTACGCATTAAGTGACTTAATGACTATCCTTAATCAAAAGTTCTCTCTCTCTTATTGGGAGGGGTAAGTAACTATAAGGGCTTATGCCTATAGGAAACCTGGAACTAGATCTAAAGTCCTCATAAAATAAGGATGAAATCTTTGGGTAGTGTCTTATCTACTATTCCATCTACCTTCTAAAAATTACACCGACATTCTAAAATCATACTCTCTTCAATTCAATATTGACGAGAGGTACGTGGTGAATTTATGGAGCCCACAATAACTAAATCTTCTAAATAACTCATAACCTCATATAATACCTAGACATTAAATCAAGATAATTAAAATATTTAGTAACCCCTTAGCTATATAGTTGTATGTCTACTATCCTGCATACATCTTCTACCACTCTTGTAAAATGAGTCTCCATTCTTGCACATATGGGACCGCTTGACCTATGACAACAACTCATACTGACGGAGCTTTACCCTCTTCTTTCTTGATTTGCTCATAGCTCATTTCATCATGCATTTAAACATATAAAAATTCCCAAAACCTTTATCAAAATGAAGTGTCAAATACAAATAAAATTTGAAAAAATTTTCATTAGAGTAAGTCATCGTTCATACCACTCATGCTCTAGTCTCTTAGGGAGTGAGTTTAAGACTTTAGTTTCTTTCAAAATAATAACATCTTAACCATCTTGCAAAACATGACTTGACCACATGATTTTAAAATATAGGAGGAGTTAGCTGGCTACCACTTTAGGCACTTATAAGTTCATCAGTCGGATGGTTTACCCTCTCTTATGGAGGTAAACCATATACACATCTTCGCTTAGATTTAGAACATGCTTTGGCCCTCACTAAAGCTCCCTATATTCAGGATCTGAGATTATTATTTTCCCTCAGGCTACAAGCATAAATCCTTACCTTTTAGGCATTTCCAATCTTGTGTTATGGGATTATGAGTCTTAGCCTTCTAACAAAATTTCAACTTAAACATATGATTTTCCTCAATTTCAAATATATAAATCCCAACCATAAGATAGATTGGGAAGCTCACTAAGTTTCCTAGTATCATGAGTATTCTACTCATCTCCTTTGATTTTGATAATAAGTATCTCCTTTTGATCCATCCCAGTTGATTTTCTAAACATAGCCAAATTATTATATATTTAAAATCTTTGGAGATAATAATTGCCTATTTTAATCAAGAGTATTCTTAAGAAACTCACCTTCCTTAAATATAATTAACTATGGGGGCTTGCCACCATAGAAAACTTTAGAACCTGATTTAAATAAACCCTACTTTATTCATCCATGTAAAGTAGGGAAAAATCTCTGGTATATTCAAAGACCCATCATACCTTAGGAGTCCTTATTAGGTGATTAAGTCCATCATAGGGTAGTGATTTCTATCTTTTGAGATAGCACACTATACTTTGATGTCATACTCAATCACCTCAATAAGTACACCCTCAATTGTTGGTGTCCCCCACATACATATTAAAAATAAACATTATAAGCATGCAAACCAATTTATTCTTGTTCACTCTATGGACCAACTTCTATCAATTTGGAGCTCGGTGGTGATCAACTCCTAGCTCCGATGGATTTGAAGCTTGGGAAATGGCTTGGGTAGACGAGGTACATGGAAAGTGTGTGTAAGAGGAATTAAAGTTTGGTTGAGAGAGGAAGAAGTTTGGATCAGGATTGAGCTCCATATTTTAGTTTCGCATGGGAGGAGAAAATTTGAAGTGTGGAGGCCTTGGGGAAGCTCTGAGGAGTGCTAAGGCATTTCGTTTCACTCTTGGGAGCTCAAACAAATCGAATGCATGTCAAATTTGGTTTGAATTGAAGGTATATATCCTTCAATTTGTTGAGGTGGATGGATGATTGTCTCCCATTTTTTAGCCGGCCAGCCCCCACCATGAGGCCCGAGTAGTCGACATCATGTCCACATGGCTCAGTTTGATTGGAGAAGTGCTTGGGAGGTGGCTCAAGGCTTGATATGGTCTGATCTTCTTGCTTGGATCCAATAGGTGATCAATTTGTAAGGGAGGTGAGTTAACTCACCTCCCTTTGGTCCATGATAATTCCTAACCTCTTTAGGGTGGGCTAAGAGGTTAGGTCATACCCCAAATGGGGTGAGTGAGGGCTATCAAGTGATGGGAGAGTGGACTTTACCATTTATGGGTGAAATCCCCTATAAAGAGGGCTTGACCAATGGACATTGGCTTGGATTTGATTCACTTGGCATTTGGACTCACTTTAGCTGACTCAAGATGGGTTTGGGTCAGATTTGATCAACCTCCAATGGGTCATGGTTGGTTTCATGGATTTTGGCTCAATTTAGTCATATGGGTTCAATTTTGTTCATGTTGGGTTAGGTTAACCAAATAATCAAATTGAGTCAAATCAAGGCTTGTATTAGGCTCAAATAATGATTTGAAGTATTTTGGTTCAAGTGGTTTCAATTAATTTGGCATAAGTTTGATTTTGGCTCATTTGTAATTAAATGGGTCAAATGGGTCAAGTTGACCAATTTAACCAAATTGACCAAATTGGCTTAGGTTGGGTGTTGATTCAAGTTCAATTGGTCAATTGAAAATAATCATAGGCTTTAGTTTGAATCAATTTAGATTTAATTTAAATTTTGGCAAGCTAGTCCCTTTAGGTGAATATGGATTATGTTTAGGCTATAGGGCGGATGATTTACTTAAGTATTAAGGCATGACATAATCCTATGATTAACCCTTCTAAGTCTCTATGCTTCGGTTAAGTGTCCACCTAATCACTAGAAGTGTCTTGAGACTAAAAAACTCTTAGTTTCTATAAGAGTCCTAGATCTATGCTGAGGATGTTGAAGACTGCTCTAAAAGCGAGGTCAACAATTACTAGGAACAATGTGATTTGCTTAACTTAATAAATGAGAAGGGAAGGATCAAATTGATAGTGAGTGAACTTGAATTGTAAAAGATGATGAGTAATCATGTTGTATAATTATCATAGGGAATACTTAAGCTCATATAATGCCTTCTTTATCAAACATATATGAGCAAGGTAGTTGGGGCCTGTGAAGAACGGAGATTGTCGCATAAATGTAGGAAGGTGTTAGATATGTTTGGCTAATTGATTTGCCAACTATTTGTAATGAAAACTATAAGGAACACTCGGATAGTGAGGAATCTAGAAACTAGGCCAAATGTCTTGATGTAATCAGTACCATATTGTTGACAATAACATTGAGCAATGAAGCGGGGTTTATAACGGGAGATGGAATCATCTGTGTTATGTTTTGTCTTGCACGTCCAAAGTAGTATATTACTTGTTTGTTTGGTGAATTAGGGACCAACACCCAAGTTCCTTAAGTTTGAAGGGTGAGGAATCTGGGCATAGCTTGCCTCCATTGTTCATGTTTGATGGCAACAAAGTAGAATGTAGGATCGAGAGGAAGTTTGGTTTAATGAAGAAGGTCAAGGATGATTTTTAAGAGAACCAGCTTGAAACCTAGTTATCATATGGTGGGTAGAGAGATGTGGAGGAGGATATTTTGATGAGACTGAGAGAGGAGTGAAGGAGGAAGTTAGTAGAGATGAGGGAGATGTATTCGGGTTTTGTACTTAGAGACAAATAGAGTCATGAAGTGCTATATTGGTTAGTGATGGAGGAGAGGGAGATTGTGTGAGAGTAGTGAGGGTTAATAGAAACAGGTTGCTATGTTGTATTAAGGGTGTTGTCGTTACAGGGAGTGGGGGAAGGTGGGATTTCTACAAAGGGAAACATTTCCATTGAGAAGGTGACTTACCTCCTCCTTGGTATCTATAGAAAGGTCTTCAAGCTTTGTTGTGTGAGGTGAAGAAAACCATGATAAACTTAAAAAAATAGAGAATTTTTGTTAGCATAATTACCTTGATTTATTTTTCAATGCTTAGTAATGAATAAAGATCTTCAAGATTTATGGAGATGAATTTGGTTCTTATTGTTGTTTTGAATGCCAGTAGGTGGGTGATAAACCATTAAAGCATTGTTTGGGTCAGTGGTAGTGATGTGGTCTGAATTGCACTACAGAGGAATTTGGCAAACTACATTTTAGTTGCATTTTAAAAAAGTTGTGATGAGAAAGCTATGATTTTCAATCCAACCTCGTCGAGTGTGGTGACTGCCAAAAAGTTATGATCTGATTATTTCAAAATGAAAAAATTGTAATACCCACCACAACTTTATCTACAACAATTATATCATTGCATTTTTATACCACTGCAATTATTCTAAATAGACCCTAAATGTGTGTAGAATAATGTCATCCACATCAATTTTTAGTCACTTTTCCCATTAAGTGTGTGCAGAATGACAATCATTCATTTTCTTTCTTGACTATAATAACCTCCATGGGTAGTTATAACAAACTTCCATCTATTGTGGTTGTAGGACTTGCTCTGATTCCAAGTTAATAAAGAAATTAAAAACACACAAAGATAATGAAATATTAAATAAAAATTTATTTTTTGTATTACAGATTGGATACAACAACATTGGAATACTATATACATGTTGGAGAATATGTTGATTGATATAGTCCATATGAGAGAGTTGTTGAAATTGCTTTGCTAAAATTATCTTCATCATCCTTAATTGAACTTGAGTGGAACCATTATGATTAGAAATTTTCATTAACAATGATTCTTTTCAATGGTTTAGAATTTGGCAGAACAAAGAACTAAAAAAAAATATTCAAATTTGGAAAGCATAATTGAGATTAATAGATCATCAAAAATCTATCAAAAAAAAAAAGATGTAATATTGCTCAAAAAAATTTAAAACCATCTCTAGCTCAAACAAATTAAAGTCTAAATAAATGTTTTGATGAGTTGAGTTCAACAACTCCAAAAGATTTTAAGTATGTGTTCAAATAAAACCACATCAAGTACTTAAAGAATAATTAGAAACTTTATGACATTAGTTTAAAAACAAACAATCTTCTAATCTTGTATGGTGATAATCAAATTGAGTATTTAGGCAAGAGGAATCAAATGATTATAATATCATTTAACTCATAGGTTATTAAAATGCTTTAATATTGAAACAATAACTTATTATCAAGGAATTCAATACATGTCATTTATATGTATGTGCTAGATCTTCAAACAAAAAGAGTGGTTTATTTCTCTCTATTTGTTGTGAATATTCTACCGATCTGGGGTTCAACCATAATGATATAACTATTATTACTTGTAATTTTAAATTTTAAAATGATTTAATATTTTTATAAGTGATACACATAGATACATATGCATATATACACACACACACCTCACATAAGAACTTGTCCAAATGGTTGCTTGATTCCACTATTCTTAGATAGAAGGGACCCACCTTGTCATAACTTGCATTGTAGAGAAGTCAACTTAAGGGGCATTCACAATATAAAGACTACAAAAATACTCACTCTTTACAAGAAACAAATCACTTCTTAAAAGACCTATTAATCCTCAAGAGGAGCTCACAAAGGAGTATTTGTTAGGGAGACAGACTTTGCATATTCAATTGAGGCACTCACCATAAAAACTCATCCTGAGCTAGGGGTGTAAGTAAGTCAAGCCGGCTCACGAGCTGACTCAGGTTTGGTTCATTAACGAGCTCATGAGCCAAGCTTATCGAGCCACGAGCTTGAACTCGAGCTCATAATCAAGTTCAAAAAAAATTTCAAGCTCAAGTTTGAGCTCAGTTTGACTTCAAGCTTACATACATTTACATGTGACAAACGCTGTATCGTAACTCTCGATAGCTATCTAGGATTTTAAAAGAACTCGAGCTTTTTAAATAAGTTGGAGCATTCGAGTTGAGCTCGAGCTTGACTTTCTTTAAATCGAGTCAAGCTCAAGCTTAGTAATTGAGTTCAATCTCGAGCTAGAGCTCAACAGTGATTAAATAAATTTAGCTCGATTAAGTCAAAATTCAACTCTACTCGATTCGTTTACACTCATAACCCGAGCATTTGCGTTTGGTGCTCATCCCAAGTACTTATCTTTGTGTTTGGCCCCAGACACCTATCTCTAGGTCAAGCACTCACTTATTCAAATAATTTGGTGGCTTATTCGGTATATTGATTTAAAAGGCTGAGAGTTCATTTGAGATAATTATTGTTAACAAAAAATAATAAAAAATTATAAATAGGGTATCATAATATTTTTTAATCTAAAAATTGAAAATAGCTTTTTCATAAATATTACATTGATTTCGAAAAATTTTATCATAATTAATTTTTTAAATCATTTGAATCATTTCCATCATAAATTTATACACTCATATATTTAATAAAATTTAAACTTAGTTTTTTGAGAATAAAATAAGACTTCAATCAACTCAAAGGGGCAAGGAAGTTATATCTAAGTGTAGCTGTCGGGCCGTCTGCAACATAAAATGAAGTTTCGGAAGTGTATTTTCTAACTCGTTAACCATCTATTCGCGGAGACTACAACATTTAAAAGAGGTATTTTGTGTTCCTCGTCCCCGCGTTTGCAATTCAAGCTTCCAGGGATCTCCAACCTTTTCCCTATTTCCCTTCACACCTGGGCCTCTAAATCCATAAGATTCCACGATCTCATATGTTTTTTTTTTTTTAAAATTTATTTATATATTTTTTAATCGTTAGCCATCGTGCGAGTTTACTTCTGCGCTTTGCTTGTTTTTTTTTTTTCTTTTTGCTCATTCTTTATTCTTCAGATTTGCTAATCGTGGGAAATTGTTTAAAATCCGATGCAAGAATCACCTTGATAGGTGTTGTATAGAGAGCCTCCCTGCAATTAGGGAGTTAATGAATTCCTCCATTCTTCTGTTTTCTGGTCGCTTGAGTTGAAAACAGAAAGCGTACTTTGTACACTAAGAAAAAAAGTGTTTTCTTTTCTCTTTCTTTCATGGACTATATCGGTTTCATGGAATTTGAAAGGAAAGGGGGATAAGGTAAAACCAGAGAAATCTATTTTACTATGCATGTTTGAACCTGAAGGAAGTATGCCCGAAAAAAAGCCGAGTGAAATATTATATGCAATCGAATGGGATGGTTAATTGACCAAAGATTGTGGTATAGAACTTGCTTTGGTTGGAGGGTGTAACTATCTCCAAGAATATTGCTCAAAAACCCTTCATCATCAATTCCACCGCCTTTTCCACTACTCTTTTCGGATGGAAATGCAGGGGAGATATGTAAGCTATGAAAATTTCTTTTGATTCCTTTTTACATTTATGTTATCAAGTAACCAAACATGTGAAAGTGGAGAAAATTTTCTGTGTGTCGACACTTTGTTTAATTTTGTTCAGTATTGTTTAATATTGGCATTGGATATTCTAAGAGTGCTAACCAATGCTGAACAATACTAAACAAAATGTTGACTTTAGCTCGGGATTTTTTTTTTTTTTTGGAGCTATTTTCTCAGAAAAAAAATTTCATGTAAGTAACAATCAACTTTAATACTATGTTGTTTTCTTTCTTCAATTTTTGCTTAGACCAAACGCATCATTCCTTATAAATCTTTCCAGCTCATTTTCTCTTTAATTTTCTATCTTTTGAACCACTCATCTACATTCAACATGTCCAGTAGCATACAGGATTTTAATTTGAGACTTTCGGGAGAAGAAATATGTACGGGAGGTCATTTTATTTTTCCAGGCACATTGAAAATGGCATGACTTGAAATCTTCTTGTGCCTTAATGATTAAGGAAAATATCCTTGTGCCACTATCGAGACTTTTGTCTTGTATGATGTGGATTGCTCTGTGCGGACTCAAAAGCTAGTTGAAGTTAGCTATGTATGCATGGGACAATAAATATATAGAATATTTGGGAACCATGTGAGACGTCGCCATTATGATGCATGATTACAAAGGTCCCTATAGTCTATTGATTAAGATCAACTTGCCACATGATCAAAACTCAATGTTTAAATTTTGATGTTGATTGTTGCTATCATTAATGATAAGTGATGTGGTCATATTCCATTCTTTTTTAAACTAGTGTGAATGAACACATATTTAGGGTTTGTTGCTTGGGATGATTTGGTCGTGTTAATTTTACAGTGGGTGGTTTGAATGGAGCACTTGATCTAGGATATTTTTTTTAGTGAGCGAGCCTGTGATACTAGTTAAGTTATTTTAGGGTAATCTAGAGGTAGGTTTAAGTCAAGTAAACAATCTCTTTGCAAATACATGGGCAAGGCTGTATACATCAACCCTTTCCCATGCCTTGCCAAGGTTGGAACTCCATGCTTTACATGCACCTTTTTTTAATTTTAAATGAAGTAGTCTTAACTATCTCGGTTTTATTATGCAAAAAGTATGGATGTAGATAATGATATAATTTCTACAGTAAATATTAGATGATTAAAATAGAGAGACAAAAACAAAACAAATTTAATGATGGGATTGGACTTACTATGTTATATGGTTTTGAGTGTTGTGCAATTAGAAGTCAGCGATATCCAAGTAGAGTGTGTTAATGTTAAAAAGGGATAGACTTAAGGTAGCATAAATTGAACCTGCGCAAAGAGATTTCCCCAAATAGATTTGACACATCAAGCATCAATCAATAGAAATGAATAAAAAATGAGGATATATAAGGCAGCTCTAAATTATTGGGATGGATCTGATGATGAGAATGATGATAATACCAAATAAATGATGTTATTTTTTTGTTCTCTATTGTTCTTGTTTTGGTTGTTTGTCTGGTGGATGTCTCTTCTTACTTGCACTTTGGGTGGGTCATGTACTAGGTGGTGGTGTTAAATTGATATTGTTTGAACATCTTTCATCTGAGATTTTGTCATTCTATTGGGAACATTTCACTCTCATGATTGCAATTTGATGTTTTCTCTGTTGTTTGCTTATTTCTTGCTAAAAGGGTCCTTTCTTTCTCTTTATTCTTCATTTCTGTAAACTCTGCTTCAATTCCAATGACATGGGTTGTTCTCTCATGTGCCTCTATCTATCTATCTATCTATCTATCTATCTATATATTTATGGTTGCTCTCCCCTTGTCAAGGAGTCCAATTATGATTTTCTTATTTTAATGTTTTTACGAAACGTCTGTTGTTGGCATTTAATATACAAATTCCCGAGAAGTTAAGATTGCATCTTTCTTTTTGACTCTGCCATTTGCTTGTGCCTAAATTGTCTTAATTCTCAGGAATATGTTCTGCTAGCACTTTTATGATGAATGGTGCGGAAAATCAGGCCCACGATTATTTTGATGGTGATCATTCAACAAGAGGTTTGTTCATCAAATGCAAATAACCTCTTTAAGGTCTTTCAGCATACTATCTTCTAACTACTTGATTGTGCTACTAATTTCTTTTCTCATGTTAACTTCATTTCAATAGAAGGATCTGACAGCATATGTTTAGATGCTTCTCATCATAATTGGTATTTTTTTTCAAACAACACAAAATCTTGCAGGTGTATTTTTGAATGAGAGAACATGTTTGCCATACTTTTCACTATAAATTCTACTGCAACATAGAACCAAAAATATTAATGCTGTTGAATAAATGGTTTAGTCTAACTGAATTCATTGTCTACTTGAATAACAAGTTAAAGCAGATAGCTAATTGAACTTGATGCTTAAGCGGACAATTATTAGGAATAACTTTATATTGTTCATATTACTTCAATTTATTGTTCCAATCATTCTTTTAATCTCTGAGTTGTTTTTTAAGCACTTATCTTCTTTTGGGAACATGTGTGCGCTTGTTTTTCAACATGGAATACTACTGAGGTCTTTTGCTATTGTTCTAATTTTCTCAACGTAGTAATTTTATATCTAAGGCCCGTGATGTTTCCTTTCAGTTGTGATATGCATTCTGTTTTGTAACAGGAGTTTTGTCCGGCCAAAAGAAATCTGAAAGCAACCATGGCTTTTGGAAATGCTCAGTATGTACATATGACAATGATGGAAGCTTATCCTCTTGCTACATTTGCGGAGTATTTCGAAACTCATTTAATGAGCTTGTAAATAAAGGTGAAAATCAAGGTATCATACTTGCAT
The DNA here is from genome assembly GCA_021442155.1 of Cymbidium sinense. NCBI lineage: Eukaryota > Viridiplantae > Streptophyta > Magnoliopsida > Asparagales > Orchidaceae > Cymbidium > Cymbidium sinense. The sequence goes on from CM038223.1 coordinate 93,003,495, forward strand.
CTGAGAAAATTTAGCAATACGATTCTAGCCCTTGATGTTTGTTGGAATTTTAATGATTGAACTGTATTACGCTTTGTTGTATTTGTACGGGGTGTATTGGGCATCTCAATTTTTAGATTGCTTCTTAATGAGGTTATAATTTTGTTATTTGTTTTATGCAGCACTTGGCATCTGTGAAAATTCAACATCTGTAATGGCAAAATCATTATTTTCAGGACGGCCGCATCAGCATGCTGTAATATCTAGTTTTTCAGATAACTTCTTAATCAAAGACGCCAAGTCCTCTGAGATTAGAAGCAAAGAAAGTTTTGATAATCTTCAGGAAGCAGTCCCGGCTTCAATTTCTAAGCATTCTATTACTATAGGTTGGTAAAGGATTTTGGAGATACAGCAGTTTTATTTGTAACTTCAATCATTTTTGTGCTTATCATCGTTGAATGGACATGCATAGAAGTTCATCAAGAGTAACATGGCACCCTATCTATTGATTAAGATCTAATTGAGGATAATTCAAAAGTAGGCATTAATTCTGGGTTATTTATAAAGAACCATGTATTTATTTTTGTAGAACACATCTGCATGATTATCACCTGATATTTAAATAATATTCTCTGTCCTTTACCCACATGAATTTCTAAATAATTTCATCTTAATTTTTTGGATGAATGGCGTGCACCATCTATTTTAGAGGGTAGTAGTTTTAGCATTAAAGAAATTACTTGGTGGCAAATGGTGTTGATGAAAGTATATTTAAGATAAAATAGTATCTCTTGTATGTCTTAGGATAATTTGTCCCTGGTGCTCTAACCAATATGTAGCGAAGTAATCAGAATTTAATTAATTGGGTGTATAAAATAATTTAATGCCGATATCTATCCAACTTAATTCCAAATAAATATAATAATTCTTTTTTTTATCACTTGCAATTTCAGTTTATATAAATGTTCAGAACTGAATAAGCAACTTCACCTATATTTTAACTTATTTTTCTTGTGAAGGGCAACCTTTGTTCATTTCTCAAGTCTGCAATCATTCTAATGTCTGTCTATTTCCATAATTTTTTTATTCATATCCCAAAATTGAGTTTAAGGCTTACAAGCATGCAGATGCAGTTGGATATTGTATACAAATGAACAATGAAGTTTTTTAGTTTTGAGTATAGGGTTATTAATCAAAATTGAGTTTTAAGGTTTATAAGTACATTTTTTTGTGATTATGCTTATATTAACATTTTTAAGCTTTAATGTGCATTCATGCATTCATTTTTTTTTTTTTTTTTTTTTGTGGTAATGTAACTTTTGGTAGTAATTTTGAAAAATTAAGTTATGATTGATACATGTTAATGTGTACAGTTCCTTTCAGGTTTGATACGTTATCACCGGATGATATTGTTTCAGCAGGAAGAAAGAAACCAAAAGGTAAAGTTTTGTAATTTCCTGTGGTGATCAGAATAAAGTTTGGTTTGAGGTAGGGCTTTGTTGAACATTTATTTAACTCTATGAAGCTATCTATGATCTCTAGCTTTAGATTTCATTATTGAGGCCTTTTTCAAAACAATGTGAGGAAAAGTGTGTCATGATCAAAGCTTTTATTCTACCTTGTCTTACTGTGATAAGCGAGATGTCTAAAACCAAAAACTCAGTTGGCAATCCTCTCATTTTTTTTATTGAAAAGCTTGGACTCTTTTAATTAAAGAAGTGTAAAGGTTATGAAAAGGATTACAAGATCACTAAATAAAGCAGCAAGAAATAGAAAAGTGCTGATAACTATTGGAAGTAAAGTGGACTTCCCTCCATAAACTCATTGATTTTTAACACTTTTTTCCCTGTAGCAATTTGGGTCTAAAAATAAGCAAGATAGTTGATGTTGAACCAAAGACTCTTCTTCTCTTTCTTTGTATTAGAGAGTTATTTAGATTGATCCAAAATACATAAATGGAAAAATAAAAAGGAATCTTGTTTGGATGGTTTGAATTTTCGTCATTTTTCATTAGTTCTTATGCTCTATGATCATCATTATCATACTAGTCTGATTGAGATCAATGATTGGGAGTAGGCAGAGTTTATTTACAATCAGTATTTCCCTTATGTGATATCTAATGATTTATTTGTACTTATAGACTCCTGGCAACATATTGTTCAATCTGAACAAGGTGATTTGAGAATAATCCCTATAAGCTATTTTCATCGAGAAATAAGACTACTTAAACTTCAATGAACTTCTTGTTGACCAAATCGTGAGGGAGTCTTATTTAAAGTGAATAGTCTGATTGGTTATCTCTTTCATTTTTTGATTCTCAGATTATGATCTCTTAAATTATTTTTTCTTCAATATTTGTTATCAGTATTAGATGTTGATATTAGTCAAATTTGTCATTATTAAGTTTTTAATTAGTTGAAAATAATTTGTTTCCTTATTTTTTGTGGTTTCAATTTTTGCAGCACTAGAATGGAAAGGGACAACATACAAATTATTATTTTTATTTAATTGATCATTGTATTATCATTTTATTTTGACTTCAGGAGTTCACATCTATAGAAAGACCATTATATTTGTCTTAATGCAACCCTTCACTTTTCTCATTCAGGACTTGAGATCCGGCAACAACAAGATGCTAGGCTTTGAAGCTAAAATGCGTTTTAAATAAAAGTGAAAAGTATGCAGATCGATGCACGAGTGCAATGTTAAATAAGCAAGGGTCGCATTATGGATGAATGCAGGCAAAGAAGTTACTCCATGAAATTAAAATTAGGATATGAATTTGGAATAGATATACTCTTACGGATAAATTAATGGAATTAATAGATATTTGTTGACCTACAACTATGTGTCATTTAAAATTAAATAAATGACAGAGGTTAAATGCCATAATCATGATCGAAATTAATTAAATTCGATTTGATACTAAAATTCGACTTCATAATGCGTCGAAAGAATAAAAAATAATTAAATAGAAAATATCGAATCAATTAATGATCGATCCAAAAATTAAAATTAATTTTTAATGAAATTATGCGCATATCAAAGTCGAGAAGTCTCGATGATGTCTAAACGACATCCGTTTGCGAAATTGATCGCGCCGTCGTCGCCGAAACGTCGAGACCTATCAAACGACACCTTCCGAGACCCATTCGGCAAAGTGTGCGCGAACATCGGCCAATCGCGACGCCGCATAATTTAGACTAATTTCATCCCGATTGCCGACGTTGTCCAATGCCTCATCAAATTGATCGGCCAGTTGCGTCGACAATCAAACAACTAAAATTGACACCCATATCTGGGTTTAGAGCAAATTAATATCATATAAAATAATATTAAATTATAATTAAAGGGACTAATGGTGCTTTAATCTCTTAATCCCTTAAACTTTAATCCCGCTTCAATCTACCTAACCCTCAGCTTCACGCGTTTATTCTATGCCAGCCTAATGAATGAAGCTATCACCTAAAGGTCAAACGAGGCGTTGACTCATTCGACGATTTCTTCGACATATCCTCTCAGATCTCGCTTCCTCACATCAAGCTCGCCTCGAGATCTCGCTCACAGACGACTCCTCTTCTAAGACGATTCGACTCTCCGTTCGCAGATCTCTCGACGCAGTCTTCTCCTCTTCTTCTCCCAGAGCGACGAGCTCCCTCTCCCTTTCAGACGAGCTCTTCTCCCCAGAGCGTCGAGCTCCTTCCTTCTGGCTTTCTCCAGAACGACGAGCTCCCTCATCTTCTAGAGATGGCTTCTCCAGAACGATCGAGCTCTTCTTCTCCTTCGGCCTGACGACGGCCTCCTTCTTAAACTCCTCCTTCTCCTCTCTTTAGTAAATCGACACCTGTGTTGTTTCTCTAACCCTAAGCTTGTTTTATGCATTTTGAGCTTCTTTGGAAATTAGGGCTTTTGCTAAACATGCTATGTCTTATGCTTGGGATTATGCTAAGAGTTTCCTTTAGGGATTTGGGATGATGTATGGCCAAATCTTATTGTCTTTATTCATGATTGATGTTAGCCTACTAAAATTGCTTTGGGATGATGTATGGCCCAATGTTGTGTTGCATGCTATCTTCTAGGGATAGTTATGATGCTATTTTTGCTGAAATTGATTATACCTAAGGAAACCAAAGCGATTTGCCCAGAATGTGATGTGATGCTGAAATCATTTCTATGAGAGGGAAATAATTAATTTGTTGTTTGAAGTGCTATTTGAAATGTGGTGTTTGCAAAGGGGAAATTGTGGAATTCATGTCTACAAGATGGGGAAAGCTATTAATTTGTTATCTATGCATTTATCTTGGAAAATATTTTATTAGAAGGAAATTGAATCGATTTTTCTAATGTGCATGATGATACATGAAAGTATTTTTATGGAGGGGAAAACTATTAGCTTGTTATCAGAGGCATGAGGCTTGCTGAAATTTCTTTTATCTAGAAGGAATTGCATTGTTTTACTAGTAGGTGAGTGGTGTTTGTGGAAACTACCTTTATCAAGGGGAATGTGAAAATATTCCTATCTAAGGGAAATCTAATATATTATTTGATGAATATAAGGCTTGCTAAACTTTCTTATCTGGAAAAATCAATTAGCTTGTCGATGAGATATGATGCTATTCTCCTAATTTTTTTCTACTTTGATTCAATTTATTTCATATAAAGGGAATTATATGTATATCATGCCTCTTTCATTGAAACTGAAATTAAATTAAAAGATTTGGTTATACCATTTGCTATTATCTATGAGCTTCATTCTTGCATACAGATACGTGATCATATTAACAGTGGAAATGCTAGTTATCAAAGTTTACATGGTTCTCACGACATGCACGCCTTTCTCATGGCGTGTGCAGCCTCTGGCAAGATCATGCGGAGAGCGGAGGTCGTTGTAAACTTCAATAAGACGAGATAAGGATTCGTAAACGCTATATTATGCTAACCCCATGCACGCCTTTCAACAACTACCGAGGCTCTACGACATCACACGCCTTTCTTTAGTAGCTTACCTGCTCTTGTGGGATGACGGAGGTCAGAAAATTTAAAAAAAAAAGGGGAAAGGTAATAAGTATTATGCTTATGTGTTTCTAACTCACTTTTCATGTCATATGACACCTATGCAATAACTATTCAGCTTAGTTTGGTGAATGTTGAATCTTTTTCCCCTTTACATGCTTAATATGAAGTGTGACAAATAATAATAAAATGGATGCTTGATATGTAACATTTGTTGATGTTGGTTCTAATACTCTACTTGATATGCTATTAGACACGCTAACACACGCTTAAATACATGTTTAACATGTTATCTTTACTTATATGTCCATTTTACTGATTCACACACGCATGTAAAAAAAAAAAAAAAAATTGTTAAAGGAAGGAGAAGGGTAAAGCTTACAAATCTTTATGACTTAACTACTCTTACAAGCTCGAGAGACTCAAACTCGGAAATCAGAGAGGGAAAGAAATGAGAGTAGTGATTTTATGAGAAGAATTCTCTATTTATGATTTTTCAAATTCCTCTTTCATCTCTATCATCTTGACACATATGCATTGTAATAAATTTAACAACCATCTAAGTGATGCCACTTATGTCATGTCAGATGCACATGCACATGACATGCATGCCCTCAGATCCTTATCCCTTTCTTTGAAAAGGAAAAAAAGTCTTTGCCATACCTTTAATAAATTTAATTTGTCCCCCCCCACTTGCCATGAGTTTGCATGTGAGGGATTTTAATTAATCCACTGCCTCTCTTAAATGAAATAACATCTACTCATATTTTATATTCCCTTCCCTTTCAGAAATAAATGAGATATAATATAGCTCCAAATCAATTATTTTCAACCCTTATCTGATTTTGCATAGAGAAATTTAAATCAAATCATTGCTATTTTCCCATTACCTTACATATGATTATATGCCCAAGCAAGTTATTTTCACTTATGTTTTGATTTTGTTACATAAGGAGGTGATCTGGCTCAAAACAATCTTTGTTCTATTTTATGCCCATTACCTTATACATAATATTTCCAAATTATTTATTTATGTTTTTGATTTTGTTAAGGAGGTGATCTGCTCAAAACAATTGCTGTTTATTTTAGCCCATTATTACCTTACATACGATTATATTTTCCAAGCAATTTATTTTCAAATTTTATGTGATATATAAGGAGGTGATCTTCAAAACAATTGCCTAAGCTATTTGATATTACATATGATTATATGGCTTCCAAATGATTTATTTCAAATTTTATGCTTGATTTTGTTATATAAGGAGGTGATCTTTAAAAAACATTCTGCTATTTTAGTATCTTACATGATTATATGCCCAAATGATTTATTTCATTTCTATATCCTCGCTTATTTGTGATTTAAAAGAGTATTCATTTTAAATGAACTATTTAAAGATATTCTCAACCAAATGCTTATATCTATCTTAATCTCTGATCAACACTTCAATAAGCTCCAAAAAATGCTCAAATTCAAGAGAAATGACAGATATCCGGTGGTCTTGTGACCGTCCCGTTAACAAAACCTAAAAATCTAATGCTATCAGAATCTTAAGTTAATTAATGCGACTAAAGATGAATCTATCTAAGATCACGTATTCTTTGAGTTCAAGATCTCAAGAAGAAAGTCTCAACATCCTCTAAGATAATCTAGAGTCGACAAGGTTTGGAGAACGATAGATCTTGAAATAATTAATCAGATCCGATCCTCTGCAGAAAATAATGAGTCGAGTGGTCCTTTATCCTGCTTCTGAGTCCGGCAACAAAAATCTAAAATCCCATATCAAAACGCATGATCATAATCAAGTCAAATACAAAAGAGATGCTTATATCTTCCTTTGGTCTTGTGACGGCCCGTTAACAAACTCAAAATCAAAATTGAATATACATTTCAATTGGACATTCAATGTCCATACAACATTTTAAAAGATCAGAGATACTGTATGTATGTTGAAATGTTCAAACATTGAATACGTGCAAGTTAGTATAAAACAAAAGAACAGATACTTCCTTGGTTTCTGGGACCCCAACAAAAACTCAAAATCAAAATGACATCGAAACTTCAACATTGACATCTTAATGTCCATGCAATTCAAAGAAGATATTCGTATGTTGGAGTAATTACTAAGTCAAACATAAAAGACGATGTTACATATCCCGGTTGCTTCTGACGTCCCGTTAACAAAACCTAAAAAAAAATTTGATATTAATTTCAAATTAATAATATCTAAGTTTTAATTCATATAATATAAAGATATGAATCAACTCACAAATTTAAAATTCAAATCGAAGAAAAGTCAAACCGATCCTCTATGTTCAAACTAGAGGACAAGGTTTTGAAGGATTATACTTGAGATAATGAATTCATCCTCAGAAAACCTGACGTAGCAAGCGCCTATCAATCGATACAAATACGATCGATAATTATAATTAAGATTTCAATGATAAATGATCATATATATTCAAATCTAAAAATCAATCATAAAATGATCAAAATCCAAAGAAAATATAAAAATATAAAAAAAAATGAAATTAATTATTTAACTTTAAAAAAAAAATAAATAAATAAATAAAATAAATCCACCCTCCGTAATTATTTGCGACAAATTAAGAAAACTTTGCTCACAAAGATTAATGCCAAATTAAATACATAACTACCTTCACACTCAAATATTCCTAAAGTTCGTAGCGACGGACGGTCCTCTGTCTGGATTTTGCGCACATAAATAAATGCACACGACTGAGTGGTTCACGCTATATGACACCACTAAATTATTTGCCACTACCGTTCAGATGTTCCTTAATGCTTTCTTTTCGAAATGTAATGATGGGGCAAAAGCTATGTCAGGCCGACTTATATTTGTCCCCAGACAAACTCCACCTATAATGACACCTTGACGACGAACCATGTGTTGAGCGATCCTTCTGCCGTCCTCTCCTCCTTTACTGTGATCGGATGACCGGATGACTAACCATGGATCGATCGCGGCCATCGCTCCCCACAAAAAATTTTAAATTAAAATAATAAATTTCATAAGTTCTAAACTCCACTCATGAATTATATACTGCTCTTTAACGATTTATCGATTAATCGAAAGTCTCTCTCAGACGAGAATTAACTATGTGCTTCATAGAAACCCTAACTAGATATAAAAGTTCTACCAAATGAGAACGAAATCTCTGAAAGGTCTTATCTACTATTCATCCGCTTTCTCAAATTATCACCGACACTTAAACAACTCTTTCCTTTTTCAAAGATATGAATTTTCTGGATCCCACAATATTATGATTCATAAGAAGATAAATATCTTATATATTTAAGAAACTAAATGGATTGTGGAGAAAACAAAAGAGATTGATAAAATAGATTTTAAATTTTAGTATTCAGATAGGAGTCATATTAAAAATGGTGTAGGTGCGATTATATATAAGAGTTTGAAAGATATTATTATAAATATTAATAGGATTTAAGATAAAATTATAACTTTAAAGATTTATTTTTTTTATGCTAAAATTAAGTATTTATACTGTTCAAATAGGATGTATGCTCAAAATAAAATTTTTGGAATGCCCTAGATGGATTAATATAGAGAATATTTCTTTAAGAATAATATTTATTGGATGAGATTTAAATAGACATGTTGAGTATAGTGATTTAAGATTTTTAAATTATTCATGTTGGTTATTAGTTTGGAGTGACTGATGAAGAAATTACGATCGATTTTGCTTTACCTTATGATTTTATAATCACTAATTCTTTATTTAAAAAAAGAGATGGGCATATTATCATTTATAAGAATGAGCCTAATAAAATATAAATTGATTATTTTCTGATAAGAAAAATTTATCATTTTGATTGTAAAGATTGCAAGGTTATGCTGGGTGAAAGTTTAAGTACCCAATATTGATTATTAGTTTTGAATTTTAAATTTAAGAAAAGATGAAAATTAAATCAAAATATTATCTTAAGATTAGATGGGGGTATTTAAAGAATATTAATAAAAATATTTTTAAAAGTAAGCTACAAGATTCTTAGGATTTGAGATGTTTATGAGGAAGTTAATGTTATGTGAGAAATATAGTAAGTCAGATTAAACAAGTTGCAAAAAATATACTTGGAGAATTAAAAAGAAGAGCTCCAATTAATGAAAATGATTGGTGGTGGAATCAAAATGTGCAAGAAAAGATTAAAAAAAATAAGAAATTTTGTTATAAAAAATGGTTTAGATGTAAAAGCTCGGAGAATTGGGAAGGATATAAAGTAGCTTGTAGGAATTCTAAGAAAATAATATGCGATGCAAATAATTTATATAATAGATTGGATATTAAAGAGGGTAAAACATATATGTATAAGTTAAAGTATAAGAAAGATTTAAATTATGAAAGTGCATTAATGATGAAAATCATAATGTGTTCTTTTAAAAGAGGATATTGAATATAGATTGATGATTTATTTTGATAAAATTTTCAATGAAGGTTGTGAGAATATGATTGAGTTTAGCGATCTTAGTACTATAAATGAAATAAGAGAATTTTGTTTTTGTCATCATATTAGAAAAATAAAATTGAAGTTGAAGAGATTTTAAAGAAAATGAAGTGTGGTAAAATAGTAGAAACTTACGATATTCTAATAAGTGCAAAAATGCTTAGGAGATTAAGGAATTTTTTGGCTTACTAATTTTTTTAATATTGTTTTAAAGACTATAAAGAAATTTTATGAGTGAAGAAAGAGTTTGTTGTTCCAATTTTTAAGAATAAAGGTGATGCACAAGAGTGTGCAAATTATAGAGGAATTAAGTTGATGTGCCATACATTAAAATTATGAGACAGAATAATTGAACATAAGTAACAATATGATAAAAATGTAGCAAAAGTAGTTTGGTTTCATGCCAAGTAGGTCTATATGGATGCTATACATTTATTGAGAGATTTGATGGAGAAGGATAGAGAGGAAGGAGGAATATACACATGATGTTCGTTGATTTAGAGAAAACATATAATAAAGTTCCAACATAAGTGCTTTGGAGAATTCTAAAAAAGAAAGGAGTTAATATTGCTTATATTCAAGTTATTAAAGATATGTATGCTGGAGCTATTACTTGTGTTCAAACACAAGGATGATTGATCAAGTATTTTTCTATTTCAATTGGATTACATCAAGGTTCAACTTTAAGCTCATATCTTTTTGCTTTAGTTATGGATGCTCTTACTAGACATTCATAGGAGGATGTATCTTGGTGTATGAATTTTGCTGATGATATTCTTCTTGTTGATAAGACTAGAGTGGGAGTTCAAGAGAAACTTGGATTATAGAGGTCAACCTTAGAGTCCAAAGGCTTTCATTTAAGTAAATCTAAAACCGAGTAGATGGAGTGTAATTTTAGGTGTAGAAGAAGTGGTGACAATGGGTGATCAAGTCATTAAAAGGAGTGAATGTTTTAGATTTTTCGGATCTATTGTTCAAAGTGATGTTGATATAGATGAGGATGTTATTAGTAGGATTCAAGTTGGATGGTTGAAGTGGAGGAATGCATCTGGCTTGTTGTGTGATAGAGAAGTACCGCTTAGACTTAAGGGTGGTAAGATTTGCAATGATTTATGGCATTGAATGTTGGCTAATAAATGAGAAGCATAAAATGAAGTTAAGTATTCCAGAAATAGGATGCTCAAGTGGATGAGTGACTTTACACTTAGTCGTTTGTGTCGAACGAAAGAATGAATTTAGATTACTACGTTGAATTTTACAAATTCATGATTTTTTTTTTTATTTGGTAAAAAAATTTAATGTAAAGTATTTTGAAGGTTTTGAAGCGGAAAGGTGGCGGTCGGGTGTCAAATGATTTGTAATAGTGGTCTAGGTGGTCGGTGGCAGGCGGCAGAACACTTTATATTAAAATAATTAAATTTGGGCAACCCAAATACATCAAAATATAACTATAGGGTGAATTCCGAATACATTACATCACTTTGAATTTTACTTGACATTCTACCAAACGCAAAAAAAAATGTAAAACCTCTGCATTTACTTTACTTTATTTTGGATTTCAACCAAACAACCCTTAGAGATAAAATGTGAATTGAATACATCCGTGAAAAGGTTGGAGTAGTTCCATTAGCAAATAAGATTAGAGAGACCAGCCTTAGATGGTTTGATCGCATAAAACGTCGGCCATTCGATGACTCAATTAGGATAGTAAATGTTTTAGATTTTACCAATTGACCTATGTTAAGAAGGTTAGAATAGTCTTAAGAAGACTTGGTTAGGTTGTATAAAAATTGATCTTATTTTATTAGAATTAAATGAGAATTTGACACTTAATAGGACACTAGGGAGAAGAAGAATTCATGTAGTTGACCCCATGTAGTGAGATAAAGGCTTCTTGTTGTTGTTGTAGTCTTTGGTCTGAGCATCCTAATTTCTATTGTGTGTTTTACAACTATTGTTTCATTTTAGTTGCATTAGGAATATAGATTCTTGAGTACCTGCTTCACTTTCCCCTCTTCCCATACAAATGAAAGATCAAAAAGAAAAATGGAAATAATATTGTTATGTTGGAAATTGCAACCAAAATACATTAAGGCAACATCCTTCGGTTTTGTGTGTTTTGTTCTTTTCACAAACTTTAGAAGGCCTGTATTTTTGTGATTATGAATAGGGGTTCTATTAACTAAACCACCATGATTTTGTGCCCTTATACGCATCTCTACCTCACTGCAACTAGAGGCATGTCAAGTACATATTCATTGTTGCACTTTCAGACTCAATGCCTTCTCTTGTTATGATTTAAATTTTAAATGCTTGAGGAAACTGTCACTTTACATGAATGAGGAAGAACTGGGTGAACTCTGACTTGTCATTTTGAATCTTGTCTTAGATACAAACAAAGGAGCATGCACAGCTAATAAGGAGTTTTGGTGTTGAGCAAATTATTGTTGCTGTTAATAAGATGGATACTATTGGATACTCTCAGGAAAGATTTGATTACATAAAATCCCAACTAGCCTCTTTCCTGCGATCATGTGGATTCAAGGAAACACAAATCACATGGATTCCCTTGAGTGCTATGGATAATCAAAATTTGGTTACTTTGGCTTCTAATGGTCACTTGTCTTGGTAAGTTTCCTTATGGCTATTTGTCCTTGTACCATTTCTGTTAACCAGGCCCCATGCATTGGTCACTCAGAGAAGTTGCACTGACTAGATTGCTACAGCATCTTATTTTGTTCATTTTCTTTTTAGTGGAGTTTATTATGATTGCATTTTTTGTTGATGCAATCTTTGCTTGTTATTTAACAACCCCAAGAAATCATGCTATCTGCCTGAGCTATATTCTCTTGATCTTTGCATCACGTACTTGGCTGATGGATATGGTTTTTCAATCAAGTCTGAGTTTTAAAAATGCTTATGTTTTCTTCTCTTCTAAAGGTTCTAGTTTGTTTGTTGCAAATAAAAGTTTCCATTGAATGTGAGATGACTGATTAATAAATTAAAGTTGAAGATCAAATTATGTTTTAATTTAATTGAGTTTTATACGATGGATTTATTTTGTTGAAGAATGGATAAGTGGATGAAAATAGAACTTGTAGGCTTTAATATATATATTTTAATATGGAGAGGATTCATTATAGCATTTAACGGAGAAGTGAATGTAGATTTATATACATATCTAAGAGGATGATTACGTCATGCCCCGCTAATGCTCAAGGAGCCTAGCCATGCTACCTTAGACATGGCATGGCTAAGAGGAACATGAGAATCAATCAGGACCATCATAGAGTGGAGCTATAATGCAGTAGAGGGCTCTAGAAGATTCTACACATATTTAGACTCATTCAAAAAATGCTAGAAGCCTCTACAAGCTATTGGGCATTTTAAGGGTTCCACATATGCAACAATAACAACAACAAGCCTTTATCCTACTATGAGGGGTCGGCTACATTAATCCTTATTCACCATTGTGTTCTATCAAATTCTCATTTATTTCTAATAAACTAAGGTCATTTTGTATACATCCTAACCAAATATTTTTAGGTCTACCTCTACATTTCTTAACCTAGGGAAAATCTAATACATCTACTCTCCTAATCATAGGATGGCCAATGCTTTATGTGGTCAAACCATCTAAGGTGACTCTCTCTAATCTTATATGCTACTGGAGCTACGTTAACCTCTTCACGAACATATTCATTTTGCATTTTATCTCTTAAGAGTAAAGCCACTCATCCACACACCTCATCTTTTGCTTAGTTTTATGTTTCTCTTTTTCTTGATTGACATCACCATAAATCATTGTAGGTCTTATCAAAATCTTTTTTCAAGTCTAAAGTGCACTTTCACTAGCGGATACATTCTTCTTCAACCATCAACTTGATCTACTTAATAATATCTCATATTTCACCATCATTTTGATCGATAGACCCAAGATATTTGAAGCGTTCACTCTTTTTAATGACTTGATCACCCTGTCATATTATAACCTACACCAATTACACTTCATATATTCAGTTTTAGATCTACTCAAACGAAAACCTTTAGACTTTAAAGTTGACCTCCATAATTCAAGTTTATATTGGACTCCCTCTTTACTTCTCTAACATTATCAACAAGAAGAATGTCATCATCAAAAAGCATACACCAAGGTACATCCTTCTATAGATGCTAGTAAGAACATCCATAACTAAAGCAAAAAGATTTGTGCTTAAACCAAATCTTTGATGTAAACCTACTGAAATAGGAAAATATTTTGTCAATCATCCTTGTGTTTAGACACGAATAACAACTTTAGTATACATATTTGACTTGAATATAAGCAATATTAACTCCTTTCTTTTCTAGAATTCTCCAAAGCACTTCTCTTGGAATTTTGTCATATACTTTTTCTAAATCAACAAATATCATATGTAGATCCTCCTTACTTTCTTTATACTTCTCATTCATATCTCTCAACAAATGTATAGCATCCATAGTAGATCTACCCGACATAAAACCAAACTGATTTTGAGAATTTTTTGTATCAAATCGTCTCCCAAAATTATAATGTTTGACATATTAATTTAATTAATCAATACTTTGCACTCTTGTACATCACCTTTATTCTTAAATATAGGAATCATCAAACTCTTCCTCTACTCATCTGACATCTTTTTAGTCTATAAAATAACAATAAAAGATTCGTAAGCCAAGAAATTTTTTGATCTCCTAAGCATTTTCACACTTCTATTGGAATATCATTAGGTCCTACTGTTTATCCACACTTCATTTTCTTTAAAGTTTCCCCAACTTCAAATTTACTAATACGATGATACTTTTTTTTATTTAGGATACTGTGATTGTTAAAATCAATCGTATTCTCAAATTCTTCATTTAAAAGTTTATCAAAATAACTCATTCACCTATGTTCAATATATTTTTCTAAGAAAATTATTTTATGATTTTTATTCTTGTTATATCTCACTTGAATTAGATCTTTACTTCACATATCTCTCTGCTTGACTAACTTATATATACATCTTTCTCCTTCTTGATATTCAATCTATTATATAAATTACTAAAAGCTAAATTTTTACATCACATATTACCTTCTTAGAATTTTTGCAGGCCACTTTATATTTTTCTCAATTCTCTGAGTTTTCATATCTAAACCAAGTTTTATAGAAAAAAGCTTTTTATTTTTTACTTTTTTTTTAGTTGCATATTTTGACTCCACTAACTATTTTTACTAAAATAAGCATTTCCTTTTTTGATTCATTTTTTCAGACTTTTAATTTATTTTTTTCCCATATAACTTCTTTATGAACATCTCAAATTTTAAGATTTTATGGCTTCCTCATAAAAATATTTTTATTAGTGTTCTTTAAGTGCCTCGATTTACAACAATAATCCAATTTATTTTTCATCTTTCAATCTTTCTGCTTTAAATCTAAAACTAACAATCGATGTTATGTATTTAAACTTTAACTCAGAATGACCTTACAATCTTCGCAATTTAAACGATATATTTTCTTATCAGAAAATAATTAATCTGTGTTTTACTAGATCTATTTTATAAGTAATAATATGCTCATCTCTTTTCTTAAATAAAGTATTCTAATCATGCAAAATTTAATGGTCTTATAGCCCTTAGTTACTCTA
Organism: Cymbidium sinense; assembly: GCA_021442155.1. Taxonomy (NCBI): domain Eukaryota; kingdom Viridiplantae; phylum Streptophyta; class Magnoliopsida; order Asparagales; family Orchidaceae; genus Cymbidium; species Cymbidium sinense. The sequence goes on from CM038223.1 coordinate 93,018,616, forward strand.
AATTCATAGCCACTATGAATACTTTTAAAATCTTCTATCACTTTATCAACATATCCATTTAAATCTCTTCTAATAAATACTTTTTTTTGAAGAGATATCATTTGTGTTAATTCCTCTAAGTCATTCCAAAAATTTTCTTTTGAGTCTACATCAAAACCTACTTGAAGAGCATAAACATTTATAACATTGATAATCTTAGCATCAATGATAATCTTTAAAGTTATAATTTTATCTCTAATTTTATTAATATCTACATTATTATCCTTCAAACTTTTATTTATAATCACACCTGCATCATTTGTAGTTTGTCTCTTATATGAATACCAAAGTTTAAAACTTAAACTATCAATTTTATTGGTTTTCTTCCCAACCCATTTAATTTCTTGAATACATAAAATAATTATCTTTCTATGGATCATAATATCTACTAACTCTATTAATTTATCTATAAAAGTATCTATATTCCAAGTTCCCAACCTAATATTAGTTCCATGTACTAATTTCTTTGTCTGCATCCGTCCATAATGTGGGAACCTTTGCTTATTTAACACTGCACCTGGGCACTATGCAACGGCCTTTGCACACTTTTCATTGTATTCTGGGTATACAGTACATCACTTATAGGGAACGTCCTAGCATTAACACAATGTTTTAAAATGTCATGATTTTTTTGATAAGTTTTATGCTGGCTGTCGACACCTAATGCGACCCTCCACTTTTCACATCCGGGACTTGGGACTTGGCAAAGGCAGTGTTTAAGGGTTCTACATATCTCCAGGATATTTTAGAATAATATAGATATTTAGAAAATAACTTGAGAGTCTCTAAACTCTTCATGTTGTATTAGAATTATAAAAAGAAGGTATAGTATTCTAGATAACTCTACATTAAAAAATAAAAAAAGTATTTAGTATGCAACATAGTTTTAAAAATTGCACTAGACTTGTCTATCTGTCTGGCTCAATCGGGAATTGGTCCTTTGGCCGATTTAGTCTAGTTCCAAAATAGCTTTCACACAAAAATGGCTTAAATTGGTCACATCTAGTAGTTTAATTGGGGAATCGGTAGGAATCCATAAATTAGTTTGGTTTTGATGAACCTTTTGATTCTAATATTTATCAATTTTTTAACTTTTAATTTTAATTAGAAGGCAAAAAATAAAATATTTAGATCAAAAATAGAGAAAATAATTAAAATATCATATATGAAAATTTTGATTTAGAGTTATATTTAAAATATTTAAGAGTGAAGTGTCTTAATTTAGAATATTGTATATTAAATTGGTAAAAATATCATTAATTTATTATCATATATCATTTAATTTATGTTAAAATAATTTTCATACTTATTACATTATCTAGTTCAATCTAAGTTGAATTTTTAAATCTTGAATCTTGAATCTCTTATTCTTTTAGCTCAATGTCTAGTTTTAAAGATCTTGTTGGAAAGGCTACCTTCTATCAAATTTTACAAGACTCTGAGCCAATTCATTTGTCTTTTTCAAATGATGAGTTAACATTCATTTTAAACAAAATTCTGGTTGCCGAAGGTCTTGCAAGATGAGTAATAATAGCATCCACATAAAAGGCTTCCCAAAGATTGGAGCCTAAGGAGTATAAAATTGATTAGTTGAAGGAATGTAATCGATGTTAAGAGAAAGCTATTCAAACAGGTGTGATAGATGGGCACTTATACGTTGAAATGGCAAGACTACCTAAGCATACACTTTAAAAGGCTAAAGATATTTTAGGTCCGCTTAGAGAAGAGTCTGATGTTCTGCATCTAAAACATAGTCTTATAAAGATGAGATAAGGATTAATAACCCCAATTGAATGGTTACCAATTAAGTGTATTTTTGAAAAAGAATTTATGAATGGTATCCATGTTGACCTCCATGTATGTCACATCAGTCGAGTCGAATTCATAAGATGAAGTCGATCGGTTTCGATTACAATCAAGCGGCATCGGAATCGGTCGAAATGACCTCCGATCGATGAGCGGACTTACGTCGCATTTAAAACATCGAAATATATATATTGCATAATTGGCGAAACGATTAAGAAATTCATCGATGTACTTTCTGCACGATATCGAGATCGAGGCGACGTTTCCCAAACGACCTCGTTCAAATTGATTCGGCGTTGAAAGCGTCGAAACCTTTCAAATGAGGCTGATTCGGACCGATCCCGCGCGAATGAAGCGGTGGATGCAACGGCGATTCAGGAAATTGACCCGATTGTGATGGCGAGCCAAATGGCTCATGAAAGCGGCGTCATTATATTAGGAGCATATATATAACCTAATATATATATATATATATATATATATATATATATATATATATATATTAATTATATGATTATGTGTCAAAATTTCAAATTATGGTTAATTAATTAGTTAAATAAAAGGCCTATATATATCTTCTTACAGAAATATAACCCTACCATAGCCATGCCTCTCTCTCTCGGATGAACCCCTCTTTCCGTCTCTCTTCCTTTCCAAGCTACGCAAGTCGTGTTCCTTGCTTTTAGAGAACCTTGAGAGAATGAACTCCGCTGACGAGCAGCTCTCTCACTCGTCCTGTTGCCGAGTGATCAGCATGGGTTGGGACTCTTCTTCTTCTCGTTTTCTGAATCCAATCGAAGCCTCTTCTTTCTCCGTTGATCAAAGGATGACTGCCACCGATCATCAACCATCTCATGTATATTAAGTGATTTATCCTTCCTTTCTTCTTGATTGTGGTCTCCATCGCGAGACTCACATCTCACCTAGCCCATTAAGGATAACCCCTCCTACTTCCTCTTTTCTCATCTCTTCCTCCTTCCATATCTCACATTCACAATCATTCGTCCTCGTTTCAGTTCTTTGCAAGTTTATCAAGATTTCTGGCGGAGTTAGAGAGCTGGAGTAAGAAAGGTTCTTCCTCTCGTTTTCAATGCCTTTAATGCCACTTTTCTCCCTTATCGCCCCTTTCCATTGAATCCGGCAAACCCTTTTTTTATTGATCTAATGTTTTTAACTACATCATCTCGAATTCGTCTCTTTGGAGATATCCGATGGTAGTTGAAATGTTATTGGAATCTAATGTGGTGGATCATGAACAACTCTAACCTACTTATGTTGGAGTTCTTCCTTCTAGGCGTAGAATTGATTGTGAAATTAAAAGGCTAGATTTTTTTTATCTAGTTATCATGGATGCCATAGTTGGTTTAGAGGCTTCTCAAGGTGACTCATACATTGATGTCACATCTTTTTTTTATTTGCTCCACCTTTGAAAAATAGGGACAATATCACTTGTTTGGGAAGCTGTCAACCTTATTGTAGATTCCTGCCTGAGGATACATTTCTTGAGTTCTCTGAAGTTTCAAACGATTCAAAAATTCAAGCATGTTGAGGAAATCAGAATGCTCTTTACGCAGGTTTGAAGGCTTATGACACTTTTCATAAGCGCGGTAGGTATAAGAAATCACTCGGCCACGGTGTAGCAAGACACCTACCATGCACGTTTTCCATAAGCATGGTAGGAAGGCCTTAGCACTCTCGATGCAGCCCCTACATGGGAATAACGCCAGAAGGCTGTCAAGTTTCATTTCAAATATCTGTACATGTCTGTTGTATATTAAAATATTGTACCTACTGCTTTAATACAATAACACATATTTGCTAGATATAAGTACTTGTGCATGTTGCTTCAACATGTCGATAAAAGCAGGATGGTTTTAATATCTGGTTTGAAGCACGCTTTTCATAAGTCGGTAGGTGCGAAAATCACTGGTCCGCGCGGTGTCGAGAACTCTGTTCTTTCAGCGTGATGGAAACCTCAACACTCCCAATCTGCGGGGATGGCGGGAGGTTGCCGGATTTCATTTCAAACACCTGTGCATATGCTTGCTTAGCATATTAAACTTATCTACTTACTATTTCAATATAATTGCAAATATTTGCTAGATATAAGTGCTCGTGCATGTTGCTTCAGTATGTCGAGGAAATCAGGATGATTTTTACACAGGTTTGAAGGCCTATGCGACGCTTTTCATAAGCACGGTTGGTGTAAAAAAAAATCATTCGGCCGTGGTGCGACGCACGCTTTCCATAAGCATGGTGGGAATGCCTCAGCACTCTCGGTGCAGCCCCTACACGGGGATGATGCCAGGAGGCTGCCAAATTTTATTGCAAACATAGATATTGAAAGCCTATGCACGTTTTTTTAAGCGTGGTGGGTTTAGAAGATTCTTTAAGCCGGTGTGACACCACCATGCGCTTTCCATAAGTAGTGGAAGACTTTACTCAGAAACCCTGGGAAGACAGAGGAGCTAGAAATTTGAAACGACATGAAGCTTAATGAGAATCAAATGAAAGTACTAATGAGTTTAAACTCAACTTAAAATGAAACAATTACTTGCATAAAAAAAATGAATTGAACTTTTACATGCAACCCATTGTATCAATCGTATTACAATAGTTCAAAACTGACATATAATCAAGTACAAAACTCAATGACAGGGGACTTTGTGAGAGCGAGTTTTTTAATATGAATAAGGCTCTCATAAACTCATGGTGAATCCAATTGTTGCTTACAAGCATGAATTGATTTTTCAAAGAAATATTTGGATTATTATATTTTGCTTTCTGAAGCACATGAAATTTAAAGTATATTGGAATGCTTGCTTTCAAATTAAAACAGAACTTAAGATAGAATTCTGAGGATCAATCTTAAGGCTAAGTTCAGTGAGCATAATACAAAGCTTCTTAATGAATGATTGGATCACATAGTGACTTGCATTAAACAAATTGATGTAAATCAAAAGAAATATAAATGTGACTTGTAATGATCTTGCCAACTCATATATGAGCTAAAACATACATCGAACATGATGAGTTTATAGAGATTTGAAAGCTTGCTAAAAATATTCTGAAACAACTTTCAATTCAATTCGATCTTTCTAAATTCATTAAGTATTTTAAATACACGTGGGCACACTATGTTGAATCGAAATGAGGATCTTCTTGGGTTGATTCTGTTGGGTCTTGGTAGGATCAAAATCTAACAAAATCTAAAAATTCAAATAATATTATAATATTTCCTTAATAAAATATTTGAGAAAGCTAATTACGTAAAAAGATAGTAGATCGATCATATTATTAAATTAATGGTGACGGATTTGAAATAAATAAACTAAACATAATGGCGTGTTGAATGAAGATTTTTAATGGAGGATACTTTCATCAAAACGTGATTGCTATTTCAAATCAAATCAATATAAGTTAAATATCAAACCAAATGAGAAATCTAATGAATTATTAAGCTCAAAATAATTAAATGAAAATCATCAAATTAAAAGGCTTAAACCAAAATTCAATTAATCCACCTTTGGCTCGAGGTAATAAATTAAACTTTAGCTTAAAAGTCAATGAAATCAAATACACATGTTTCTCTCAAATAATCTCATCTAAGGGCTGTGTCCTTCCACTACTGGTTTGGCCAGAGCTCCATGTCGATTACGATCAGTCTCATTCGGATAATTCGTCAAATGATTCCACTATATCATCTCCGGATGCTTCATGGCTCGTCCTTTGAGTTGTGAACCATAGGTATGCTTGATAGCAAAAGTTCTCTCTAAGGTAGAAGCTTAAGTCTCTGAAAAACACCCCGTCTACAAGGATTTCTTAGGCACCCATGGTCGGTAAGGATCTTTCGTTGGGTTAGACCTCTAAGAAGTAGATTAGAGCGCAATCAGGATAATGAATCATGGGATCTAGATCGGGCACGTCATCATTCCCCAACCATCTGTTTTAAGCTAAAATGATGAATTTCATAAATTCTAAACCCCAAATTTCAAAACTCCATCTTCTTATATGCTATTGCATTAAGCGACCTAACAATAAATGAAGTTCTTTCAAGGCGAGAGGGAATTAACTATAGGTGCTTTGCATAGAAAATGATCTAAAGTCCTCACAAAATGAGGGCGAAATCTTTGGCTAGTGTTATCTACTATTCCATTTGCCTTCTGAAAATTACACCGATATTTTAAATCACACTCTCTTTAATCGAGAGGTCGGTGGCGAATTTTCGGAGCCCACAATCCATATTTGGATGTCCCAAAGAGAATTTGCCTATAATAGAATGAGAGCAATCTAGTAAGCTAAGAGATTCAACCTTGGAAAAAATGAGCGTATGTTTGCCTTCACATGATGATAGTTGCTTGTGTTTTTGATAGAGCTGAGTCTTGATGAAAATGAAAGGAAGGTGGATGAAAGAAGAGGGATGTAATCTTGAGTCTAATGACCCACTCACATATTTTGCAAAAAATAAAACTATGAGTAGGAGTTGTATGATTGAATGAAATGTGAGTAGTCGAAGAACCCCTATCAAAATAGGGTGCAATGGTGGCCACTATGTTAGACGAACCATTATAACCCTAGGAGTATCCAATGAGGGAACTGATTGTGATGGATTTAGGACCTAGGCGAGGGAAAACCTATAGGTGATGCCCAATAGCGGGGTTGGGTAACAATGATCTACTGAGGGAGAAGAAAGCTTTCTTAAGTTGAGAGTAGTGGATAATGAGCGAGGGCTGCATGGTTGCAGCCCTAGTGGCCTATCATGAGCCATCACACGTTACGCATTATGCAATCTCTTGCAAACATGAGTGAACATGTGTGAGTGCGCAAGGGTGCAATAACATGCGAGCCTGGGAACACATGGTGAAAGCACATGATGCACAAGAACAATGGTGAGACCACATGCATGTAGTGGGATAAAGCAGATGTGCTGAGGCATGTGAAAGCGTGCATGAGCGATGAGCTATTCAAGTTTAGAGATGGGCTCTTTGAGGGAATGTCATTATCATTTCATTACTCACAGATCAAGTTTATAGCTACTCTGATCATCCAGGGGAGGATTATTTATGTACTACATAATGCATGAGTTGTGTCAGTATTCTGGGTGGATAGACAAGTATAGATGATCCATGAGGACATTGAGTAAAGACTAATGAACTAATCAATGTTATAGTATTTCTGCTCATTTTGTGAAAAAAAATTGGCACCCTATGGTATTCTCCTAGCTTGCTTACTTAAATGCATAATTCTTTTTCCACCGGAGAAAAATATAATTCTTGTTATTTATGCATTTCAATACACTTGTGACAATTTGGAAGTGTGCTTTCACACATAGAAAGAGTGGGCTCAGAAAATGCATAACCTCTCGATGAAGAGAGTATGATTTATGTGTTGGTAAAATTTTCAAAAGGCAGATGAAACAGTAGATAAGATACTACCCAGAGATTTCGCCCTCATTTTGTAGGGACTTTAGATCACAGTTGGGTTTCTATAGCAAGCCTATAGTTAATTACTTCTCCCAATCTTGAGAGAGAACTTTCGATTAAAATTTGATCGTTAGATCATTAAATTAGCATATAGTAGGAGTTTAAAATTTGGGATTTAGAGTTTATGAAATTCACCATTATTGAACTTAAAGCATATGGTTGGTGGAATGATGGCGTGCGATCGAATCAATGGTTCCGTCATTTATCGTGGTCATTTGTCTATCGGAGGAGTAGTTGACATGAAGGATCCATCGGCCAATACGTCGACAAAATCTTGTACTTAGGGTGGTGTTTATCCAGAGACAATATTAAGTCTTACCAAAAGAACTTTATCTTTATCAAATATCTATGATTCATAACTTCAAAGAGTTTGGGGAGAACATCATTCTGATCATGTGTAATATAATCATGGTAACCTGTCGATCGACTGCTTCATATATATGGGCTAAAAGCGGCAGAGGATACAGATTCATAATTGGCGTAGATTATTTGGATTTGAATATAGTGATTTATTTGACTTGTCTTTGTATTTGAGTTTTAACTGTCATCTCCAATAAACAATGGTGGATGAGTGGATGATTGTTTTTTTTAAGTATTTAAATAATAAATTTCATTTAGTTCAGATATTTTCTTAGTTGAAATTTAGTTTTATGATGAATTAGTTTAGAGCTCGAGTATCTTTTAATGATAATATCCCCTCCGGTTGAGATTTTCAATCAGCAGCGGCCATATATCTATATAATCATTTAGTTAATTGTTATCACTTCATTAATTTAATAATAAAATATCAGTCTAGATTTATATTTAGTATTTGAGAATATTGAATATAATATCGTAAATATTTTGATAATAGTTCTCTCTCAGGTTGATATCTTGTCAATCAACTCATTATCATTAGATTGTAAACTCATCTTATTTCAGGATGGATTCATAACTTATATGTAATTTAAATTTTATAGGAAATTGATATCATAACAAACTTTGTCAACTCTATTGCAAATATAGAAGATTGGGTCTTATAATCTAATGAAATTTAAGTTTATTTAGAAGTTGATCATTTGGTAGATCTTATCAACTCTATTTCAAGCATAAAAGATTAGGCCTATTGTAATCAAATTTTATGGAGTTGAATATCTATATCTTTCATTGACTTGAATTAACATTGACGACATTCATTAGCTTGTATGAATATAATCATAAATGATTGAATTAATTTCATCATTCAACCCCTTCTTTTTTTTAAACCGTAGCATTAAGACATTAAGTTTAGGTATTTAGTATAAGTGTCGGGGCCCATGCAGTTGTTTAGTAATTTAGGTAATTTTATTTATAAATTATGAGATTAATTTCATATTTATTAAATCTCAACTTAGCCTACGCAGCCTTTTCAGACATTAAAATTTTCACTTTAAATCTCTATATCCGAACACATGCATGTATTTTTAGCTTAGATAATTTCGTCTAATTAATGAAATCATTGATTTTTTTAAAATTATAATTAGAATAAGAATTTTTCAATTTTTAGATTGAAGGAAGCTCCATAATTCGTGTGGAATTTAATTCAGTATCGTCTTCTGTCTGCTTGTACGAAGAATTGCAGATCCGGTGTCTTTGAAGGTATTTTAAATTGTTCTAATAGCTTATTAGATCACTTGTAGTAACATTTAATTGCTTTCTTTTATTCAGAATTGACTAGTCTTTAAATGTTCAATAGACCCTCATTTATATATATTAATAATTCACAAAATTGTCATAAACTCTATTCAATTTCTCCTTAGTTCAATTCGAGTATTTAATAAAACGAATAATACGCTTCGAATATTTTCCAATAATTCATTGATTATACTTATTGGAAAATCATTCAATCTCATTAGAAAAAATCTCCTTTGAATTCATTGATTTTCCCCAATTCATTTGGGGTGAATTATGATTCGAAAAAAAAAAATACATTTTAATTCCAAGAAGTTCCTTTGTGCTCTAATTTTGTTGTCTTCATTTCATTCAACATCAAATATAACTATCCAAGTGTTCAATTAATTCTATTTATACTTTTTACTTGCTAATGAAATTGACACCTTGAATAATCAATAAGAAGCTTGTTCGTGTTATTCGAAGTTATCGGTTAAATTTTCAAATTAGGCCTAATTATAACATTAATTAGCTAATTTGACACGCGGCAAAGAAAATCGGCGCAACGTCAGCGTCGCTGTTGAGCAGGCGGCATCACCTAAATTTTTTTTTAAAAAAAAGTTGGGGCACGATTTTGCCGTGTGGACTCATATCTTCGATCGGCGTGATTGGTATCGTTGGAATCGTAACAGTGTACGACTTTCATGTTGATCAAAAATTACGTTTGTGACCCGGTACGCAGCGGTTTTTGCAAATGAGTACAAAAGTTGCATTGTCGACTTGAAATATTGGACCAACCTCCGTATTTTGCCCATATCGGACTCATGACTCATCCAGGTCTAATCGAAAGCTCGTTGAATCGTAATGAAATTTCTCGCCGACTTTCATCTTGACAGTTTTGCAAAACGAGTACGTTGCATGTCTTTATCACAGCATTTTTATGCAAATGCGCGCAAAAAGACTCGCGAGCGACTGAAATATTGGACCAAATTCTCTTATTTTGCCCAGATCGACTCATTCTGTCAAATAGAAATAAGCGTATTTGGTATTATTGGAATCAGAAAAACTCTCTACGACTTTCATGTTAACCAAAATTGTGATTGTGGGACACGCTAGCTTTTACAACGCTACAAAAAACTACGCCGACCTAAAATATTGGACCAGCTCTCTTATTTTGCCTATATCGGACTCTTCCTGTGTCGGAATCGAGCGAGCTTAGTAACGTTGGAATCGTAACGAAATTCCTCATGACTTTCATGTTTTCCAAAAATTACGATTGTGGCCTGGCACGCAGCAGTTTTTATAAAATTAACAATTAGAAGAATTTGAAATGACTCACTCCAATAAAATGATCTTAATGAAGTGCAATTAACAAACTTTTAAGCGACATGGCATATCAGCATGTGCTTATATCCCATTAATCTTATTGTTTGGAGAGAATCATTCAAATTAATTATATTGACATAAGAAAAATCAATGTGCTAGTAGTAGGAATGCAACTATTTTCTTGTGAAAAAATTTTACACATGGATAACAAGCCAACTCAAACCAAGCTCATAACACAAACAAACTCGCTCTCTAATCTTATCAACAAAGCAAATATCTTCACTAAAAAATATACATCAAAGTACAACCTCTTATAAATGTGTACTAAGAATTAGGACAAAAAATATATGAACTTAAAGCTGATTTCTTAGATAATCTAACTCAAACAAGAAAATAATTGATCAAAATGCTTTACTATGAGAAAAGAGGTACAAATACAACAAAATGATATCCACTATTTACAAGATCGGCGGTGGAAGGGGGATTTTCAGAGCAGCCGAGCTGAAGAGCCGAAGGAAATAACAGGAATCGCGAGAGGAGCATCGGATTTCGTCCGAATGTAAGGATGAGAACGGCGACTAGCGCTGGCGTGGGTGCCACGTTGACACCAATTGCCCGTTGAACGGACGACTGGGCCTATTTTCCTAATTTTTTTTTGTCGTGCCTAATTAGCTAATTAATGTTATAATTAGGCATAATTTGAAAATTTAACCTAAGTTATCAAGTTTCATATAAATTCTTTAAATCTAATTGTGCTTGATTCAAATCATTTTTAATTCACTTAGAATGAGTTATTATAACCGCAATGTTTATTGAAAAGATCGTGCATAACCAAACTCATTGGTGAGCACGTAGATCATGTTCTTTATCTTCTTCATGTAAGAGCGATCAAACCTAATTTGACTTTACTTTAAATTCCATATCAAGATCAATATATATATATATATATAATCAAATTTCAAGTTTATTGCAAGTCTATTATGAGTTTGGAGTTAACTTCAAGCCTCACTTGTATTCTACTTGGGCACTTCATTTGTTTCAATGTATAAAGCAGTAGACTCAAGCATTCATTTGGCGATAAACTAAGTAAATGAACTCATTCTTACTTAGCATATTTCCATATGATGTTAATATTTATTGAGTTCATTCAAATTTAATTATAAATTCATTTTTTAGGACTTTATATTCTATACTTAACTTCATGTTAAATCATTTTTTTTAGTCCAAAAAATTTGATGAAATTTCTACAAAGATTCCTAGTATTATGTCCCTAAAGATCGCGCTTTGCGCTTCTATCAGTGCTAATGGACGACGTCTAAGACACGTACTGAATTATGCCCACTAAGCTCTATTGAGCATTAGGGGGTCTTCAATCACCTACATGTAGTAAACATATAATTTTCACATATTAAAGCCTCTTTATGTTATTCTTTGCAATGAGCAATAATGATAATTATCAAGTTAGCTGACCCGCTACACTCTATTGAGCATAGCGGGGTCTTCAAACCTACTATGCCCTATTGAGTTTAGTAGGACCTTTGATCACCTGCATAAAAATGAAGCAAACATATACAATTTTTTATACATCCAAACCTCCTCTTTTTTTTATACCCTTGCAAATAGCAATAATTTCTAGGAGATGAAGCGACGACACTATAAAAAAATTGGGTTATGAGGTATACAGCTTATGAGTGCAGTGAAGTGAGAGGTAGCAGAGAGAGTTTGGAGAAGGAGATGGAGGGCACGCCAAGAAGAACTTGCCTAATGGAAGAGTTGCTTCTTATTGGCGGGGTTGTATTGGAGACGAGACTAGGTATGGTAATAAGATGAAGGGAGAGTCATTATAGCGGGAACCGATAGGAACCTAGTTTAGGAAAGAGATGGCGGAACAGAGAGGAACTTACCTGATGGTAGAGTTGCCTATTGGTTATGACAAGGGAATATGGATTATGGGAAGGTTAGGATGAATGGGAGGTTGGTGTTGCGGGTACTGTAGAAGAAGCTATAGTAATTGCTATAGTAATCTATAAATGAAGAATAGAAGAAGAGGATCTCGGTTTACTTCGATGATTCTTTGGCTTTGGCTTCAGTAATGAGAGAGAAACACTAAAGAGGGGAGAGAGAAGAGAAAGAAACTGACAAGCTGTAGCAATCGAATCGGAGAATTACCTATGGTATGCAAGGGAAGACTGACGAGAAAAGGGGAAGGGTGAACGAGGGTTTCCGTCTTTGGGCTCGAGAGAGTCTGCGTGCGAGAGCCGAATCCAACGGGAAAAAAAATTATTAGGGAGGCTCGATGCTCCATTTTTTTTTTTTTTTTTCAAATCTCCTGGAAATCCCTGTTATTTGGCCGATTAAAGGCTCTGAATGGACGTTAATATTTTCCATATAGGATAATAAGCGGGATTTGAAAATTTTGAATGAAAATTTGAATATGATTAAGAGGTATTTATGGAACATCTTTAATCTGATTAATAATTTCTATTCATATGAAAATTTTGATTTCATCATATTATAATGTAATAATTAAGACTTAATTAAATTGTATTTAATTAGATTGGGTGTCTAATTTTCACAATATCACTTCAAAATTCTTGTGAATCTTGCGGAAATCAAACCCATATAATGTGGGTGTCATTTCTAAGTAAATTCGACGTTCCGGATTCAACGACGCAGTCTGTTTTTGCAATTGGAGGTTTCTTAGGCGACATCGAGGTCGCACGAAGCAAATTTAAGGTTAATTTAAACGCCATCGCACTTCGAGGCTCGCCATTTGCTCCACACTTGATTGAATTGGCTGCGAAATGTCTTGTTCAATAATTTTCGATGTTTCGGCAACAACGGCACAATTTGTTTCGCGAAAGGAGCTCATTCAGATAGCGTCAAGGCCTCTTGACTTCAATATGCGTGAAATTGCCTATTCTATTTATTTTCCTTCATTTGATAGTAATTGATCGATGTAAAATATCAATTTTAATTAATTTTGATATTTTGAACGCATTGGTGCAATCGATTTCATGATCGGAGGCCATCTCGATCAATTTTGGTTGCAATTAATATGCTATCAACACTCATTTTAATGATGTTGCATCTAATTCTTGCTAATTTCAATATATTTGCTTAATTAAGTATATGAAAATTACTTATAGGTCAACAAAGAGAGATAATGAAGATAATCATGTAGAGAGGGCCAAAAGATCTGGGCTGAAGAAAAAACAAATTCTTAATTTTACTATTAGTTATTTTTTTACATTTACATTGATGCATTGAAATATGTGTTCTAATAAATTTGTTATTGATTAGTCAGTAATTATTTAAAAATTATAGAAGATTTGGTTTGGCACTATTGATTGTAGCAATATTGTTTCTATTTTCAACAAATTTGAAATCAAAATCTTGTAGCAATATATTCCACCATCTTTATTTTTTTGTGACATCTAAAGTACAAATTATATATTTGTAGTAATGTTGTTGCTGATTTCTTGGCAAATTATGCATTTAATTTTTTTGGCCAATCCTTAACAAGTTGATAGCCAATTAGAACTGCAACATTTTTTTTGAAACAAAAAATTCACAGTTAATTCATATTCACGTTAAGGCATACAGAAGTAGTACTTTTAGTGTGGGCCATTATTAGCTAATTATTTCATAATTAAATTTAATGAACAATCTAATCTTTATCAAAAGTGACTAAATTAAATTACCAAGTTCTTCTTCGGTAGGTCAAGTAGATCAACATCAATAATTTTTTGTTTTACATTTTGAAGGTTTTAACATAGAAAAGTATTTGTGTAGAGAATTATTTTATATACATACACACACATGCACACACACATACACACAAAAGAGAGGCAATGACGATAGTCATGTGGAAGAGGGTCGGGAGATGTTAACCGGTAAAGAAAATAAATTCTTAATTTTTCTATTAGCTTTTTTTTTAACATTTTCATTAATTCGTTAAAATATGAGTTCTAATAAATTTCTTAGTGATTAGTCGCTGATATTATTTAATCAATTGTTAACAATTTGTAGAAAATTTAGTTTGACGCAACATTGATTTTGTAGCAATATTGTTGTTATTTTCAACAAATTTGTAATCAAAATCTTGTAGCAATATATCCCGCCATCTTTATTTTTTTGTGGCTCAATTATCCACATCTCAAGTACAAATTATATATTTGTAGCAATGCTGTTGCTATTTTCTTGGAAAATTATGCATTTCACTATTAGGAAAATCCTTAAAAATTGATAGCTAATTAATAACTAATTAGCTACAGCATATTTTTTTAACAAATTTTTGTAGTTAATTTATATTTTTCAAGTTAAGGCATATATAAGTAGTACGTTTAGCGTGGGACATTCCTAACTTTTTATTTCTTAATCAAATTTAATGAACAATCTAATCTTTATCAGAAGTGAATCTTTACCAAGTTGTTCTTAGGTAGATCAACATCAATAATTTTCTGCTTTACATTTGAAGGTTGTAACATAGAAAAGTAATTGTGTAGAGAATGAATTTTTGTATATAGAAGTATAGTAGTTTATCCCTATATAGCATGTTTATCTGTGTGTGCGTGAATGTACTTGAACGCCAAAACTGGATTAATGTCTTCTTTTTAAATACAAACTTTCTTATGCTCTATTTTCTTCCATGCTTTGCAGGTATCATGGTCTCTGTTTGTTGGATGCTATAGACTCTCTGAACCCTCCAGAACGAGATGCCTTAAAGCCACTTCTACTGCCTGTGTGTGATGTTGTTTCATCAACTTCACTAGGCCAAGTAGCTGCATGTGGTAAATTGGAAGCTGGAGCTATAAGACATGGTTCCAAGGTATCATCTATGCATCATTTGTTGGAAATTGGAAAATAGAGTAGATATGTCACCTTTTCTTTTTGGACAATGTAGGTATCTGTAGCAGTTTTAGGAATAACCAGAAGCCATTAAAAATTAAACAGAATCAATTAACTAGTTAAAGTTGTACAACTTCATTGACCTATAACACCATTATTTAGTAAAATCATCTATGTTAAATCCCTTCTTATGCCAAGCTACTCACCATCAAATTGATTACTAAATCGTAAATGCTGATTGATAAGATTGAGAGTTATACTCATATATGGTTCTATGGCCCCTAATCTGGAATTTCATTGTACCAATCTTATCATTGCTGAAGCTAAGTGATTGAAGCCCCAATCAACATTTGTCGATAAGTGTAGTAATATGTATGTTTCTTGGTGAAAATGGTAGGTTTTGATGAAATATAGAACTTCTTTGCTGTGACATTTCTAATGAGAAATTTAGAGAAACATGACATGGGTACCAGTTTTTTAAAAGTTAGATAGGGATAGTTTGCAGGTGGATGAATATTTGTGCATCTGTAATTGAGTTAGCAGGCTGAATGGTCATTTAGGAAAAATCCTGATGTGTCTTTCGCTTGTGGCATCTTCCTTTGGTTATTTTTCTTAGTGTTTTTCGTGTTTCATTCTATGAAGCTTGAACATCTACACAAGAAGCATACACGGCATAGGAATATGACATAATTATTAAAAGTGAAATACGGCGTGCCATGTACTAGTTGTTTTCTATTATAAGTTATTAATATAAAATGTGTAGTCAAAATGCTAATGTTAATATTTTTTATAAAGAAGCCTCTTACAATGAACTATAATATTATGATATCACATAAGATGTTTAAGAATTAACAAAAGAAAATTTGACATTTGCTTAATTATAATTATGGTTCAATATTTCGTCTAATATAGTTAATTTTGAACAACACATCAACATTAGTATTACTCATTAGATGTGATTTGGTCAATATCAAGATTTTACTATGATGTAGGATGGCTAAGGTCTAGGGTTATTAATAAACCTAAGATTAGATGCAAAATATAACACATAAAACTTCACAAATTGCCACTTAATTTTAGTAAAAATTCATTACTTTTAATGTTAAAACAAAAAATTATACTTTTTTCATTCCAAAAGATATTTTAATAGTTATGACAATAACAACAACAACAACAAGCCTTAATCCCACTAGGTGGGTGGACATGAATCCTTTTTGCCATTGTGTCTATTATGTGTCAAATTCTCATTTAATTCGAGTATACTAAGATCATTTTTATACATCTTAACCAAGTCTTTTAGGTCTACCTCTACCTTTCTAAACATAAGGAAAATCTAATGCATCTACTCTCCTAATGTCATTACACGAGCTTTATGTGGCCAAACCATCTAAGGCGACTTAAAATCTTATGAGCTGTTCCAACTTTTTCCTAACATACTCATTTTGCATTCTATCTCTAAGGGTAAAGCCACTCATCCACGAGCATCCTCATCTAGAACATTAACTTAGTCTTATGTTTCTCTTTTATTGGCCAACATTCTAACCATAAGTCATTGGTCTTACCACCATCTTATAAAATTTTCCTTAAGTTTAAGTGGAACTTTTCTATCACATAATAGGCCAGATGCATTCCTCCACTTCAACCATCCAACTTGAATTCTACTAATAATATCTCCATCTATTTTAATAGTTATGAGAAACATGAAATTTATTCAAGAAAATGCATAAAATTTCAAAAACTATTATGTTACCTATCTGAAAGAAAATTTGCTTTTTTCTTAATTAAATTCAATCACACACGTAATACTAACAAATAAATAGAATAAAAATAAGAACAAGGATAGAAATTACCCAATAAAAAAAAAAGAATTTGTCTCATGTTGGTATAAGAACCTCAACTTTTAATTAGTTGTTCACCCTTGTGATGCATGTGAGTGATGCACAGCAAAGAAGCACAAATGCAATAATAGATGAAAGTTGAAAATGTTTTCAATACTTAATGAATGTTTAATGAGTTTTATATGTCTAAGAGGTCATTTTTATATTTTACAAAATTCTTAAAATAAGAAGCTACACGAAATATGTTAAGATTCATACACAAATAAGTTTCACTTCATTTCTCATGCATTCTAGAGTGAAAATCCTTCCATAAAATCCAATTTATGAATTATTTAAGTATTTGGCAAAATTAGGAAAATAATATCATAAATCATGAACAAAGTGGCGATGAAGCTATTCTAAACAATAATGGGAAGCAAAATGACAACAATTGTGTGAAGCTTGAGACAACTCGTAGGGAGAATAGAAGACAACAAAAGTAGCTTATCAATAAAGCCATCATTAGTTCTAAATTAGAGGCAACAAGTGGCAGAATAGGCAAGATCAATAGCGAGAAGCAGAGACATTTGTTTGAAGTCGTAGGAAGGCACATCCATATCATATTTCCTTGCACGAAATGAAAAAAGACTAAAAAGTGGTAATATAATTTTTAAAGTAGCCAAGAAGAGTAAGGGCATGTTGATGTATCATTGGTTAGACCGAACACACTTACACTGTTCATCATCATTACTAACACAAATGTATTCTTCATTAAGGAAAAATATAGTTTGGAAAGTTGTATTATCGAGAGAACACAATTCATTATCAGCATGTGTACTGAGGAGTTGAGACATATCTTAACTTTGTTCGACACTAATGTGGGAAAAGTAATAACATTAAAATGATTTCGAACATGTTGTGAAGTTTCAGAGGTGCATTTGTGTTTGATATGAACATGAAAAGTTTTTTGAAATGTTCATGCTTCATATGCTTCATATGCTTCATCATTTCTTCCATGAAACTAGAGTTCACGTGGCAACACTGTAATTGGGCTGTCAATCTTGTGGTTGTGATCGCAATTCATATGAACTTTCAAATTCTCCCTAGCATTTTTGGCAGTTTCATCTTTTTGATTTGGTATCGTCAGGTGTACATAAGGCAAGTTAAAGCTATTCCATGGTTAATATAAAAAAAATGCTTTTTGATGACCGAATTTTTCTTCTTCTTCTAAGATTTAACTTTTTCATCAACTATGAGACTTGAGATTTATAGTATGTCCATATACAAGTGCGAGATTTTTTTAGGTGTCTTTTTTCTTCCTTTTTTTCCTATCGTCCTATTGTTTGCTTTTCTTTCTTTTTTTATTGAATTTATGATTGAATTTTGACAGATTTGTCATGATTTTTGTTTTCTTTATTTCACATGATATCTCAATCATTTATGTGATTTTCATGTTAATTTTTTTATTAATGTTAATTTCAAGTAGAAGGCCAAAATCTTTTTTGTTTGAATTAGATCTTAACATTATTTGTTTTCGTAGAAAGTATTAAATAATTATTTTAAAATTAGTTACTTTTCTTTGAAAGTTGCTTGTTTGTTTGCATTTGTTTGATCTCACATAAATGTCGATTTGCATCATAAATTCTACGTCCTAGAACAACCTGCAAAAGAATCTAACAAGCTGAACCCGGGAATTAAATAGGTCTGGTTCATTCTTTATGATTATGGTATGCGTAGCAGTACATTATCTGCTGTTTGGATATTGGCTGTTTTATTAGAGGAAAGAGTGATGTAAAACTAAAGAATATCTAGAAAATTAGGAACTTGGGTATTTTGCATGGACCTAGTTGGCACAAATAGTAGTTCTGATACATTCAGAATTCGTACACTGCTTTTTAGCTATATAGAGTATTGTCGGGTACTCTAATCTTGGGTGCCATCAAAGTTTTTCTCATTTTAGCATTCTGAGGAGTTTGCAATCGTTGAAATCATGTTACATTTCAATCTTGAAATTCAGTTAACGTAATTACATCCTACCAACTCTTCAAAAAAGTTGGCCCATCCTGAAATAATTAGAACTACTTCTCCATTTGCACAAGGCTCCAACCCCACGCTTCTGTAAAGAAACACCTCACTGCTTTAATTTAGAATAAATTTATTTTAAAAAATGCAGATAATTAAGTTCCTTTTTTCTTGGTGGAACAATACGCCCTACTATCTGTCCTGATGTTCTTCTGCTTTGATAGTTTGAATCAACTTCAGGTTTTAATAATGCCCTCCGGAGATTTGGCTACTGTTCGATCCATAGAGCGAGATTCTCAAGTGTGTGTTTCAGCTAGAGCGGGTGATCACGTTGCTGTAAGTTTGCAGGGTTTTGATATCGATAATCTTGTGCCTGGTGCGGTGCTATGTCACCCAGATTTCCCGGTGGCTGTTGCATCCATTTTGGAGCTTAAGATCCTTGTGCTTGACGTCAAAATGCCAATTATAATTGGATCTCATGTAAGCACTATTCCTCTTTCTGCTACAATTTTTACCCCTTTTGTGGTAATTATTTAGGAGAACAATTGATTCAAGATATGCCAATCCATATTTAGTTAATTAGGTTGGGTTTTAAATTTTTTGGATTTGCTTATATTGATGATCAATTTTTGTATTTCACTTGCCTCGAAGCAATTTTTTGTATTTAATACCTAGATCAAATTTTGGCCAGGTTATTCTCATCCCATTATTTTTCTTTTTTAATTTAATTTTGTCTGAACTTAGGAAGGTTGATATACAGGTTGAATTTTACATACACCATGCTAAGGAGGCTGCTAAAGTGACAAAAATAATTTCCCTGATAGATCAAAAGAAAGGGAAGACCTCTAGAAGCGCACCTCGTCTTCTAACTGCCAGACAAAGTGCTATTATAGAGGTAAGTTGGCTTCTGAGATGATCCTCAGCCCAATTTTTTTTGTTCAAAAGATTATCTTGTCTTACATATGTATAAGCCATTAAATCACGCCATCAAATGCATTGTTCCTAATGCTTTTATACAGTTAAGCTTAACCGTTAAAACATCAGTCTGGTTACTGATCTATGTCATATAACAAAATCAACTTTGCACCGAAGTTGAATAGGTTGAACATTGGAATAATAATAACAATTTGCCTGGCTTCCTTGGTAGTTGGATTAATCTTTCAATAATCTGACCCTTTTTTTCTCCCCGCAAGTAGATTCAACACACCCAAAATCTGTTTCTGTTGCTATAGCGTTGCAGCAGGATCATCATAGAAGCTTACAAAATTCTTAAATTTGCTAAATTGTGTATGGACTACATTTCGTAGTATGTTGTGGGCCTTCGATGTGCAAATTCCATTTCTGAATCAGTTCATCTTGGTTTGGCTACTGAATTTACTGTAGCTGTTTTCTTAATAGGTCTTTTTAGATAGGCCGCTCTGTGTGGAAGAATTTTCTAGCTGTCGGACACTTGGAAGAGCATTCCTGCGTGCATCTGGAATCACCATAGCAGTTGGCATTGTCTCTCGGATAATCACCGAGGATGAACAGTAATTTTCTTTAAATAGCCTTGAAGTGGTCTCCCTTACCATATCTCCTCTAGCTATACAATCTCAAACAATTTGTTTTCTAATATATTTTTTTTTGTAAATTTATTACACTAGTGTTGTCACATCAAATTAGACTATGGTCAAGTCTAACTTCTTAATCTTCTAATTGTTGTTTAAGCCACAACATCTGTGCAACACAGCTGCATCAACAACATATTCTATTTATGAAGTGGATAACATAATAAAATTTTATTTTCTCTCGGATGGATACACTAAAGATTGTCTTAAGAAGTAATGGATGATTGAAGTCCTCTTCCAATCGATTTTATATTCTGCATAATCTGCTTCAAAAAAAGCTACAAGCTTGAAAATTGTTCTTCTTGGGATAACATATACCTAAAGTTTGGAGTATTAATCAAGAATCTATTAATCCCCTGGGTCGGCATATTAGTTCAATTCTTATCTAAACTTTAGCATAATTTCTCCATCGAGTGAGCTAATTGGAGTAGGGAAACTATGTCATATTACATTATCAGTCATTGTTCCTTGCTCTAGCCATTGATTTCCTCTTGTAAAGCCATTCAGCTTTCATCTACTTTGGACCCTGCAACGCTTATTGCCAATCACCCAATAGTAAAGTCCATCTATTTGATATCACTTTAATGGACTAAGTATGAGAGATACCTTTTCTCCATGCAATCATCTTCTTTTATAAGATGAACTTATAGAGGTTATGATGATGAAATTGAGTGGTAGGTAACATATTTGTATAGATTTTATAGAAATTATACAAATACATAAAAATGTAGAAAATAATTTAATATATAGATTTTGATTTTTTTGTACATTGGTGATAGCATTCTTGTTCTTCAAATTCTGTAAGTTGATTTGACTAATACCATATTCACTGAAATTATTTATCATGTGGTCGTTGTTAAACGCTAGCCATGCGTTTTATTTTATCTTTTTTTAATTGGGCATAATCGAGACTTGGGAAGAACTTAAACTAATAAATACGACAATGTGAGCCTTCTTGTTATTGTAATTGCTACATCGCAAGAGTGATGAAACTGACTGATATTAAAGGAGTGAAATAACAAGCTCAAAAATCTATTAAATATTTTGTGATTTTCGAAGTCGAAATATTTTTATATTTCTCAATACGAAATACAACGATACAGAGCACGCTCGAAGCATATAGATTCTTCTACTTAATGATGAGTTGCACTATTTTACTTATAATCAAAATTGGCGTAAAAATTTTAGCCACTATTGGTAGAGAATATTATGAGTACAATGAAAGATCAATAAATAACAAAAAAGTCATTATCCCACTATGTGAGGTCTATTGCATGAATCTTCTTCTTTATTATGTTTTATTAAGTATTAATTTTTTATTTAATTTTAATAAAATAAGATCAATTTTTTTATACTTCATAATAAAAAAAAATTTTATTGAACTAGGTTGTTAACATATTTTAAAAAAATTTTGTAAGATAAATTTTTTTATACTTCTTTATTATGTTCTTAACATATGTTAAATTTATTAGATCTATTCTCTTAATTGAGTAATCGGATGATTAAAAACTTTCAAGGTTGTTAAAATATTGAGATTAAATTTTGGCTCATGCATTAAGCATTTCAAAAAAAAAAAAAAAAAAAAAAATGCCGCTTCGATAATGAGTTAATTCAAAATGTATAATTCTAAAGCTAGTTAAGATATCTTATTAGTGGGGAGTCGGACCTTTTGGATTGTTGCGTACACGAGAGAATATATGCTGTGTATATAATGATAAAGAGTTAATACACAATAATTCAGGCCGTCCTTACTACACTCATAATAATTTCTCCTAAAATTAATGTATGAATACATTTATTTTCAGTTTCTCAACATTTTAACCATTTTCTTGAATCAAAAAAGAAAGAACATAAAATGGTAAGTTCTGCTTTATCGTAGAGGTTTCCAACAAATAGGTTGAAACATGACACACAGGAATTTTTATACGCTCAATTTTTTATTTAGATATAAGAAATTTCTCATTCAAATTACAATTTTTCAGTTGGCCTCATGATTTCCTTCAAGTGATCTTATAACAGTCGAAGACTATCAAAGGCACCTCATAATTATAATTATAATTACAATTAACTATTAATATTAAGTTTATTATACTTAAATTTTATTAAAATCTTGCAAAACTTTTTATTAATAATTTATTAATATAGTACTGTTAGACGATAAAATTATGACACTGAATTAATAACTATACCCAACATATGGAAAAGTAGTCGCCTTTATCAGAATATCTGAATATCCATTTCTGTCGTCGAACTCTGTTATGGTATCACCCATTCTACCATATTAAGCTCAAATAAAAAACAAAATAAAAATGGATAACAGAGGCGGAAAGAGAATTAACACAAAGTGTCGTCAACAACAAAGAATGGAGCAAATGACATATCGATGATGAAGGATTATAAGAAATAGTCTATTATCATTATTATTTTTTCTTTTGCTTTTTTTTTTCCTTTTCTGTCAGAACTCTAAGAGAGAATAAATGAATTAGCTATGCTGTGAGAGTTACGGTGATCTGATTACAAGAATTCTTGAAGCTTGTAACTATAAGTAGAGGAGGAAAGTTTAATACAGGAGATAGAGAAGTTTACCCATTCATTCTTGTTATATCTTGGAGTATGTACCCTCTCAAAGTGATATGCTATGATTTAGCTCTAGAACCTGAATACAACAAGTGCACTACATGAAATACGATCTTTAGCAGCGATTTTATGGCTTTTGCCGAGGTTATAACCACGACAAAATTAATTTCAACAGTTTTGTAACCGCTGCAAAACTATGTTATTTGTCTTTCGCTGCAAAGAGTTTTTGTAGTAGCTTTATAACTGGTGGGATGAGGCTGAGATATAGTATAGTTCTTGTTGTTATCATGAACTTTTATTTAGTTAAGATGTTGAAGACGATGAAGTCACAAAATGAGGAGAAGTTATTGTCTATCAACAACATGTTCAAATAATTTGAAGGCCTTATTATTATCATCAATAAACAAATGAAGAGGAAAATTTTAAATTAAGTATTAATTAATTAATAATTAAGAGATTAAGTACCGTAAAAAAATTAATTATAGATATAGTCGTAAGCATGGTCCCACCTCATCGCCGAGGTGGGCACGCCTATTTATCAAGGCAAACTTAAGCCGCCGATAAGTTAGGAAGCTCCGCCAACTTATCAAGCGACGGCTTTTCTATAACTGAAACCGCCCGACCCTCTCTCGAGTGAGCTTTTTAGTTTTAGGTTGATCAGGTCCCACATGCCGCCCCTCCTCCTCCTCCCAGACTCAGTGAGTGATCACCCTCCTGCATCAGGCTCCACCAATCAGAAGCTTTCGGCATTTCCACCTCTACCGTAGCTTTCGGCCGAGACCGACAGTTCCATTCGCTAAGGTAAAGTTTTTTCTTTTTTTTTTGTATCTTTCTCCTTTCTTATTTCAATTGGTAATAATGTAAAGGGAAGTTTTCCATATTTTTCATAATTTTTCTTCTAAAATTTGCGTGGTTAGGGTATACGAAATGCTTGGATCAAGTAATTTGGTTCCTCATTTTTTTGCTTTGCTAAATTGTTAGGTGTATAAATAGGTGAGCAATATGTACACTCCGATTGATATTTTTTGACGGATTATGAGTGAATTGTTAGGTTTTGTTACATCTTTGGTTGCTGAGCTTATAGTAGAATGAGTCGTGAACTCGTTTAATCTTCTGAGGAGAACCGATCATTGATGATCGTTCATTCAAGTTATGTCGATGGCAAAATCGCCCATGCGAAGTTTCGGCCATGCAAGCTTAGAGAAAGAAAAAAGTGCTCGTTCTTTCGCGTTATGACGTTGATAACTTAGCGATTGGCGCCTCTCAGCGCGGATACATAGCTTGTACTATTGATGATGATGGTGTCAGATTATATTGGATGAAGCTTCGCCAAACATTGATTCTTTACGAAATGAATGAATGTACCGCCGCAGTAAACCGATATCATATCATGCCGCTACGCAATATCCTGCTCCACGAGCTTGACCAACAACGAATAAAAGTATTATCACAACAAGAGATAATGTAAGCATTTACCTCGATCATGGTGTTTTTATTTTATTGGTTTAGGGTATCTTCTTTTCAAAAATATTATATCCTTTAAATGCAACGAAATGCCGCTCAAGCGAACTACATGAGCAACCTAGTTCATCTAGACTAGTACCCGATGACGAGTACGAAACGATGAATAGCGAATCAAGCAATCGCGATGATAGTGGCGTCGACGATGATTCTTTGCGTAATGTCAATTTATGCACGAGTTGGTCATGATCTTCTTCGGAGTCATTCTATCCGGAATTCATCAGATCGCGATGTTATGATTTCTAATAATGTCTACGTTCGAATATGTCAAACCACGAAAGACTGGGATGCGGATATTGTGTTTGATGGTCCATCTGATAGTTCAGTTTTGATGATGTCAAGTTTAGAGTTATATGATGGTATGTATTTCTCAAATAAGAAGGAGCTTCGCTGAATCGCTACCAATTCTTAATAATGTTCGATATCACACATCAATCGTAATAATTTATATGTGCGCAAAGATCGTAACTGACCTTGCCATTGGCGCATGTACTGTAGCAGAAGCAAGAGGTTGGGAGGTGCCTGAAGGATATCAACTTTAGGTTCGTCGCACACATGCGTTGCCACCATAAGTGGTTCAGGACATCGACAGTGCACTTTTAAGTTTATTTGTTACTTCGTAATGCCAATTATGCGATTTCAAATTGACTTGAAACCTAGAGAGATCATAGGAAGGATGGAATCAAAATTTAACATCAAGGTCTCTTACATGAAGGCACGGATGCGGTAAGAGTATCGAGCAATATTTGGCGGGATGAGTCATACCGCCTTGTTTATGGATTCATTATACTGCTGCGCAATCGCTTACGAATCTTGTCATCAGATACATGCCGGTTTCAAAGATTGTTCTGGGCTTTTGGACCATTTATTACTGGCTGGGGATATTGTCAACCGCTCTCATGATGGTGGGAAGTGTTATGGTATCATGACCACAAAATGCATCAGAGTGCTTTAATGGTGTACTTAAACGCACGGAGACTACTAATTCAAGCATTGATCACTATCATTTACTATAACATCGTGAGTTTATTCTATAAGCGGGCAAGTACCATTGATTCAGGCGAACCGCCCACTGAATTCACATTCTCTCCTTGGACCCAAACAGTCCTAACCAAATTTGAGCATGAGGCTAGACATTTCCCACAGCCAATCAATATTAACGCGAACGAGGTGCAAGTGTTAGACAGGGATTGCCGCTCCTTCAGAGTTGA
Source organism: Cymbidium sinense (assembly GCA_021442155.1). Lineage (NCBI taxonomy): Eukaryota > Viridiplantae > Streptophyta > Magnoliopsida > Asparagales > Orchidaceae > Cymbidium > Cymbidium sinense. Next base: position 93,044,505 of record CM038223.1, read on the forward strand.
CTTCACGGCAGATCAATTTAGCTCATGCAGTTGTACACGAACACTGATTTATCACATAACATGTAGTCATACTATAGCAACTTTTGTACATAGGAGAATCAATCATCTGGCTTATGTGTCAAGTTATTACACCATGTCGATGTATGAGCATACATACTCTTCCAGTTTTCATGTGCTGCATGATTGAAACACCGCCGAGTAATGATGCGCCGTCAGATCCTTTAATGCCTCGGTTAAAGTTAGATCGGGAGGCCACGATCACGAGTACAAGAACACAATGGACGAGCGGCAAAGCAATCGCATGTGCAGTATCTGCAAATCATACTGTCATTACCGGACATCGTGCCCACATAACCCTACTAGTAGGCGGTGAGTTTAGATTGTGTTGCGAAATATCTTAACTGAATGTACATATTTTTTCTTTTTCTGTAATTATTTCAGCACTCTAATAAATTATAATTTTATTGTACTTGTCAAAGGTATGATGGCTGAGGAGCTTTCTAGACTGTGACGCCGGAGGCGAGCTAAGGTAGCGATGACGATTGGTCCGAGTAGTGCTGATAGCATATAGACGTCGTCGATATACCTCCAACAAATTTATGTTCATACATCTTTACATTTTTGACGAGTGGAAATTGTATGGGAGGAATAATTGTTTTGTAGCTATTGAGTTATAGTTAAATTTTTATAGCTATTTATTTCAGTTTCCCTCCAGAGCATATGATTCTCCTCTATTTCATTATGAATGACTAATTATTTCATTAATTACTTGTGTCTTTATTTAGAATACAATCTTTACTTTGATGTCCATTTGGAGTTGATTGATTGCTTCAATCTTGGTTGTAAAAATACAACTTACTTTTTAAAAAAATTTGACAGCAGGAAAGTCGCCACTACAAATTGACGGCTAAACTTAAGTCGCGATAAGTTAGATTGTCTTCCTTTTCATGAGCCAACTTATCACTAGTTAAGTTTACCAGTCGATAAGCGACTAATGCATCTCTACCGAGTATGAGGGCCGCCATTTATCGCATTATATCTATAATTAAATTTTTTTTACAGTACTTAATCTCTTAATTATTAATTAATTAATACTTAATTAAAAAATTTTCTCACAAATGAATGATTTGTCTCAATCGCACCAACAACCATCAACTTTACAGGCTGAAAGCTAGGCCAATGCCACTACAAATTGGCTTTAAATAGATAGTTCCAGAACGATGGACTACTTCGTTTTATTGGCTAGGAGGTAAATACATAGATATTTAAAGCTGTAGTTGCACACAATAAAGAGTGGATTACCTCATTTTAATGGCTCAAAGGTGAATACAAGGATATTCAAAGCTGACGAGTTCTTTGATTTTTACGTACTTTAGAAAATCAAAGAATAAGAATTGACCAATGGTGATTTGATATCAATGGTCTAAGCTGTAAGGCCACAATCTATCTTGAAGAAGTTTTTTTTTAGATCTCTACAAATTAGATTTGGCGCTTTTTTATATGAAGATTTACATGGTAATCTTTCCAAACTGGCACAAACATGCTCAGTTCTTGAATATCAAAATGCTTTTGAAGAATTGGGATATACCGTGCTTGGTCTTTCTAAGTTTCCTTTAACCATTTATTTTATTTCTTGCTTGAAAATAGAATTGCGACGAGAATTACTATTGGTCATGCCTCTTACATTATTGAAAGAAATGGATCTAGTTAGAATGCATGCGACTAAAATTCATAACTTCGTGAAGAAACTTCATGCTCATGATCAAGATCATCTTCTAATACTTCAACTTTCTCAGGGAAGCAAACAATGAAGCCGCCTTCTTTCAGGGAGCATGATCATTGACAATAATAAGTGAATTTCCTTCTTCAACTTCTTATTTTCTACTTGTAAGAAGGCCTAAGATAAGTAGAAATTTGAACAAAAAGAGAAAAAGGCTTGAGCTTTAATTCTAATGGGATATCATAAGTGTCAAAAGTAAATTCTACTTGCTCTTGGGAACGAATGATAGAGATGATGAGGACAATCAAAAATGAGAGGAATGAAGGTGCATAATTAGAACAGGCACATGTTTGACAAATTAGTTTCAATGCTATAGAAGGTTAGTTAAATACTTAATCATTTTGTTTAACTGGTATGGTCAATTCTCATAGAATATAAGTATTGGTAGATAGTAGAAGCATTCACATTTCTATTAAAGAACAAGCAATGATATGATCCCAAATCATATAATTGCCAATTCGGAACAGCCTATCCTATATACAAGATATATGAAACAACTGAATAAAAGCTCCCAAAGACAGAGAAATTACAGAACAAGCATAATAACCCGTGAACAATATACAGAGAATAAATCAACTTATTTACACAACAAGAACAAGGCTTTCATAAATACTAAAATCAATCCAAATGTAATAGAAATAGAGATCAAGAAACCTAATTTGTCGCATGATAAGCGGAAGAACTAATAGCACGAGATCAAGAAATGCAAGCAAAACATCCAAGGGCAAAGAATACCACAATGAAATCATCAGAATGTAAAGTAGTTAGGATGATAGAGCTTAGATCCAACCTAAACAGAAAACTATAAATAGGACTCCAAAGCCAAACAGAGAGGAAGAATCAAGAAATTTACAGAAAGAACTTAGCTCTCTCAGTCTTTCCCCCTTTTCCCTGTCTTCTCTTCTTCCTACTCAGATTCCTCTCGGGTTCCTTCACCGGAAACCATCGCAAGCCACCGGAGAAACAGCAGCTTCTCCGTCGCCTCCATCCGCCGCCATCTTCCCCTCTGGAGTCTTCGTCAACTCGAACAGACGAAACAACTGAAAGAATAAAGCAAAATATCAGGTTAGGTTAATTCAAAGCGACATCCAACGATCGAGATCCGTCTTTTTTTTAATCCACGGATCGATCTCATCCAGATCGAGCTCGTTCCAACAAATAATCCACTCAAATTAGAAGGAAGAGAAACCGTCTGATCAAGAAACCGATCAGAGGGCAGCAGATAACGCAAGTCAATCGAGGCGGCTCAAGAAGCAAAGAAGAACGATCCAAGGGAGCCCATCCAACGGCCGAGAAAAAGGGCTAGATCCAACGGATCAGAAAGCTCCCGAACGTTCCTTCCTTTACTCAGGGTTGACTAATTGGAAAGGATTTCACTGTTTGACTCTCACACCCAACAACCCAATATGAACAAGAACGAAATGAACTCGAAGGAATTACTCACTAGTTCTGCTTTTCACTGTAATGCTTTATCAAGAAATTACGTGCTTAAAGATGATAAATAAAAAATACTTATCATTGGTGCTCGTTGACTTCCCACTCTGCGATTCCCACAACTCACACCTACAACACTCGAAAATGGCGAAGGAACCGAGACAATGCCAAAACACTTGAAGCATGTGTTACCGACAACAACAATGAACAAGAAATGACCTCAATCACTATGGCATTGAATGAAATATTAAAGAGATTGACATCAATAGAAAACAAGGTTAGAAAAACAAAGCCGGGTATGTAATGCATCGATGAATCCTATTCTCCAAACATACCACATACACACCCATATCAATGCCTCTTAAAATAGATATGCCCAGATTTAAGGGAGAAGATCCTAGAGGATGGATCTTTAAAGCAGAGCAATTTTTTCAGTATTATCAATCCTCAGATGATCAGAAATTTTTAATATCCTCAATATACATGGATGGACCTGCATTAAGTTGGTATCAATGGATGCAAGCAAATAAACAATTGCATTCTTGGCCACAGTTCAAAGAGTGCAGAGAGATTTGGCCCTTCCCTCTACAATGCATTTAAGAGGAGAACTAGCTAAGCTTCAACAACAAACAACAAGGTATGCTTTATATGAAGACCTAAACCAAATGTCGATATCCCACAGGAATTGCTACAAAGTTGCTTTGAATGGCTTAAACCGAAATTAGAAGAGAAATCGAGCTACAACCTACTTCATTGCAACAAGCATTTCAATTGGCCAAGCTAATGGAGGATAGGCTATCGATACAAAGAATACAAGAAATACAAATGATGACAAAGAAATACTGAAACACCTACCGCCTAATCCACCACATGGCAATGAATATAGCAACAAAGACCCTTAGCCAACTTATGTGCATTCATGAGTGTCAATGAAGAACAAGAATATCAACTACAGATTATAGTCAACCGTAAACTTCGGGATAAAAGAGAATGCCTTAGAACCAAACTTCAAATATCGACCATTCAATCCGGGTTAAGACGACATATAAATGTCTAATTATAAAATAGCCTAAATAAGTTGCATAGTTCAACATAGAATTAGATAGATAAGTCGGATATAGCCCAATTATATAGCATAAGATAGTCCACAGTGATAAGTCATGGGGCACAACAATTCCTTCCAACCTCAAGTAGATGGCCACAACATTTCCCACATATACAGTCAACAATACTGCCATATTACAAGTGAGCACAACAATCATTGACAGCCCAAAATAAGATGGAGCAGTGTCACATAATACAGCCACATATGGGTTGGACAGACCCATATAACTCACAGGAAGCTCAACAACAACATGAAACAAAGGGCTGATAAAGAGAGCTTCAATCCAAGACTTAAGACAATTCAGACAAGCTTTACACTACAATCAAGAAATCACCAAGTAAGAGGGACAGAGGATAATCAAGCTTGTTCGAAGTTTTAGATCAGAAAAACACCGACGGAGACCCACAAAACTAAGAAATATCAAAGCAAACGAAAGTTCAGTAAATTCCACGCCTCTGACTCATGTTAGACCAAGGGTGGTTTAACTCGAAAATAGACTCAAGTCCGCCGAAAAGGTCCAAATTCAAAGGAATACGTGATCCAAAAGTAACTGAATAACCAATAAGAGCCAAATTACGTGGATTAAGCTTCTAATCAAAAGATTTCTAGCCATAAACCGCAATTTCAAGTAAAGAAAGACAAAAGCATCTACAGAATTGACCTTGAGGACAAGGTCAGTGTGAGGAGGGGAGTAATGATATGATCCCAAATCATATAATTGCCAATTCGAAACAGCCTATCCTATATACAAGATATATGAAACAGCTGAATAAAAGCTCCCAAAGACTGACAGAGAATTACAAAGAAACAAGAGAATAACCCAGAACAATATACAGAGAATAAATCAACTTATTACAACAAACACAACAAGAACAAGGCTAAATACTATCAATCCAACGAATAACAAATAGAGATCAAGAAACCTAATTTGTCGCATGATAAACAAGAACTAATACGAGATCAAGAAATGCTCAAGCAAAACATCCAAGGGCAACAATACCCAACCGACAATGTAAATCATATGTAGCAAAGTAGTTAGGATGATAGAGAGCTTAGATCCAACCTAAACAGAAAACTATAAATAGGACTCCAAAGCCAAACAGAGGAGGAATCAAGAAATTTACAGAAAGAACTTAGCTCTCTCAGTCTTTTCCCCTTTTCCCTGTCTTTCTCTTCTTCTACTGATTCCTTCCTTCACGGAAACCATCGCAAGCCACGGAGAAACTGACTTCTCCGCCGCCTCCATCCGCCATCTTCCTCTGGAGTCTTCGCCAACTCAATGCAAACAACGAAGAATAAAGCAAAATATCGTTAGGTTAATTCAAAGCGACATCCAACGATCGAGATCCGTCGGCAATCCACGGATCGATCTCATCCAGATCGAAGCTCGCTCCAACTGTAATCCACTCAAATTAGAAGGAAGAGAAACCGTCTGATCAAGAAACCGATCAGAGGGCAGCAGATAACGCAAGTCAATCAGACGGCTCACGCAAGAAGCAAAGAAGAACACGATCCAAGGAGCCCATCCAACGGCCGAGGGGCGCTAGATCCAACGGATCGAAAGCAACGCTCCTTCCTTTACTCAGGGTTGATTAATTGGAAAGGATTTCACTCCCGCTTGACTACCACACCCAACGAACCCAATATGAACGAACGAGCAATGAACTCGGAAGGAATTACTCACGCAGTTACAGTTTTCACTCGTAATTACAGCTTATCAAGAAATTACGGTTTAAAGATGATAAATAAAAAAATTATCGCTTTGGGATATGTAATCACTCCATCTAAACCTTTCATAGAATATACATTAGAAATGGTGATTCTTTGATGTGCGCGAATAGACTTTCAAAGTAATTTTGTTATTATAAGGTCACTTATTCATTATAGATCTATTCTTGCTAGATATCAAAGGATCAAATATTGTTTTGAGAAATCATTGGCTGTAAGCATTAGGATCAATGTTACAAGACTTTCAGCAATTACCATTGAGTTTTTATAGCATAATAAACAAGTGTGACTAAAAGGAGAACCGTAATTATAATTAGAACTGATATGTTTTCCTCAACTGTAGGTCTTAATAAAAGTAAGTTTAGTAGATTATATTTTTTTCACATTAAAGCTTCAACCAACCCAACTTAGATGACAATAAATGATGATGATCACAATTTCTTGTTGTAGAAAATATGTGAATTAATTGCTCTCTTTAATAGTAGAACTTCAATAAAAAGAAATAAGCATGTTTTCTTGACACCACCATAGCTAACCCACATCAAGCAATAGATCACCACATTCCATTGATTCTAGGAGCTTAACCATTAAATTTTAAACCATATAAAAATCTTCATATTGCAGAAGAATGGAACTGAAAAGATGGTGAAAGAAATATGTGATAATGGTATTATAAGACCAAGGTAAAGTCTCTTCTTAAATCCTATTATTGTTAAAAAAAGTGAAGGAAGTTGTCATTTTCTTGTATTCCAAGGCTCTAAATGTAATTAAAATCAACGATAAATTTCCTATTCCTACTAGTGATAAATTATTGGATGAATTGTAGGATGCCATAATGTTTTTTTAAGCACAATCCTCTTATGTCATCAAGTTCATATGCATATTAGAGATATTCACAAGATAATACTTGGAATTGATGATGGTTATTTTGAGTTTTTAGTCATGTCATTCAGGTTGACAAATGCTCGATACATTACAATCATTGATGTATCAAATTTTTGTGTTAAATTATGTTAGTTTGTAATTATATTTTTTCATGATATTTTGATAGATAGCAACTCCATCGAAGCTCATTCTGTACTTAACCTGGGTTTTTAAATGTGTCAATAATCTTCAACTTTTTGTTAATTTGGGTCGATGATATTTTTGTTGAGCTATGATGAATTCCTCGGGACATATCATTAAAGCTAGGAGTGTAATGATAGATCTAGATAAAATAAATGCAAAATGCAACAATGGGTAAGGTAATAAATATTCATGGAAATTAAGAGGATATTTAAGTTTTATAAAGTACTCAAGTTTATCATCAATTATGTTACATTGATTGCCCTATTAACAAACTTACTAAAAGAAAGATGTATTTTTATGGGATACTCCAACTCAAATGATATTTGTGAATCTCAAACAAACACTTAATTATACATTTGTGAATATCAAACAAATACTTAATTATGCTCTGACATTGGCTGTTGTTGATTTTTCAAAGGAGTATATGATAGAAAGAGGTGCTTCTAACACAAGAATAATCATTTTATGCAAAATAATCATTTTATTGTTCATTTTAGTAAAAAATTGTGTGATCAAATAGTAACCGCTTTAATATACCTCAAAGAATTATATGCAATAATTTGGGATATTCTTAAGTGGTGGCAATATTTATTCACAAATTTATCATCAAAATAGACAATCATAGCTTAGAAGAATTGCCGACATAGGTAATACAGATGCCATCACAATAATTTTTTCTTCAAAAATTATTGAGATTTCATATTTACATTAAATATATACCTGAGAACCACATTGAATTTATAGCCTTTCTACCTCACATTCCGAAGAAGAAAAAATAGACACCGCAATAAGCTTAATTAAAAGTTCTCCTATCATTTAGATATTTTTGTATATATGTTAACAAAATTGTGCAAGGAAACTCAAAGAATTCCTAATCTCTTACACTTACATCTATAATTATAGAAGGGCTTGTTATCAGCTACTGATTATATACTAATAAATAATCTAATATTTACAAGTGTCATATTTATCTTATTAAAGATTCTACCTATAAACATATTATTTTATAAGAGTTTTCTACTTTATTGGTAGATGGATATAAATAATTGTCAACAAATGATATAGCTAATTTTGTGAGTCTTTAGTTGATTTGTCAAAAAATAAAGTCATCCACTGCAACACCAACTGGGCTACTATTGCCACTTCCAGTTCTAGAATATGTTTGAGAGGATGCTTTAATGGATTTCATCACTATCATGCCAAATTCTCTAGGATATACCGCCATCTTATTGGTTATTGATCGCCTAACTAAATATGCTAATTTTGAGGCATTGCATATCAACTACACTTATTCTAAAGTTGCTTAATTATTTAGAGAGATGGCTGTTCGTCTCCATGATCTTCCTAGAACTACTGTGTTCGGTTGAGACAACATATTCCTTAAGGAATTTCAGTGCCATTTATTCACTCTTAGTCATACAAAAGTGAAATTTAGTATACCATGCCATCTAGAAATGAATGGCTAAATGAAAGTTCTAAATTATTACTTGAAGAATAGTTGAGATCATATGCTTTCAATCAACAGCTTCCCCCTTCATCTTCCACTCAATGTTAGTCCCATCTAATGAGATTCTAAGCTTACTCAATTCTTTGTGATCCATATGTTGCATCTATTTTTCAAATTTTACATATATACATACTTAAATGAGATAATTACATACGCACATTCACTTACATCCCTTTTTACATCCCTTTTTTAGTTTCTTACTCACATACCAATAAAATCCTAATTCATATTTCTCATTTTTATCAAAATTTTAATAATTTTATTGTGGCACACTTAAATATTTAAATTCAAATAAATAATATAATTTTTTTTTGTAAATGTAAAAGTTTTGAATGCTATATATATATATATATAATTATCTCATTTAAATATTAAATATAAAACTTTTGTAACTTTGAGTGTTATATATATATATATATATATAATCATATTCTTGTCAACCACAAGAAAGAAAATGAGCATGAGTAAATTTTATCATTTTTATATAAATAATAAATAATAATATTATTTATATACATATCATATAATTTTTTATATTTATACATCAAAGAGTTAAATTTTAAAATTTTTTATTCATAAGACTCAAATTTATTAAGATAAAAAATATCATTATTATTATATTTTTAAAGATCAATATACTTTTTTATGTATAAATAAAATATCAAGAATATAAATATTAAAATTTAAAAATTAAATATACAAATATATAAAAATTTGAGATTTCTATGTCCATCTTTCCAAATAAACTAATGATTTCATAACCTATTCAGGCGAAACAATTTGAAAAAACGAGGAAAATAAAAGAAATACCAGAATCTTTGTTGTTCGTCTTCATTGCAGACAGCGAAGACCATGTTGATCGGCGTCGAAAACCTCGGAACCTGAAAGCGCGGAGAAATGGTGGCAGCTTTTTCATGAAAGTCACAAGTAGAAAGCTCGAACATGTTGAAATCGCCTTGGAGTGAATGGAAACCCTAAGACGCAGTAAGGTCTCCGACCAGATCCGATCGGTTACGAGAAATCTGGCGAGCCAGTGGCCTTCTCCGGCGGCTGAAATCCACCGACGAGTACTGGTTTTCTAGGTTTCGTTCTCTCCGCACAGTCGCGAAGTGAAAAATGGAATCCTCCGACGGCGGCGGGATCGGCCTCGACTGCAGCGTGGGCAACATCGTCTGGGTTCGTCGGAGGAACGGCTCGTGGTGGCCTGGGCGTATTCTCGGGCTTGACGAGCTGTCGGAATCTCACCTGATGTCACCAAGATCTGGAACTCCGGTTAAGTTACTTGGTAGAGAAGATGCCAGCGTGTGAGCTTGCTCTCACCTCTGCACTTTTACATATTGGACTCTTTCACCTCGATCCATGAACTCATATAGGTGTTTTTTGATGAGCAAATTGCTCTTTAACAATTTTTTGAATCTCCTCTGTTTACAAACAGAAAATTTTTCAATCCGGCCTTTTAACCGTTTGGTGGCTTGCTTAGCTCGCTCAGTAATTTAATTCAAATGAATATTACTGGAATCGGCACTTCTAGAGCCCTATGATTTGCCTAACATGCACTTTCTTTATCAGAATCGAGGGAGTTCAGTCTTGCATGCATCACAGACTTAGTTGCACAATGCTTTTACTCTTATGAAAATGTACATAAATGTCGTGGTTGCAATCTGCTGGTTGTTTTTTGAAAGCAGATCCAAGCTCCAACCAGAAAGCTCTGATTATTAGTGAGATTTATGAGATCTTTGTTGTACTCTTGCATTTTGTTTGCTGATGATCATGACATGTTTTCACAGTGCAAATTCTGTAGCAGGACTGGGTTGTGAAATACTTGTTACGTGTCATGCACAGGAGCTGAATTTCATTCTTAAAACCCTATGGTGAATTTCCTTTAAGTAGTTAAAAAGCTTTTTTGTTTACTATGAAGAATGTAACATCAAACTAATGCATTTTAATGAAACTACAATTCTACTAGAAATTTTGTGTCAAACTTTCACAGATTATGAAGCCTACCTGCATTTCATCACCATTGTTCATGAATTTTGATTGCCAAGAAATCTCTTGAAGTTTTTTTTAATGCATGAATAAGGTCATCTTGTTTTGACTTCATCAATTTGGACTCATTTTTTGTTTAGAGAAAATATTTCCAAAGATAATTACAATTGCATATTTATATGAATTGTTCTATTAAGATTGAAAAAATTATTTATCACACCTTGTTTCATTATTTCAGTGACATAATACTGAAATTTTCTTTTGGTCATTGTTGTCATTGCAACAAGAAATAGGTTGTTTCCTCTGTTACTTTCTCAATTATTATAGCTATTATACCTTTAGAACCATTAATGATTTGAGCTTGAACTGGTCCATCCTCTTAAGAGTAAAAGATTGTATCAAAATTTTTATCCATTTTTGTTCTTCTAACTTCTAAGGCAAATTTTTATTCAGCATAGGTTCATGCATCCATACATCTAGATACTTACATTGTAGATACAACTGCATATATGAATGGATACAAATATAATTGCATAATTAGTAATGTATAGGCACATGCATGCATTTGTGCATTACATTTTGATCCAATTTTGGGCTAGTTTGATTCATTAAGATTGGCTAAATTCAAGTTCAATTCTAGTTGGAATTGGTTTGTTGATTTCGATTCTAGCTCTATTCAATTGAAAGTGATTTAATTTTTTAATGATCTTTGAATCAAATTCGCAACCCAAAGTTCGATTGGGACTGTTTATTTGTTATGGAACACTTGCATATTTTAAACCAATTATCTTCTTTGGAGGCAAATATATAATATCAACAACTACTTTAGAGCCCAACATGCACACAATCAGTATGTGTGTGCGTGTATGGACATAGACGTACATACATTTGTATGTACCTACGCCTACTCACTTGTGCATGTGCATGCCTATGGTCTACATTCTTTTTAGTGGAGATTATTAATTAGCCACTTGATTAGTTTCATATAAGGAACATTAAAACAGAAGATGAACTATTAATTTATTTATTTATACCAAAAGAATAACTTATAAGCTAAATATGATTTCTTTTTATGTGGACATGATCACAGATCAACTATATTTGAAATTTAGGTGCTAGTTGATGTGTTTCACTTAAAAATGTTACATATCCATTTTTTAAAAATTAGAACCTTGGTACTTAGTACTTATGTATAAAATTTTTATATAATTTTCAGATACTTTTGTCTGATTTGAGTACATAAACATCTTTTTTTATTTTATGATTAGCAATTTCTTTGAATGTTTCTAAATATATATTTTTCATCGTGATGACTTTTTTTTGAGTCATGAACTTATCTTGATTGTTGTTGTTATCAAATGATTACAAGTCTAGGGTTTCTAATGTAACTTGAATCATGCAATGAATACTGATTTCGAACAAAAAACTAGAATTTACTGATTAAAGACTACTAAGTACACAAAAGTTTACAGTGCATATTATAACTCAAATGATAATACAATGATGGAATAAACCAAAAAAATTTATAAGAAATTTTAACTATATAAATTCATTTAGTAATGCAGTTTTTTTACCATAATTAGAATTTTAGTTGTATAAAATTTGAATAAAATCAAGAACTTAGACAAGGTGATAAGAATTATTTAGAAGAAACTAGATAAATGAAAGATTTAATCAAGGTAAAAGGAATTTAAGCTTCACGTCAGACCAAGGTCATAGCTTTCCCCATGAGTTAATTTGTTGCATCTAGACAACAAAATCAAAAACATAAATATGAAATTTGTTGAATGCAAAACTAAATATTTCATGCCTCATCTTAATTATTTATAGACTTCATATGATTCATAGAGTTCTAGTTCAGGAATCCTGTCAAAAATTAGTCTTTGATAACATGCTGAAAGTTTGCAGAAGCTGGAAACTAGAATAAATGAAGTCCCGGAAAGTCAGCTAAAAGTATAACTAGAAGCACATTTCACAAAATTGCCCAAGAATAATTCACCACCTCCCAAGAGAAAGTTGATTAGTTCAAAACTGAAAATAACCAAAGCCTCATGGGCAATCTGCCCAAGAGGAATTAAAGAAAGGTGATAAGTCCATTTAGTGGCAATAGGAATTCCTCACACTTTAACGTTAAGCCTTCATCCACCTCTCATCTTTTATGACCTGCCTGCTTTTCAATGTGTTGGCAGGCCTCAAAAGCCTGCTAAGGAGAAAAGTAGATATTCTTAGTTAAATACTCCAACATCAATGGTCTCACTGTTTCCAAGCATGCGGCCTGTCCTGTCATTCATCAGTTTGACAATATATTAATAAGGTCATTGCCTTAATGAACCAAGCCTGCACTTCCTCTCTGGAGTAAACAGCATCCTTTCAACGAGACCAACTTTAGTATCTGTAGCTGGGCTGCTTACCTTGATAGGTTCTATACCAGAGATTTGATCTAATGTTACAATTGGATCATCATTCAGTTTCTTCAAACTATTATTGAATGGAACAGCAACCATAGATGTGATTGTTTTCTATAAGTATAGACTTGCAGATACCCATCATTGGCATGCAATACTAATTGATTGCCAATGAAAAGTATGAATCATTGAATGATATTGGATTTGACAAATTATGTCTTTTTTTTGTTATGAACTTTGTTGGATATCTTTTTGGTTGGTTAATGTATTTTAGCCTTAATTGATATCATTTACTGAAAACTTAGTTGATGCTTTACTTCTCTATTTGTAAGTGCATGTCAAGATAATTAGGCATCACATCACTTAAAATTTTGTAACTTGATGTTTTGAAATGTGTTTCATGGATCATTTTTGAAGTTGGAAGTATGCATCAGCCACTTTTTGTGATTACGTTTATTTACATATGTTCCAAACATATATGGAGCTTTTATACATGTCTCACAATTTTGTTTAGCTGTTCTAATAGGCTAATTGAGAGAGCATGCTAACTAGGGATGAACTTTTTTATTTTCAATCAAATTCATAAATTAGTTGGTGTTTATTTCAGGGATTGGTACAACCTGGAAAAATCCAAACGGGTCAAGGCATTTCGGTGTGGAGAGTTTGATGCTTGTATTGAGAGGGCTGAAGCTTCCCATAGCATACCCATAAAAAAAAGGGAGAAATATGCTCGTAGAGAAGATGCTATTCTTCATGCCCTTGAGCTTGAGAAAAAACAGAAATTAGGGACTACTTCAAATGGTACAAGCAGTAAAGCCATTGGAGCTTATAAAAGAGAGCCAATCACTTTGTGTTCTCCAGAAACTTATATAAGACATGATGAGCCAGTTGCACGTGGGAAACGATCCTCTTGCAAGTCTGAAAACTTTCTTAAAAAGGTAATTTTTTCACATGAGGGAGATGGTATTGATGATACCTCGTATTTGCATGGGGGAAGAGGTAACCAGCAATTCAGCTTAGAACTTGAAAATGCTGAAGCCATTCCTCAGATGAGAAGATTACAAGATTTTAGATGTAGAACAGCACAATCTATGAGAAAACCATCTTTATCCAGCTATTGGGAGAATTCTTGCAAATCTGTTAATAATCATGTTGATTCTCTTTCCAGTTCTGGGTATATAATGGAAGGAGCAGATCAAGCAAGTACTAGCAGAAATGATATCTCAGTTAAAAGGAAGAGATCATATGGTGGTGTCGATGATGAATTTCCTGTTAAAAAACGTGATCGGCGTCGGCCTCTTCTTCAGGTTTTGGAAAGCAGTGCAAAACTACCTCCACTCTCTTTTCGGCCTAGTTGCAGTGCTACTGGAACTTCAAAGAAAGAAGAAACAGATAAAATGGCTTCTACTTGGCGGGAAAAATGGAGCAGATGTGGTTATTTACCTGCTGATTTGGATGATCATTCTGATCATGATGGATATACTTCTGCACATATGTTAGCATCAACAAATCAACTTGAGATGTGCAATGATGTCATTTATTCGGGAAACGTGGGTGAAGGATGTTTCTCATCTTGTTTAATTGAAGGGACTGACTCTGATTGTTGTGAAGGTGACCTTTTGGAGCCAGATATGATAGAGGAAACGGATATATTAATAGGTATCAGCTATTATTTCTTCGTTTTAATTTTTATATATTGCATTCTGGCTTCTGTTTTACTTTAGCGGTTATATATCTTATCAGTTCTCTGTTTTGCAAACTAAAAGCGATTATTTGCTTGATTACATCATTCTGTTCCGGAGAGATGAACTGATGCTTATCATTACAATGAGCATGAAGTTATTGCTTATTGGTGTTGCTATTTAATAAGCATACCAAACTTATTTACATTAGTATCCAGATTTCACTTTTTATGAAACAAATTGGATAAACTTCTTTTGAGCTCTCTATAGATTGGCACAATACATAAAGCATTCAACTTCCAATTTTAGGTCCAGCTGTAATTTATTATAAAATGTTTTCGCTTGTAAATTTGCTGGAATTTTTTTATAAATGTTATCTTATGTTTGTAGTATATTTAAAATTATTGGTTTTCCTAGTATGCATCTAAAAATGTCACGTGCATGTTATGGCACGTGCTTGTGTTGAAGTGCTAGAAATAACTTCAATTTTTTACTTTTATTTTCTGTGTTCAACCATCCGCTCAGAAATTTTGCTTCAAAATTCATATTCAACAATTGCTAATAAATTTGGATGATTTTTTGTGCTTACAATGATCAATGGGAGTTAACATACCACATAAGAGAGAGAAAAAAATATCAAAATGATCCCTTGGCTATTTGTATGGGCCCACAAATTATAAATACATTCAATTTAGCCCCCATTAACTTCTCAAATATAATCCAAAATAGTTCCTCAGTTGGATTTTTTTTGGATTAAATTTGAATAGTCAATGAGCTATTTTTTATTAGATTTGAGTAGTTAAATGAGTAGATTGAGCACAGGATGTCTGGAACTAAAATGCACCCCCCTTCCTTGCATGCACACACAGAAGTCCAGGATTATTTTAATTTCTTTTCATAAAAATATATGCATGAAAGAGTTCTATATCTTTAAATGACTTAGCATTTGTGGTATTTTTGATTTAATTCAAAGGATAGGTATTATTTAAATAAAAATAAAGATTTAGTTACTAGACATATAAATACATAAGAATTTTATGTTATTTATGTATATCCACATCCGCCAATGATTATAAGTAGGATTGCAATATTTGCTAAAAAAGGATTAAATGAGATTATTAAAAGTGGACACATTCATAAAGAAATTTTTTTTCCCTTGAAGCATCTCAGTATTACAAAGTTGTTGATGCAGGGGATGTTGCGGTCTGGTCCATAGTCTAGAGGGTATAATATGATTGTATGATGCTTATATTTATTAATGGTTTTTTTTTTGTTGTGTGTGTGTGTGTTGGGCGGGGGGGATGCCAGGGAAATAAGGTTGCAATTTGACTAAAATTGGGAGGTATTTCATGTTGGATCCATAAAGATGTAAGGCTGAAATGGTTTTGATAGTGTTATTTTCTCCTTTGATAAAATTTGCCTTCTGGCGAAGAAGGCAAGATTTATCCATTTTTTGTTATGAATATATGGCTATTCTTTTTTTTTTCTTTCTTTCTTTTCTTTGGAGTATGATGCCACTGATGAAGGTGACTGTATTTTCCTTGACCTTTAAAGGAGAGGTCAAGGTATTGAATTTTCTTTCACAACGTTTTGAATTTTTAGAATTAAAATTCAACCATGTGTGCAGCTCCTCTTGTTGTTTCAGTAGCTTTCAATTAATATGTTAGAACTACTTGATTTTCAGGCTAGTCAATTTTACTTCTTAGCTATAGCGAGATTTGATTGAATTGAATGTAGCCACAGGAGTTATGAAAGAAATTGACCACTTATTAGTGAAGTTTGCATAAATGCAATTGGCATGGAACCATTCTTATTTTCTTAATTTGCAAAATTATTTTTTTTTGTTTTATTGTGCATTTACAATATGATATATCATCAAGAATTCATTTGCTTGTTTCTCATAGTATTTTGCAATTCCTCTTGGCAAGTAACTTGAATGTCACCCACTGCTGTTTTGGAACACATTTAACCATTGAATCTGTGTAAAGTCTCAGATATTTTTTCCTTTTCTGATTTTATTTAAATTTGATCTCTTTTTTTCCCTGGTCATCTTTTATTTTATTTGATTTAGTTGCTAATCTGTTCATTACCATTCATCATGTTTGTTTATGTGCAGATTCGACTGATATACTATTACCAGGTTCAGAAGACTGTGATCCTTCTAAATTTCAAATTTCTGGAGGGTTCAGGACCTTGATCCAGGAGGATGTTCCTCTTTCTGGATTTTTGTCCCAGCTACATGGGCAGGCTAAAGATACTTCTTCCAAGGCTGGCGTTTCCAAGTGGCGTATGAAGGGTAAACGGAACATTCGAAATGTGGGAAAGAGACTCATGGATGCAGGTGATGCAAAGGCAGGCTGCGCTGATTTAGAGAAATGCAATGGGTCCATCACTACAACATACGAGAGCAAGGGTAGTTTGAAGTTTGGTAGAGAAGAAGCATCAATCCAAAGGAGTCCAGGACGGGGCTTTTACCCTATAAAGGAGGAGTTTGAATATCCTCATTGTGAGAATGATTCCATTGATAAGGATTTGGATCAGAACCAGTTGACTGTATATGGTGATGTGAAAATTCCTGTGCAATCTACTGGACATCATAGCAGAAGCCACAATGATTCTGATGGGGATTTCCATGTCTTAAACCCCTCTATCTGTGAACCGTCTGATTTGACTTGCAATGCCTTGTGGGAGGAACCAGCAGAGCTATTTGATCGGGTTTATGTTAGTCATCCTGGTAATGAAATGGAGCCCATATTAGTAGATGTGGATTTGAAGGTTCAAAGTAGCTATCAAGGTGAGCATGTTCCTCTAGTTTCACTAATGAGCAGACTAAATGGAAAGGCAATAATAGGGCATCCCATACAGATTGAAATACTGGAAGATGGCTCTGCAAGTCAGCTTGTCTCTGCACATGATGCAGTTATAGATGAAAGCACAGCTCCACAAGCCATGTGGCGGACTGCCAGAAGAACTGCAATGCAGCGAGTTCCTCGTTCAATTCCTTTGATAGCTGCATTGGAGGAAGAGGATGCTGACCTATTACAATACTCAGGACGTGAAAGCAGACCCCCACTACACAAGGAGGCATACTATCACTACTTAAAGCATCAGGTGAGGCCGGCTAAGAAGAGAGTTTCTCTTGTTCACCAATCAGGTTTAAGGAAGTTCCAGAAGAAGAATGTAAAGAGGGTAAGCCTGTCTAGTAAGAAGACAAGAACATTGTCTTCCCTTGCATCAGATGAGAAGCTCAGCGGCGAGTGTGATGACCATAAACTTGATACGTGCAATGATAATGATCTCCTGGCAGGTTTGATTAAAACAGAGGGCTCAGTACCTCTAGTGACTTGTGTCCCTGTAAAAGTTGTGTTCAGTAGGATTCTGGAAGCAGTTGGTAGACCATCATCGGCTGTTGCTCAGCGTGTGAGAATGAGCAGTCCAGGACCTCAAGGCCTGTAGCATTGTTTCATACGTCTAATTTATTTACTGCATAGACGACCTGGTTTTGGTCATCATACTTCAAGTGCTCTACTGGAAAGAGCTAAGCTTTTTTATTGGCGCAGAAGAAGCTTCATCTTCTTGGTGATGAAGGATGCGCCTTTGCAGAGTCTCCATCAATAGATTCTGTTGATACCAAATGAGTTTGGTAAGCATATATGTTCTCCTAATTCTTATTCAAAGAGAGCAGGTACTTGATTTGGTTGAGCTTTCATATCTTAATGCAGTAAAGCGGGCCATGGTGAGATATGGCGCTTCTGCTTCTGCTTCTGCTGTTCCGAAGAGATATTTATCGTTCGGCCCTCGGTGGGTTGACTCCTGTAAAGTACTGACTAATAGTTTTGCTATTTTTAGATTGGTTCAGCTGTTCAACATAATATATGGGTGAGTTTCTCGGGTCATGTAAGAGTTTTATGTGAGCCCACAAACATATACGGAAGTTGACTATTTTTCTCTTTTTTTTTACATTAGTTGGAATTGTGCAGTTCAGCATTATTGGAAGTATTTGAAATTTATTTAGAGGCTATTTAGAAGGAAGAATTTTAAGTGTAAAGTAAAATAAATATAAGAGTTTTATTTATATTTGATATGATGCAAAGTAAAATTTTTTAAAGTAATATAATGTATTTAGAATATATTATAAATATTATTTTTGATATTTGGAGTATTTGAAATTTGTCTAATTTGGGTAAGTTTTAAATATAAACAAGATATAAAGTGTTATATTACTCCTATTCATTAAGCATACACAATCTCTAAAGAATTTTTAATTAAATAATCTAAAGTAATTTAATTACAATATATATATATATATATTGTATTGTTTTTTTTTCAGGCAATTAGACAGCCTTTAATGTCAGGTGGAACAAGTTTCTTCAATTTCGTTGATCTTTTTCTTTCTGATTGCATGAAAACTATTTTTCGAAGAAAGATAAAAGCGTTTTTACATAATTATGTAATATTTTTTAAATAAACTAAAAGATAAAAATTAACACTTTCATATGGCATTTGAAGTATAAAAAAGTATGCTCAGCCTCAGGTTTAGATGAGAAACTTATCAAGAATTTATAAAGGGATATTTCGAAGGAATTAGTTTACAAATTTGTCCTAAAATTTGTGAGATATTAAGAGCCGTTTAGGATCATTATTTAAGTTATTATTAAAATTTACAGATCAAATAATACTTATATTAAATTTATATTGCACCACTCAATATTAAAAAAAATTAAAGGGACATTCAAATTGGGAAGTGCCCTAGGCTTTTGTTTGAGGTGTTTTGATGAGTGTTTTATTAAGGGGTTTTTTGGAATGATGAATTTTTAGTATAAAGTAAAGGAAATGTAAGGGTTTTAAATTTTTTTTGTTTGATATGACGTAAAGTAAAATTCTAAAATAATGTAATGCATTTAGAATATATTGAAAGGATCATTTTTTGTGTATATGGAATTCAGGTGTGCAAAAACGACTCTCAATTAAAGATTTAAAGTTTTAGTGGAATTTTCAGAAAGCAGATGAAATAGTAGATAAAACACTATCTAGAGATTTCGTCCCCATTTTGTTAGGATTTTAGATCTGATTCCAGTTTTCCAATAGGCACAAGCACCTATAGTTAATTACACATCTCAATGCTGAGATAGAACTTTCGATTAAGGTCAGTCATTAGATTGCTAAATGCAAGCATATAGTAGTAGCATGTGAAGTTTTGAAATTTAAATTTATGAAATTCATTATTATTTAACTTAAAACGGATGGTTAGGGGAATGATGATGTGCCCAATCAAGATACCATGGTTTCGTCATCCCGGACTATCGTGGTCCCTAGTCTACTTAGTTAGAGGAGGTAGTTGACCCAACCTGACCAAAAGATCCTTGTCAGCAACCATGAGTTACGTCGTTCAAGAGAACCTTGTAGACCTAGGGCAGTATTTGTCTAATTAGACAAGTTTAAGTCCACCTTAATTGACAGAGGGCTTTTTGCCCTATCAGATACACCCTATGATTCATATCTCAAAAGGCAGAGCCATTGGGGAACATACAGTCTACAGTTGTGACCATAATATAATTGTGTCATTTAGCGACACCCAACCGATAAGAAGACTCTGGTCGTAACCGTATCATATGTGGAGCCTACTGGCCAAATCACGAGGTTAGAGGACACATGCCACGTCCTTTACATGAGATTATTTGAGTGTGAATATATATGTGTACTTGACTTGGCATTGACTCTTTTGTGAGCTAGAGTTTACTTAATTTGTCACCTCCGATAAATAATTGCAGAAGGTAGGTTGAATTTTTAGCTTTAATTTTCTAAAGATTGAATTTCATTTAGGTGTCTATAGCTTAATGACATATTAGATTTTACATCTAAGTTTATACTTGATTTAAGTTAATTTGATTTGAGATTGTGATTATATTTTAATGGAAGTATCTCCTCAAGTTGAAATTTTCATTCACCACAGCCATCATCGGGGTATAAGTATCATTTCGCTGTTCCAGATCCTGTCGACTCTATTAATTTAATAATAGAGGATCAGATCTACTGTCATGTGATTGAATTAACTTCTCAGGTATATTACTAAGTTGAAATTCTTATAATATTATTATTTGATTTTTAGGTTTATTAACCTGAACCAGGTCCTAAGACCCAACCGAGAATTAATCCGCGCAGCATCCTCAGACACTAGATTTAAGCATTCAGCATATTGTCGAGACCCATGCAGGTGCATTTATGAATGCTTATTAATTTTTACATGGTTTTGAAGATTTACACATTTCTCAAAGTAACTTTCATAGCCTCCAAAGTATTGAGTTAAATTTGGATTCACCTCGAAATACATGTAAGTATTTTGACCCGAGTTGCTTGCATGAATATCAAGGTATTAAATATGAGTGTGAAGTTTCTTCAGAATGTATGGAATATTATGTCATCCAAGTCTTTTTCCTACTTCTCAATGTGATAGGCTTGCATATACATCTACCTTATGATGCATGATTTAATTTAGATTTCTTGCATACACTTCGAAACATTGAGCTTGAATATGAAGTTACCTGTGGGTGAGGTACTCTATCTCACTCTTACTCTTAATTGTCAAAGTCATTGCTTTCATTCAATCTCTTATTATATATGTTCAAATATCATCATTTTTAGTTCATCTAGTATGGGATGAAATGATCTAAGTTTTGATGAAATCAATAGCAATCAAATTTTATTCTTTCTTATAGACAATTTTGGACAATTTAGCTTTCCCTTTGAGGATTGTCGAAGATTTTATTTAGAAAATCTAACTATATCAATACTTGACATAACTCAATTAGAAAGTCTATTGGGGAGCTTGATTTATGCTCATTAGAGAGTTGTCAAATCTCCTTTAAATGCTGCTTGAATCTAAGTTTTTATGATATGGTTTCTTTTTTTAAAAAAAAAATTTAGAGCTAACATATGCAATTTTGATTTTAAGTTGATACTAAACTTAAACATTGATTAGATTAATTTTTGGTTTAAGTGCCTCATTTTAATCCTGCTCAAACTCTATTTTAAGTCTCGTGCAAATTCAGAATTTAGCAAAATTTAAGCAACCTCCCGGCGTCATCCCCACATAGGAGGATACTTCGGGAGTGTTAGAACCTTCCTACCAAGCTTAAGAAAGCATGCATAGCCAATGTCTTGCGACACTGCGGCTTAAAGAGTCTTCTAAACTCACCATGCTTAAGAATACGTGCATAGGCCTTCAATATCTGTGTTTGAAATGAAATTTGATAGCCTCCAGGCGTCATCCCCATATAGAGAGCTACTTCAGGAGCACTGAGGCCTTCCCACCACGCTTATAAAAAGCGTGCATGGTAGGTGTCTTGTGACATCGCGACTGAGTGATTTTATTGCACCTACTGTGCTTATGAAAAGCGTCGCATAGGCCATCAAACCTTTATGAAAATCATCTAGATTTCCTCGACATGCTGAAGCAACATGCATGAGTACTTATATCTAGCAAATATTTGTAATTACATTAAAATAGTAAGTACATGAATATAATATGCTAAGCAAGCATATGCACAGACGTTTGAAATAAAATCTGACAGCCTCCCTGTGTCATCCCAGTGTAGGGGGTTGCATCAGAAGTACTGAGGCCTTCCTACCACGCCTATGGAAAGGGTGCATGGTAAGTGTCTTATGACATCTCGACTGAGTGATTTTATTGCACCTACCACGCTTATGAAAAGCGTCGCATAGGCCTTCAAACTTATATGAAAACTATCATGATTTTCTCGACATGCTGAAGCAACATGCACGAGTACTTATATCTAGTAAATATTTACAATTACATTGAAACAGTAAATACATGAATTTAATATGCTAGGCAAGCATATGCACGCGCTTGAAATAATTTGGCGACCTCCCATCCCTGTGAGGGCGCATTAGAAATCGAGACCTTCCCATCACGCTTATAGAAAGCGTGCATGGTAAATGTCTTAGGACAACGTGATTGAGTGGTTTTCTTGTACCTACCGCACTTATGAAAAGCGTCCATAAGCTTTCAAACTTGTATAAAAAGCATCTTGATTTCCTCATCACGTTGAAGCAACATGCACAAGTACTTAAGTCTAGCAGATTTCTCAATAGTTTCATCTCCATGTACACACAAGGGCAAGATGCAACCTTAATGAAGTCAAACAATGAAAATGAAAGCTTTAATATTGCACAAAATGTCATCTTAGATTGCACTTCAAAAGCTAATTAATTTGGTGATAGCAAAAGAGAGTAAAACAAGGCCAATGTTAGCAAAGCCAATCAACTCTCTCTTCATCCCCTCCCTTCATGATTGCAAGTAATCGAACAAAGGAAAGAGGCAAAACAAAGCAAACTAATCTTCATGAAAGACTACAATCCTATTAATTTTTCATCTCTCACTTGTTTAATGACTCAAATAAATGCATAGTTGGAATGCTTAGTTACAAAAGCGAAGCAACCAAAGCCATGCCATATTAAACACAACCTCCCCCTTCTACGACAATTGCATAAAATAACAACCCAAGCACAATACATAGATGAAATAAAATCTCACCAAACTCATTTCACCCAAACAAAAGGGAATGAAATAACGATAGGAACTTAGGGTTGAGTAGAAACAACCTGAAAATTTGATTGGAAGAAGAGGTAGGAGGGAGCTTGGCTAAGGTCGATTGGCTAGGGCTGCTCGATTTGGAGAGTTCGGTTGCGACTGTGTGTGTTAGAGAGGAAGTGCGGCTGGTGTGCATGGCTGGAGAAAAAGAAACCGAGGGGTGTTGTATCGTGGACTTGGCTTGTGCAGTTGGGATGAAGGAACGAAGGTCAAAATGGCCGCGGCTAGCAGCAGGGACAGATGACTTGCGTACGATTCGGCCGGCCAGGAGGAAGGAACGGGAGTCCTGTGTGGCTTGCTGCTTGACTGAGGAGGAATTGAGCAAGTTGCGCCTGGCTCAGTTAGGTTTGTGAATAGTGAAGTCCCCTTAGAGTTAAGCATTCATAAGTACTTATTGGGCATATGCTTATTTGAGTGAAAATAAATCCAAATTTTAATTTTTATGATGACGCTATTATATAATTAATATATATGTTAATTTGAAGTTATTCTGATGTTCCAAACGCAACGGTGTGATCCGTTTTACGATTGGAGTCCGTTTGGTTCAATTCAATATCGAATCAGATCGATTTCAGTTCAAAAATGCACATTATCGCTTCTGATTGTTAGACATTCACGTAGACTCGTTGAATTGAGCGCGAACAGTCTCATTTGATAGGTTTTAACATTTTTATGCTAACGACATGATTAATTTCATGAATGTAGGTTGTTTGGGCATCCTAGCAACCTCCCAGTCTCGATATGCATGTAGGCGCATCGACGAATTTTCTTCTTGATCGATCGACCATCAAATTATGCAGTATATATATATATATATATATATATATATATATATATATATATATATATATATATATATATATATATATATATATATATATATATATAATGATCAATTTTGGCATGCTGAACATGATGGCGATGTCCGTTCATTGATCAGAGATCATTTCAATTGATTTTTGGTGACATCAAGTGTATTTTAACTATGATTTGCACATCATTGCATCTGTAGTCCATCAAATTTGGCTTGTGAGCATGACACAACTTATGTAGTAGACATTGAGGTTAACAAATTCCCCCCAAAAAATGTGATTCACACATGGGGTGAGTCATATTTGTTGAAAATTTGTTGACCCTTTGTGTTGACCCTGAATCTCAAATTACTTCAGCTTCAATGGGCTCGCTAAAGATCTTCTTCCACCATCTACTCTCTGCTTCAATGGATTTGCTGAAGATCTCCTTCTTTTGTGTCATTGTAGATCTAGGTTTCTCCTAATCCTAGCTTCATGCTTGATCAAGTTGGATGGAAGAATTGGTTTGTTTGCTTTGGGATTTAAATTTCCTTCTATCCTAGCTTTATACTTAATGGACTTGATGAAGGATTGACTTGATTTTTCCATATTGACTTGTCAAGAGGTGTATATATTCCCTCAGTCCTAAGATTGCTACTTTAATGGATTCGTTGAATGGTGCATACAGATGATCCAGCCTTCCAGCTTATATTAAGTCAATATTAAGTTATCATTCTAGCAATGTGTGCTTTAACAGACTGAATAACCACATAATTTTTCTAGTTCATCCATTATCTTTGTGTGAACTATAGAATCACTTCCTCTCTCCTGTGCTTTCTGCTTTAGCAGACTTGATGAGAAAATTGGCTTTGATCTATGCTTTGTGCTTGATCAGCTCACTTGAAAAGTGATTGGAATATCACCTTGCAAGCAATACGGAGATTGATTTGAGGCAGCTCTAGGTTGAGAGTGGTTTCCTCATATTATCTTGGTCCATCGATCGAATAGAAAGACCACTTGAATTCTGGTTGTTTATAGTCACTAAGCTGGATCTAGTTTGAGATTGAACAACTATCATTATTGGACTGACGAGCATGGGCTCTTTCACTGCGACTTTTTCTTATGGCTTGTTGAGTGAGGAGAGTGTCAACAACTCGACCATTTATAGGTTTGTTGACTCCGACCTTTAGAACCTACTCGAGTCTTCAACTTAAACTGTGATGACTTAGTGGTATTATCATCAGACTGACGAATGGGGGCTCTTTCACTGCAGCCTTTTTCTTGCAGCTTGTTGAGTGAGGAGAGTGTCAGTAACTCGGCCGTTTATAGGCATATTGAATTTGACTTTTAGAACCCATCTGTGTCCTAGACTTGAAGATATAGAGGTTGATGTTTTTCCAACTTAGTTGATTCAAGCTTCCGAAATTGGGAGTTCTTCTAACTTGATCTTTGAAACTTGATGAATCTTGGAGATAAATTTTTGATATTTAGAGTTATCTTTTCATGTAAAGAGATGGATTTTTTTTGTTCTTGTAAAAACCTGCAACTTCAACAATAACAGTTATAAATATATTCAGAGATCTCAGCATAAAGCTCAATATCAACCTGAATATATTTACAAAGTCCTCCTATTTTACAAGAGAGGATTGAACAATCTTAATCATAAAGAATGTCCCCTATTTAATAGGGGGATTGCATATTAGTCCATAAATATATTATAGAGTTTGAACTTCTTTAATATAATAAATATAATATATTTTGATCATCATATATATGTATCTAAGGATCTCGTCTTGAAGCACGATGTAAACTTAGTTAAATATATAAAAATGCCCCAATCTAATAGGGGGCATTCATAGTAACTTAAAAATACATTCTCATTTTATGAGAGAATCTTTAAGTGACATTGCATGTGTATTTGATAAGAAAGCCTTATTAATACAAGATTCATTTAAGTATTTATATACTTATCCATAGTCAGTTGTGATATTTCTTGAGATATCGACCATTGATTGGTGGTATCGGTCGTTGACCATTCTTATCAATAAGCTAGTGGGCTCCTCCTTCGTACACCTTTTCTATGACATAAAGACCTTTCTAGTTAGCTTCAAATTTAACATTGATTTTGTGATGAGGGATAATTAACCTTCTCAGCACCAAAACTAATTCACCTTTCTGGAATGTTCGAGGATGTACTGAACTATTGAATGCTTTGGACATCCTCCCTCGATAGATTTCTAAGCTTTGTTGAGCTTGGAGTCTAACTCTGTCAAGCGCATCCAACTCTTCCATTCACAGGTAGGCATTCTCATCTTGAGTAATATTGAATTGGACAGGTACTCAGAGTGATGGTAGCTCAACTTCTAGAGGTAAAATAGCTTCAACTCCAAATGTTAGAGCATAAGGAGTGGCTTTGGTTGGCATTTTGTAAGTTATTCTATATGCCTAGAGTGCTTTCATCATTTTAGTGTGTCACTCTCTTTTATTCTTCATGAGAATCTTCTTGAGCAACTTCACTAAGGTTTTATTGAAAGCCTCTACCAAATCATTGGCCCTTAGATTATAGATTGATGAGTACCGCCAATTGATTTTGTGCCGATCGGTGAATCTATATATCTTTGCACTTTGAAAGCCAGGTTGTTGTCTAAAATGATTCATCGTGGCACCCCGAATCTATAGACAACATTGTTGGTGAAGAAGTCAATGACTCGATCAGCAATGACTTCCTTGAATGGAGCAGCTTCGGCGCATTTGGAGAAGTAGTCAGTAGCTGCTTGAATGAATCGATGTTCGGCTGATGATGGAGGATCTATCAGTCCAATTATATCCGTACCCCAACATTCGAACGGCCAGGGCGCTATTGTTGGGTGTAGAGGATTCGGAGGCTGATGAATAAGATCCCCATGAACTTGGCATTCATGTAATTTCTTAGCATAATTAATACAATCTTTCACCATTGATGGCCAATAGTATCCCATGTTTGATTTTTATCGCCATTTTGGGACTTGATTGATGTGCTCCACAAAGTCCTTCAATAATTTTGGACATTACTTTGTTGGCTTCATCCATCCCCAAACATCGCAGCCACATTTGTTCAAAGGATCTACGGTATAATGTGTCATTGACATAAGTATATCATAGAATTCTTTTTGTAATATGCGTGGCTAGTGATTTACTGCTCAATAATTTGTATTTTTTGAAATAGTCGATGAAAGGTTGTCTCTAATAATCGGGCACTTCCACAATGAAAGCTTCACGTAATTTTTTTGTAATACTTTTGAGTTTTTCTATCTCTTGTACTTGTTCGTTGGAAGAGTGAGG
Organism: Cymbidium sinense; assembly: GCA_021442155.1. Lineage (NCBI taxonomy): Eukaryota > Viridiplantae > Streptophyta > Magnoliopsida > Asparagales > Orchidaceae > Cymbidium > Cymbidium sinense. Next base: position 93,071,923 of record CM038223.1, read on the forward strand.
AGCAATTTGAGTTACATCATGCTGGCTTTCATTTGATGACTCCTCTACCTACAGAAATTATGAATTTACTGGTTGCAGAACTCGACAAGTGGACACTTCAATCAACACATCATCGTCGTCCATGTTCATCATCTCTTTTGCTAGTTTGGCCAAGCAATCTGCTTTACTATTTTTTGATCGAGAAACTCGAGCTAGTTTAATATTCAGAATTTGCTTCATAAGCTCAAGCACTCACTTATGGTAGTATGCAGTTCGATCTTATTAATTTTATAGATGCCCAATACTTGGTTGATCTCCAACTGAGAGTCTCTGAAGATTCTTAAATTTTGGATGCCAATGACAACAACTTCTTCGAGGCCTGCCACTAATGCCTCGAATTCAGCTTCACTATTGGTTCTTGGTTTAGTCAACCTATATGAACACCTCATTATGCCACCTTCTGGTATTATGAACACGAGGCCAACACTAGCTCTTGCTTTTGGTAGATTTAAAGGCCGAGCAGACTTAATAGATGATGCACCGTCGAAATACATTTCCTAGATCTACAACTTTTTCTCTTTCATGGATAAGCAGAATCTATTCATCAGATAAATCATCATTGACTACTGAATCTGCTTGGATAAGATGCACAATGAGAAAATCTATTGATATCTGCCCCTTTACAACTTTATGAGGTACATATATGATATCGAACTATAACAGAAGCACTATATGCTAAACGGCCTGTCAATGCTAGCATTATCGTAAGGAACTTCAACAGACTGATCTTTGAGATGATCATTATCTTCTATGACAACATGTAATGTCGAAGCTTCTAGGTAGTGAAGATCAGGGAAAGACAGTGATTCTCGATCAGAGAGTACTTTGCTTCAGCTCCTATCAATCTCCAACTGATATAGTATAGTGCATTTTCTTTGCCTTCCTCATTGTGTTGTGCAAGCAATGCTCTGAGGGATTCTTCTAGTGCAACTGTATATAAAATGAGGGGCTTCCCTAGAATTTATGCTGCAAGAATCAGTGGTTTTAATAGGTATCTTTTGATGCTATCAAATGCATGTTAACATTCATCATCCCATTTAAACGATGCATTCTTTTTCAATAATTTAGCAAATGGTTGACACCTGTTTAACAGATTTGATATGAAATATCAGATGAATGCCAAATGTCATTGCACAGAATGAAGTTGATGAAGATTCTTTAGCAGTGGCATATCCACTATCGCTTTCATTTTATTAGGGCCGATCTCAATTCCTCTGTGCCTCACCACATAGCCAAGAAACTTTCTAGATGAAACCACAAATGCACATTTAAGAGAATTCATCTTGAGATCGTACTACCTAATTCTTTTGAAGATCATTATTAGGTCATCAAACTGATTTTCTTGATCTATGCTCTTAATGACGAGGTCGTCCACATAACATTCTACTTTCTGATGAATCAACTCGTCAAAGATACGTGTCATGGCCCTCCGATATGTAGCTCTAGCATTCTTCAATTTGAATGGCATGACTGTATAACAACATATACCAATTGGTATCCTGAATGATGTGTGTCTTTCATTTTCGGAAGCCCTCTTAATTTGATTATACCCTGATAATCCATCCATGAATGATAACATGTCGTAGTAGAGAGTATTATCCACCGATAGTTTTTATATTAGAAGCAAAAAATCATCTTTTGGGCATGCTTTGTTTAGATCTCGAAAGTCAATGCAAATACAGATTTGACCATTCCTTTTTCTAACTGGGATGATATTGGCTATCAAATCTGCATATTTCTCCTCCCGGATGAAGCCTGCTTCGATCAACTTCTTAGTTTCTACAGTTACCTATGTTTCAATCTCCAACCTCATTTGCCCAGGAGCTTGCTTAATAGGTGTTGTATCTGCCTTGATGGTTAGTTTGGGAACTACCATATCAGAGAATAAGCCTCACATTTCGGAGTATGTCCAAGCAGTCCACAATTCAAGTAGAGCCTTTTTATTTCTCGGCAAAAGGTAACAAAAGTTGAATCATCCTTTGTTCCCAAGTTGATTTCCTTCAACTCATCCATGGTAGTTGCCTGTTGTGGTGAAATTTTCAATATGAGAAGATTTCTAAAGAATAATATATATACTTCCATCTTCACTCTATGCGGGATAAAATGAGGATGGAAATATACATCTTTTTCTTTTTATGGAATTTTGACACCATGTAGATCTACAGATATTCTTATTGAGGGTGATCGGGTATGACATTGAGGAGAAGTGTACTATCTCAAAATATAAAAGTCATCACCATATAATGAACCTAATCACCTCAACAAGGATTCCTAAGGATGATGGGTCTGCATGTGTACCAGCCTACTTTACATGAAAAAGTAAAGTAGGTTTATTTTAAACTGGGTTTGTTAAGTTCTCTATAGGGGCAAGCCCCCATAGTTAATTACATCCTAAGAAATGAGATCCTTTAGAAATACTCTCAATTAAGATAAATAATCGTTATCTCCAAAGATTTCAATAGGCAGGACTATCAATCGATTAGTTTATTTTGGAAGATCAATTGACATTGATCGAATAGAGGGAGTTATTAATTAAGCCAAAGAAAGATAAGTAGGAGATTCCCATGATGCTAGAAAACTTAGCAAGCATCTCAAACTTGAATTGAATTTTTGAATTATATCCTGTGGTTGGGCTTTACATTTTTGAAATTGATTTAATTTGCTTGAGTTGAATTTTTTATTAGAAATTTAGGACTTATGATTCCATAACACAAGATTGTGGAAATGCCTGAGAGGTGAGAATTTATTCTTATGGCCCATGGAAAGGAGAAGCAACCTTAGAACCTAAATCTAGGGAGCTTTGACGAGGGCCAAAAACATAACTTAAATCTAAGGTGAAAATGAGTATTTAATTTGCCTCCACAAGAGAGAACAAATCACTTAACTGCTTGGACTTACAACTGTCTTGGGGTGGCTGCCAACTAACTCCTCATACAATTTTAAATTCATGTAGGCAAGTCATATGATTTATACAAGATAGCTAGGCTATTATTTATTTAGAAAGAGACTAAGTCCTTAAACTCACTCCTTAAAGAGACTAGATCATGTAAGGGCGTGCTTCAAATGACCTAAATCTAATGTAATTCAGATTTTATTTTATTTTTATTTTTGGACAATCATTTTGACTCAGGCTAATAGGATTCATATGCCTAATGCATGAGAAATGAGATTATTGGCCAAAATCAATGAGAAGGGAGGAGGTGTGTTTCCACCATGGCTCTCAAAGGTCAAGCCAAGTTTCTCTAGCAAAGGTGAAACCCCTCCAATCAAGAGTAAAAATAATATGCATTTGTGTATGATGTTATAAAATAAATACTCATCCAGCTAAGGGGTTGCTAATTCTTTAATCTTGATTTTTAGCCTAAGCTTTATGTGAGGTTATGAGTTCTTTATTTTTAATTTTGAATTGTTAAATTTGGTAAAAAATTTATTTTTCCATAAGAGCCTAATCCACATCAAGGCCATACATAAAGCAAGAAAGAAATTAAAAAAAGATGTCATGTAATGCACAAGCTAAACAAATTATCAATTAATTTATAAAGCTAATCGTAATAGAATAAGTGGCCATTGTGGTTGGGTACCACTGCACAAACTCGAAAACAAATTGTGTAGCCAAGCTCTACCCTTATACAACCTGGATTATAAATAAATTAAATATAATTAAGCAAGGAATTCATTGTTATGGGGGGTCTTCAAGCTTCATTTCTTCATTCTTCTTTTCTTCTGTCCTCTTTGGTTCCTTCTTTTGAATGGTTGGAAGGTGGTTGCTCCAAAAGCTTCACATGGTACATAAGATGAGATCTTATGACCAATGTTCATCCTAATCTCCATAAAAATCATTATAAAATCCTAATTATAAAAATTACATGAAAAAGAAAAGTAAATCTAGCTAACACCTGCAAAGTAGAGATTAACTAAACAAACCACACAAATCCCAAGCATGTATATCACCCCACACTTGGGTGACTAAGTCCATCTGGCATATTGGATTATACTTAAGGGTATAATCACCTGCACAGTAAAGTATTTATATTTTTATTTATCACAGCACCCCTTAAACACAATCCCCCTAAAACAGATAATGGTTAGACTAAAGCCCAATCATTCTATACATATACAATATATATATCACAAAATAAAAGTAAATATCATCAAACCTAGTAGCTATTGCTTTAATGTGTGTGCTTTTAGAGGTGTGTGTGACATGCTTAACTATGGCTTTAAGTTAGAATTTTCTAAGTGTGAAGCATGTTCAACTTAGAGGAGGGTTTCATTTATGTGATTTAATTATTTTTGGTTGATTTTATTTTGTGTTTTGATTGGGTTCAAATGAATCCAATAATTAATTACTAAGTTATAAAGAGAGGGAAAGAGAAGAGAACTCCTCTTTCCTTCCCTAACCTAAGTAATTTTTAAAGTAGATTCATGTTTTGGTTTTGTTTAGTGAATATTTTATTATTTGTTTTAATTAATCCTAAGTTCAGATGAACTCTAAACAAATCTATTCAAAAAGAAAGGCATTTTAAGATTAAGTAAAATGAACTAAATTCACAAAACATACATCACTTCATTTCTTTTCCAACATGTATTACATGCATATGAATGAGTCCTAAACATATATATACATACAAATGGGAATGCTTAGCACACTTTATGATGCATGCTAAGTAGTTCATTTAAGAATTTTTGAATTTTTATGATGCATGATTTTCATTAAATAGCAAAGGGGTTTCTCATCCAATTTTCACATGCACATATGAATGTATGAAAGACATAAGTGAGTACGAAGCCATTGTTAACCAGGGGTATAAGGTACAAAACCTACTTAGAGCTACTTAAAGTCTCGTAACCTCAGGGTTCTCCAAACTAATATACCACTTTCCTTAAATACAAGCATGTGTACAAAAGAAATGAATAGAAAAGAAAGAATGCAAAAAGTTTGTGTTGGTTGATTTATTTTTTTATGTAATTTATATGTACAAGTGTAAGTATCCTTCTTAAGTAATAGCATAGAAATGAATAGGAGATGGAATTGGGCAGGTGTTAAGTTCTTTTCAAATGAGCTATACACCTTGCCAAATCCTATTCAAAACTATACCAAAAGAGAGGAGAAGGAAAACTACATTAAGCACATCCTTATATTTTAATCACATGCAAGCTTATAAGTAAGAGATAAGTAACACACTTTCTGTTTTGATAATTGATTCATATATTTTAAAGATAATTTAGATTTAATAGTGATAATAGCCACTCATATTCTTACTTTAGCCAAAACATGTAATTTAACATAAAGAAAACATTTTTATTTTTTAATTTAATTTTTGAAAAGCATGAATGCATGAAATCATGTGACACACATATTTAGTATGTTGGGAAATAACTAAAGAAATGAAAGCATGTAAACACATTCACCTTAATTAATTCCTAAAGGCAATCTTATGAAATAAGAAAGTTTAAAGTAAATCAATGTTTGTTTAATGTGATTTTTATTTGATCTTGAGTTTGATTTAATTTGGAAAATGTGAATTGAGTTTGCTACTCCTAACCCATTCCCACATGTGTTTGACATTTTATTCAATTTTTAGATGATTAGATTCTTTTTTAAATTTTGATTAGGTTAAGGTATGAATTAAGCATGTTAATTACCCCTTACCTACACCACCTTAGCATAGTTAATCAAATAATTATGAGCTAATGAGATGACATAAAATCTCACAATGAATTTAAATTTGCGATGCACCAAGGAAGAAAGGCCTAATGCAATTTAGCTCATGATTAATGATTAATTAAAAATTTTAACCACCCTCATACATATGAGTTGAATTTTTATTTCCTTAATTGTACTTAGGCTCTTGAGTACCTAAGCATCTACCTTAGGTAGATTAATTGAGTTCTATAAAGTTTTAGAATTTTAAAAAATTAATTAAGAGGTTAATTAGTGAATTAACCCTTTAATTAAGAGACGGTTAAGGAAGAAAATTGGGTTTAAGGAATAGCTTAGGAGAAATGCCCCAAAATTATTCCCTAAACCTCTTATTCACTGAAACAAACTTCAATCAACTTCAACAAAGGATTAAACCACTAATCAAACCCTTAATTAACTTTAATTATATTAAAGGGGTAATTAGGAAATGAATTAGCAATTTCTCCAATAAGCCATCAATAAATCCCAAGAAAATTAGGAGAGGTAGAAGTCATACCCCAAAATGTACTCAAGAAGTTTGGAAATAATTAGTGGATTAATTAAAGGGTAATTAGCAAATTAATATTCCTAATAAAACATAAAATCAGTGAAAGATATTATTTAAAATTAGTTGAAATTAATTTTATAAAATTCTAGATCAAATTATCTATCCAATGCAATTTATTTCATATTTTTTCTAATTTTTCTATGTTGAGATATGAATTTTGGAAGTTTATGTGATTAATTAGAATTATTTAAACTCTAATTAAATCCTTAATCCTACGATGCCACATGTACAACTGACACGACATGCACTTTACAAGCGGTGCACGCTGATTGGTTCTTTAAAATGTCACATCATAGTGTCATGTGGCGGCGGTGCTACACGCTTTCTCCTTTGCCGTTCGATCAAGGATCAGAAGGCTGAGATTAAAGCCATGGATCAGAGGAAAAAAAATAAGATATATAGTGTGTTTTAATCTCTCTCGTCCATCCCAAATGAGTGGATGGATGACCAAAGATCCTTCTCTGCAAATGCTTGTGAGCCATGGAGACCATCCATGTTCTAGGCCTTGATCTGAGCTCGATTGAGCTCAGATTGGGATGAAACTCAATCCACACCATCAACATACATCCTAGATCACATCTAACGGTCAAGATCCCATGCCATTAACATTTATTTTAGAAAGCTCCACACCACATTGAGTTTAATGGTAAAAAAATGGCTAACCTTGCCGGAGGTGATCACTGACGCTCGATTCCCTTGGAGAAGCTTCTTTTGGTTGAGGCAAAGCTTTGGTGAAAGTTTGAGGGGCTGAGGTTGAGTGGATCTTCCTATGGGTCACCTCCTCCTTAGCTTGAGCTCGATTTTGGTTTAGGGCCCTTCTCCTCTGCCTTTGAAGCTTGGGAAAGAGTATGGGTGCACTTGACTTGATCCTCTGATGAAGCCTGAAGAAGGAATTGAGTGGAGTTTGAGTGTGGAGAAAGTTGGCAATTCAATGGACCTCCCTTATTTTTTACTTAAGAAAAATTGAGAAGATGTAAATTGAATCTCCCTCTAGGAAGCTTAGGATCACTTGCAAATGGCTCCTATGACTCCCTTTCACTCAATCGACTATGGCTCTGCTAAGATTCAAAATAATTAGGGGGAGTATATCTCCCCCTTTGGCAATCGGACGGCTGAGCATAAGCTTGCCATTTTGATCCAAATACCATGGTTCAGTGGGTTGTTTGAGCTGTTAGGATTGTCCTTGAGTTCATTTTAGGCTAGGGAGTGGGAATATGAACTCCCTATGTGCTCCATTTGGGTGTAAGGAAGATTCCCATGTGGCCATTTCCATGCACATGGTCGGTTTGGCCATTGGGTCAAGTTGGGCTGACCCAAGCCCATTGGGTTGGGTACACCACCCTCCCTAGTGTTCAGTTGACCTATTAGGAGAGTATCAAGTAGGTATGACGAGGATTTGACCAAATTCCAAATAAAACTGTCAAAATTTACTTTATGGCCTAGGGGTAAAATGGTCATTTGGCTAATTTTTGAATTTGGATATGTTTGGCATGTTGAGAAAATAGGTTTGGCCAAGTTTCATTGGATTTGGAGTTCATTTGGTATGATTTGTCTCATGTTGACCCATTTAGGTCAAAATGGGTCAACTTGGGTCAAGTTGACCAATTGGTCAAATTGGGTGAAACCAAGGGTTGGGTCAAGTTCATATGACCATTTGAAATTTTTTGGTTGCTTTGGTTTGATTCAATTTGATTTAGGTTTGAATTTGGTTCATATGACTTCATTTAGGTCAAATGGGTCAAGTTGACCAATTTGACCCATTTGACCTATTTGAGCTAAGTCATGGGTAGGTTTAGGTTTGGTTAGTCATATGAAGTGGATTGGTATCTTTATTTCCAATCAATTTTGGTTAAATTTGAATTTTGCTCAATATGACCCTTTAGGTCAAGTTGGGTTCAAGGTCAATTGGGCTAGGCTAGGTCTAGTTGGCCAATTGAGGCTTTGGTCAAGTTCAACAAGTGATTTGGAATGAACTTGATCCATTGGTTTCAATCAATTTGACTTAGATCAAGTTTTGACATATTTTGACTTTTTATGTCAAGTTGGGTCAACTTTGGTCAAGTGACCAATTGGGCTAGGTTAGGATCAAATGTTGACTTGGTCAAGTTCAAACATTGATCATGAAGGAACTTAGATCAATAGTTTCAATTAATTTGGCATATGGTGGATTTTGGCTATATTGGGTTTCATTTTGGCTAAGTGTTGACTTGGTCAACCCTTAGGTTTGACTTGGTTTGACCCAATTTGAGTGATTGATCATCTCATGATGATTGTTGATCATGATGACAGGTAAAGGTGAGTTTAATTCAATCCAATTAGGTTAGGATTAGAATTTGGCTCATAAGGGTACTTTAGGTCACTTTGGGTCAAGTAAGCCTAAGTGGGTAAAATGGCTTGTTCAAAGCTTGATTTGAGTTTGATTGAACTCACATAAGACTTATGATTGAAATATAATCCATTTGCAAGTGGTTTGAAGTCAAATGAGTTTTGATTCATTTGACAATTTCAAGTTCAAAGGGTGAACATGAAATGGATTTTGGCTTGATTTTTGAATTGAGTTTTGGTTAAGTGATTGAAGTCTGTATTTATATTTGGATTAATGATAGAAGGATTGATTGAATCATGAAGAAAAATCAAGAGTTTGTCTTGATTTGAAGTTGATTTGGCTAAGTTCAAAATTTTGACTTTGAAAGGCTTAGGTTGTATTTTGAATGATTTGAGTTTGATTGAACTCACATATGGACTTATAATTGTTTAAATTTATCTAAGTTATAAGAAAATTTCAAAGATTTGAGGTGATTTGATGATGATCTAGGCTAAGTCCTTAAGAGGAAATTAAGGGACTTAGAAAAATATTTGGAGTTTGGAATTTGAATTTTGGATTTAATTTGAATTTATATCTCATTTATATATGTGAATATAAATGAGAATATAAATGAGTTATGAGAAAATTTCATGAATTTGAATTGATTTAAAGATGATTTAGGCTAAGTCCTTAAGGTGGAAATTAAAGACTTAGAAAAGATTTTGAATTAGGAGTTTGAATTTGGATTTTGATTTGATTGATTTGAATTTATATTTCATTTATATATGTGAATATAAATGAAAATATAAATGAGTTATGATAAATATCATGAGTTTGAATTGATTTAGATTTGATTTAAGCTAAGTGATGTAGAACATCAAGGGGATCCAAAAATTATAGCTTAAGGCCCATTTACAAGATCTCAAGCTAAAGCCCAAGAAAATTCAAGAAAGAAGAAGGCAGCCCATTAGCACAGGCCCATATTATGATTTCATCTTTTTTAATTTATGTAATTTTTAATTTTCTTCTAGAAACTCCATGTTTGAAATTTTGCATTTAAAAATTCAAAGTATGACATGTGAGGTGGTTGAATCCACATAAAAAATAGTATGTGAAATGGGTGGATGACATAAAGTAATAAGGTAATTTAATGCTTCACATTAATGTGGCCACCCACCTTTCCCTCCATATTTTGAATTATTTTCTTTTGAAAGATGCTTGTAATGGCTAAAAATAGCTCCTCTTATTAGAATGAAGGAGATCTTTTGGCAATTATAAATTATTGAGTTATTCTTGTGGTTTGAGAGCTTGGTGGCCAAATCTTGGCAATCCTTGGTGAGAACGCTAGTTATCCAACATATCTTCTTCCTTCACCTCCAATACCCACGTTCTCTCAATCTCATCAAAAGAAAGAATGCCCACCTCCATCAAATTTGGTATCAGAGTGAAGCCAGGAAGGAGCAAATTTGGACAAAAATTTGCTTCAACAAAGGGAGCATCTCAAGTGCTGGACTTGTCTTCAAATTATAAGTTTTTCTTGGACTTGTGAGGTTAATTAATTTTATTTTATATGATTATTTAAATACATATTAGTAGCTTGGAAAGATATATATTTCTTGCAAGTTTATGGTGATAGCATAAAATTTTAATTAGTAAGCTCCATTATACATTTTAGTTATTTTTCAATTGTGTGAACTTCACCCCAAAAAATAAAGAAAAAAAAATTAAGAGAGCACCTTAGTGAGTGCTTCACCCTAAAAAAATAACCTAGTTAGCAAATCAAAATCTAATTACTTGCTTTATTATCTTTGTTATTGTTTATGGTTAATTTTAGAAGTTTCTTTGATTAACTTATGATAACTTACTTTTTTAAGTAAAAAAAGGAGGCTTGATAAATTTGAGCATTTTTCATTGCATTAATAAATAAATAAAATAAAATATGCATGCATAATAATATAAGTGTGTTAAACCTGGTAATTTTGGAAGCTAAATAGAACTTTGTCAAAAAGACCTAAACTATCTAAGGAGAGCTTAGGATTTAAGTGGTCTTGTACTCCACTCCTCATGTGGAAGTTCTCTTAGCCTAAAATATCACTTTGATTGCATAATTATATTATACTTGTTTATTTTATTTTATTTTCATTTTTTTCATTGGTCCCTTTTCATATATCATTTTTTCTTTTAAAAAAAATCTTATGGCACCAAAATCTATCTCTCAAGATCAAGTTGAAAATTTGACTAGATTAGTTGATGCCTTAGATCTTAGGATCCAAGATAATGAATTAAAAAATCAACAAACATTAAAAGAAAGTAAGAATCAATTGCAAGAACTTAATCAATAAATGCAAACTCTTATAATGCATCTACAAAATAATAGAGTACCAACTCCTCCTCCAATCACTGAATGTAGGGATAGATGAAGAAGATTCATATCCAAACCATAGAGAAAATCAACCACTTAAAAGACAATCAATTCCTAGAAATGGTGGAAGGGGAGAAAATTATTTTAAGACTATAGAAGACTCTAATGATCCATCTCAAAGAGTTAAAGTAGAAGCCCCAACTTATGATGGTATACATGACCCAAATAAATTTCTCAATTGGTTAGTTCAAATGGATGACTTCTTTGATTGATATAAAATGGATGATTACCAAAGGGTTACTTTTACTAAAATAAAATTGATAGGGCATGCTAAAATTTATTGGACAAATACTTTAGCTAAAGAACAAAGATTAGGAAGGACAAACCTCACTTGGATAGAAATGAAAGAAATGTTAAGAGCAAAGTATTATCCTAAGCATCATGATAAGAAGCTGCATAGTCAATTATTAACTTTGAGATAAGATAATTATCTTATAACTGAATACTTGAATACTTTTGAAGATCTAGTTTCTAGAACTGATTATGCTAATAATGATTAGCAATTAGCTAATAAATTTGTTATTAGACTTAGGACTGACATAGAAATGAAGTTGAATTATTTTACCCACAATCTTTAAAGGAAGCATTTCATTATGCATTAGTGGTTGAACAACAAAAGAAATTTGCCTCTCTCTCTAAAACTAAAAGTCAAGTACCTTCCATTTCATCCCATAGATCTATTGTTAGACCCACCCATCTAAATGGCCCGTCCCCTTTGCCTAAAACTTCAATTGAAGGGAGTTCTAAGAACATTATGGAAGTAATATATTTTAAATGTCATAAAAAGGGTCATATGCAAAATCAATGTAAAGCTCAAATCTTATTTTTAGAAGAAGTTGAAAATCCAATAGATGATAATCTAGAAGAAGTTTATGATGAATCCTCATTATTTGATGAAGAATTGGAATTAACTAATGACCCTCATGTTAATGTGAGGAGATTTCTTACTGTAACAAAAAATGAGACAGAAGATTGGAGAAGAAAGAACATTTTTAGCATGTATGTTTTGTGTAATGAAAAGAGATGTAGGTTAGTTTTAGATGGAAAGAGTGCTATGAATGTTATTTCAACACACACCTTAACTAGAGCCAACCTAAAATCTGAACCTCACCCTGAACCATTTCATGTTAGTTGGGTAAATCATACATTTCATCCCATCACTAATCGGTGTTTAGTTCCTATTAAAATAGGAAGCTATGAGGATCAAATTTGGTGTGATATTCTCCCTATGGACATTGCTCATATTCTCTTAGGACGACCTTGGCTATATGATATGAATGTTATTCATAATGGTAGGGAAAATACTTATATTTTTAAGCATAATAATAAGACTATTAAACTCCTACTAAAAAAAATAATAGAAAAAACACCCTCCATAACACCACACAAAATAACTTCTGACTTAGAACTTAGGCCTCTATTGAAGAAAAATGCCTAACTTCAATTAATTATCATAGAAAATCCTACTATTAAGCATAATACAATCATTTCTGATTCTTACTTTAAAACATCTACTCTTCCTCCTTTGACCCCAAAGATGGAAATAATAGGTTTTGGAGCTTTATGAAATAAATTTTCTGATCTATTTGATCTTCACATATTACATGTAAAAGAAGTCATAAAAGAAGTCATACCAGACTCTAATGAGACTCACATACCTATTGTGGTCTCTTCTCTTCTTTCTGATTTTAACGATATTGCACCTGATGAGCTTCCGAGCTACCTCCTCAAGAACATGCTATTGAGTTCTTACCCGATTCTCAACTTCCTAATCTTCCACATTATAGGATGAACCCTACCAAGCATGTTGAGATTAAAATACAAGTTGAGGAATTATTAAGAAAGTATTTTATTCGAGAGAGTCTTAGCCCTTAGTCCCAACATTATTAACTCCAAAGAAAGATGGAACATGACGAATGTGTGTTGATAGTTGAGCAATAAATAAAATTACTATCAAATATAAGTTTCCTATTCCCTGATTAGATGATATGTTAGATTTAATCTCAGGAGCAAATTTTTTTTTCAAAGATTGATCTAAAAAGTGGATATCATCAAATTCGAATTAGATCAGGAGATACGTGGAAGACGGCTATTAAGACCCTTGATGGACTTTATGAATGGCTTGTCATGCCCTTTGGACTTTCAAATGCTCCTAACACATTTATGAGATTAATGAATATTATTCTTAAACCGTATATAGGTAAATTTTTGGTGGTGTATTTTGATGATATTTTGATTTTTAGTCCAAGTGATAATGAACATCTACAACACCTACAAAAAGTCTTTGAACTACTTAGACAAGAGAAATTATACATTAATTTTAAAAAGTGTTTCTTTTTGCAAGCTCAAGTAATCTTTTTAGGCTTTATTATATCCACTACTAGAATTAAACCTGATCCTTCTAAAGTGAAAGCAATCTTAGATTGGCCATCACCTAAAAGTTTTATTGAAGTTAGAAGCTTCCATGGTTTAGCCACTTTTTATTAGAGATTTATTAAGAATTTTAGTACCATTGTTGCTCTGATAACTAATATACTAAAATTAGATAAATTTTGTTGGACCTTTAAATGGCCTTTATTAAAGTTCTTATCACTTACCAATCCTTAGGCTTCCTATTTTTCTAAAGCCTTTGAAGTGACATGTGATACTTTAGGAATTAGGTTAGGTGGAATTTTAAGTCAAGAGAATCATCCTATAGTATTCTTTAGTGAAAAGTTAAATGAAGCCAAACAATAATATTCCACTTATGATAGAGATTTTTATGTTGTAATTTAATCCTTAAGGCATTGGTGACACTATCTCTTACATAGAGAATTTATACTTAATTTTGATCATCATGCCTTAAAATTCATTAATACTCAACAAAAATTAAGTCACAGGCATGCAAAATGGGTTGAATATTTACAAGACTACTATTTTGTTCTAAAGCATAAGCTTAGAATTAGGAATAAACCTGTTAATGCTTTATCCAGGGTAAACCTAATAATTTCCTCTTTAAAATTGAGAATCCTAGGATTTGATATAATTAAAGATGATTATATTGTGTGCCCTGGCTTTCACCTAATTTATCTTGAGCACCTAGATAAACTAATAACTTTACAAGGGACATTATTGATAATAAATGAATATTTATATAAAGGAAAAAATTATGCATTCTGATCTTCTCTTAGAGAATTCCTTATCACTCAGCTACATGCTGGGGGTGTAGCTAGTCATTTTGGAAAGGATAAGACCTTATGTTTATTAGAAAATAGATTTTATTGGCCTTTATTAAAATGAGATGTTCAAAAATTAGTGGCTCAATGTTTAATTTAGCTAAAACTATCAAACAAAGGTTCCGGACAATACGCCTGTTCTTTATAGGCCTTGAGAAGACCTATCAATGGATTTTATTCTAGGATTACTTAAAACACTGAGGACATGATAGTATTTTTTGTTGTAGTGGATAGATTCTCAAAAATGGCTCATTTCTTACCTTGTTCAAAAATAAATGATGCTTATTATATAGCCAAATTATTTTTTAAGAAAATAGTGTGACTCCATGGTCACCCTTTAACCATTATTTCTGACAAAGATGTTAAGTTTGTCTCATATTTTTGAAAAATATTATGAAAATTATTAGGTACCAAATTAAAATTTTGTTCTACCTTTCACCCACAAACTGATGGACAAAATGAAGTAGTTAATCGTACCTTAGAAAATTTGCTTAGATGCTTGCTAGGTAAAATTTTAGGAAATTGGGATTTATATTTACCAACCTCAAAATTTGCCTATAATACTACTATATCTAGAACTATAAAAAAAATCACCATTTGAGATAGTCTAAAAAAGACCAATAGATGTAGCAAACCTACTATCTCATGTATTTTTTGATGTAGCATTCTCATTTGCTAAAGATTTTCAAAGCCTCCATGAAGATATAAGAAAGCAAAGTACTATAAGTAATGAAAACTATGCTTCTAAGGCAAATCATAATCATTCAACAAAAGAATATAAAGAAGGTGATTATGTATTGATTCACATTCGACATGAGCATTATCAAACCACTAGATATAAGAAATTACATGCATGAGCTTGTGGTCCGTTTAAAATTCTCAAGAAAATATCACCTTGATTTGCCTGCTAATATGCTCATTCATCCAGTTATTAATATTGAAGATATTCTATCATATGAAGGAATTAGCAAACCTCCACTTGCTCAGTCTAACTCTTTAGTAAGAGATATAACACCATACTTGCAGAAGCCCACTTCTTTTGAAGTTGACTATATTATCACTGAGGAAGCACCCATTAATCCAGCTTCTGAACATCATTTTCTAGTTCGTTGGAAGAATAAGCCCCCAGCTGAAGACGCATGGTTGACCCTTACTAATTTGGAGTCTTTAGCCCCACAATTAGTAGAAGACTTCTTAGATTTCAACTCTATGGAGCAGAGTTCAATTGAGCCCAAGGGAGTTGATGTAGAATATCAAGAGAATCCAAAAATTAGAGCTCAAGGCCCATTTACAAGAGCTCAAAAAGCCCAAGAAAATTCAAGAAAGAAGAAACCCATTAGTAAGCTTAAGACCCATTTTATGATTTCATCTTTTTTATTTATGTAATTTTTAATTTTCTTCTAGAAACTCCATGTTTGAAATTTTGCATTTAAAATTCAAAGCAAGACATGGGTGGTTGAATCCACATAAAAAATAGCATGTGAAATGGGTGGATGACATAAAGTAATGAGGTAATTTAATGTTTCACATTAATGTGACCACCCACCTTTCCCTCCATATTTTGAATTCTTTTCTTTTGAAAAATGCTTGTAATGGCTATAAATAACCCCTCTTACTCGAATGAAGGAGATCATTTGACAATTATAAATTATTGAGTTATTCTTGTAGTTTGAGAGCTTGGTGGCCAAATCTTGGCAATCCTTGGTGGGAGCGCTAGTTATCCAACATATCTTCTTCCTTCACCTCCAATACCCACATTCTCTTAATCTTATCAAAAGAAAGAATGCCCACCTCCATCACTAAGTCCTTAAGAGGGAATTAAGGACTGAAGAAGGATTTTGAATTAGGAATTTGAATTTTGGATTTGATTTGATTGATTTGAATTTATATTTTATTTATATATGTGAATAAAAATGAGAATATAAATGAGTTATGATAAAATTTCATGAATTTGAATTGATTTAGATTTGATGTTGATTTGGAGTTTGACTCAAAGGAAGGAAGTAAGGAATGTGGTTCAAGCTATACGGTAGGCAAATTTTCCTAATTCCCCTAAGGCATGACCTATTCATATGACTAACTCTTGTAATTCTCTAGGGCTAGGTTGAGTGTCCAACTAATCATTAGATTTTTCTTAAGACTAAGGATCTCGTAAAGTCTAAGAGAAGTCCTATGTTTAAGATGGAGGGGTTAAGAGCTCATCCTAAAAATGAGGTAAACAAAGAGTGCCCAATAGGTGTGGTGTGACTAACAAAGAGCATCGCATATATTGGTGTTGACTGAAATGATCGACAATACCGAATCAAAAGCACTAGCATAGATGATCTACTCCTAACCTGAGGTGTAGAAGGAATCCAGAACTTAATGCAATGTGGCTCTACTTATGTCATGGACATAAGAGACAGAAGGGGGAATCCACTAGGGATAGAATATGTGAACCTTCCATTGGTAAAGCAGGTTCAAGTCATCCATAAAGGGATGAGAGGTTTGATTTGATTTGAGTCTCACTGGGGAGAGAATTCCACTGAGGAAGAGGGTTAAATTTTTTTCAATTTTTATACTTGGATTTTTGAGATGGACTTTGTTGGTTTGTGACTGCACTGAGTAGGAGCCATGTAGGCCAAGACCTAACTCAGATTTATCAATCCAAAGGGGCAGTCTACTAAACCCATAATAGGACTAGCCAACCAAAGTGATGCCTTCTGGTATGCAGCAGCTATACTAGAAAGAAAGCATAGTAGACTTACATCATCTAAAGTAGGGACCACTTGCTAGGGTAATCTATTGGCAAGGCAATAAATTAACCCAACCTAAGGCTGACTAATGAGTGGATGTCATTGGGGGACTTAGATCAACTCAAAGATAGTCAAGATTAATTTCATTTTTAGATTTATTTTGATGGATTCTATTGATTTGTGATGGATCACACTGAGAAGGAGCATATATCAGCCCAGATCTATCTTAGATTTACTAAACCAAAGGGAGTAGCTTCCTGACCGATGGGAGAACTATCTGACCAAAGGAGTGCCTTTCGGTTTGTAATGATCAATTGAAGGAAAGAAAGCTCAAGGACTCACATCTTCCATTACGAAATACCATTGGGGCGATTAGTTGCTTTGGGCAATAAATCAAACCCGACCTAAGGCTACCTGTCACTTTACGACAATCATGCTAGAAAGAATGCATCATAGTCTTACATCTTCCAAAGCATAATGACTATCGGGGTAACCTTCCTTTAATCAAAATAGATTAAACCCAACCTAAGGGTGACTATGGAGTGAGTGCCGACTCGGGGACTAATCTCAACTCAAGAAATCAAGCAAATCCTATTGGGAGTTCTACTGACACTGCCCTGAAGATAGGATGCCTACTTGGGAAAAGGGGCCCTTTGGGGGCTTGAATTCCTAATCCATAAGAGAATTAATTTGTTTATTTGTTTAGTTTGTTTATCATGTGCCTTGTTAGTTTGTAAGGGATCAAACTGAGAAGGAGCTTAAATCAGCCTAGACATATCTCAGATTTACTGAACCATGGGAGAATCTGTGCATCTGCTGAACAAATTCTCCAACCACAGGGGTGGCTACAAAGAAAGGGGAATTGTCTAATCCAAAAGTAACCCAAGTAGTGTCTAAATAAGGTCACAAAAGCATGATCCAAATAGAGTGCCCGCAGGGGATGGGGCCACTAAGGGCTTAATCCAAAACCCAGGAGAAAATGACATGGCTAATCATATATCAAATAGGTATTTGGTGGCGAACTCAAAGAGAAAGCATGGGGACTCACATTTGCCAAGAGTGGTGTATCCACTGGGTGAGTCACTATCAGAATAGGAAATATCAACCAACCTAAGGTGACCGTCGGTTTGCAACAATCAGCCTAGGAAGAAAGCTCGAAGACTCACATCCTTCTATAGCGGAGCTGATTGCTGGGATAGTCTATCTTCAATGCGACAGGTGCTATCCGGCCTAGGGTGACTATGGAGTGAATGCCAGTGGAGGACTTATATCAACTCAAATATGGTCAAGAGGAAAGGAGCCTCTGGGGGACTTATCCTAAACCTTGGATATACTTGACCTAGTTAGATCATGATGATTAATTCAAGAATAAAGTTTAGGGACTCACATCTTCTTAAAAAAATTAACACGAGGTAGCTTTCTGATTGGGCAGTAAAGTTTACTATACTAACAAGGCACTTGTTAGTTTGCAATGGCCAAGTTATGAAGAAATGTGTGGGGACTCACATCTTCCAAACAAGTGACCACTGGGGTGGCATACTGGCGAGGTGGCATGTAGATCTGACCTACAATAACTAATGAGTGAGTGCCACAGGGAGCTTGCTCCCACATCAAATAGCTCAAGACAAAAGATTTGTATTTTTTTATGCTTGTGTTAAAGGGAATAGGATGCCTCTCGGGTTTTCTTACATCTATTCTAAACATGCTTGGGGATTTTGATGGGACAGTGCCACGGATGGAAACTGAGAATTTCCACTAAGAAAGAATGCCGCTTGGGTTCTCTCACACCTAACTTAGTTATGTTAATCAAAATAAGATGCCTCTCACATTCTCTTACACCTATCCTAATAGCGTCGAGATTGTTCAGTTACATTATTGCTGATAGGATGCCAGGGACTCTTACCTACTAAAAGTCACGTGATTCATAGACAAGCAAATAATGCTTCAAAAGAAGAGAAGAGTTTGATAAAATGGAATCAGATTTTTGTTGATTGAAAGAATTATTTTCAAACATGATTTTTTTCATGGGTAATATTTCTTTAGATAGAGCCCATTAATTGAAAGCATCGTGTTCCCCTTTACAATCAATAAGAAGATCCTCCTTGGTAGGCCTTCTCTATGACATAGGGCCTTCCCAAGGCTTTAAACTTGCCTCCCATCTTTCGAGCAACAATTGGTCTCCCAGGACTAACACAAGTTCTCCTACTCATAAAGACCTAGGGCTGACCAGCTTGTTGTGAGCTTGAATCATTTTGGCTTTGTACAACTCAAGATTCTAGCACCCTCGTAGGTGACTTTCATCCAAACCTTTGAGCTCTTCTAATCGTAACTTTGCATTCTGCTCTGTAGTAATCTTGCTATCCAATGCTATCATAGTTGAACTTTGAACAAGGTCTATGGCTTGGAACTAAAATAAGGTAGATTGAGTTGGAGTTCGGCATGTAATGCGATAAGCCCACAAGGCTTCAACCACTGCACATTCCACTGCCACTTGTTATCGTCAAGAGTCTTCTTTAATATTTGGATGAGAGTTTTCTTGAATACTTTCGTAAGCCATTTTCTCTAGGGTAGTAGATGGTAGAGTATCTCCAATCTAAACCGTGTCTTCTGGCGAAGCTATTGATCTTAGTGCTTTTGAATGCAGTACCATTATCGAATATAATTTATCGAGGAACCCCAAACTTTTATATAGTATGGTTTCTGAAAAATTGAAGCACATGCTGAGCTATGACCTCTCTAAGTGGGATTACCTCCACCCACTTAAAAAAGTAATCGGTGGCAGTTAAGATGAACCGATGCCCTTTAGAAGAAGGAAGATCGATCAGACCTACAATATCAGTACCCCAACACTTGAATGGCCATGAGGTCAATGTAGGGTGTAGAATGTTGGGTGGTTGGTGGAGGACCACACCATGTACCTAACATTGATGGCATCTCCTAATTACATCCATGCAGTTTGTAATCATCGAAGGCCAGTAGTATCCTAGTCTCTTGATCTTCATCTTCATCTTCAGACCAGATTGATGCGCTCCACATAGACCTGAATGTACCTCAATTATAATGCCATGAGATTCATGTTTATCTAGACAACGTAACCACATCTGGTCAAATCAATATAGGGTGTCATCAACGAGAGCGTAAGAGAGAGCTCTCTATTTCACCTGATGGGCTTGTGGCTTTTCTTGAGGTAGATTATCGGTGTTCAATAGTCTATGAACAGTTGCCTCTAATCCAGCTCCTTGTCCTTATAGGCAACAAAAACCTCCCCTTCAAGAGAAAGTCTCTCGATGAGTTCAACATCAATAAGAGATAGGACTTGCCTATTTTGGATCCTTATTAAAATGGACTCATCTTCTGGACATGCCAATTCTTTGGAAAGTTTGGCCAAAGCATCTGCTATTGCGTTCTCTACTCGGGGAACCTTGTAGATGGTGACTTTGGGGATTTGGGCCAACATCTTCATGGTATACTCATGGTAATGATGAAGCTTAGGATTGAGAACATTGTAGGACTTGGCAATATGGTTAATGACCAATTGAGAATCCTTAGAGATGTTGATGCTCTTAACACTGATAGTGATGGCTAACTCCAGACCGGCAATTAAAGCCTCATACTCAGCTTCATTATTGGTGTAGGGATTAGAAAGATAGTATAAGAATCTCATCACATCATGGTCAGGAGTTAGGAGAACTATTCTTACCACTACTTTTCTTAGAATAGTAGATCGTGGTGTTTCCCCTTTGTGAAAAGAAGCTGCACCATCAAAATACATCTCCCATCGGTGATTGTCAGCCTCCCCCAAGTTCATGATTTGTTCATCAAAGAGATTGTCACTAAGCGGAGAATCAGCAGGAAGTGGGTGTCTTCTTTGAAAATCCTAGTTCCTTCCTTGGAGAATGAATGTGATATTGAATTATGAGAGAATCATGGACCATCGTGCCAAACTTTCAGATAGCATTGGCCGTGTCATGAGATACTGCAGTGGATTGGTTCAAGAGATCAAGTTCACCTTATGAGAAAGCATATAGTGTTATAGCTTTTGGGATGCAAAGATCAAAGCTAGGTAATGTTTCTCAATAGGTGGATAGTTTGCTTCAGCAGGAATAAGATGACGGCTGAGGCAGTAGAGCGAGTTCTCCTTCTCTTCATCATTGGCTTGGGCCAATAGAGTGTCGAGAGAGTCATCCAATACAGTAGTGTAGAGGATGAGTGACCCGGATAGGCTTCACCAAATCGCTTGATGTCTTCAAAGGCATGCTGGTACTTATCATCCCACTTAAACTTGGCATCCTTTTTGACAAGTGCTAAAAATGGCTTGCATCTCTCAAATAGGTTGGAAATAAAGCATCTTAGATCCTTCATGTCCTCAGATCACGAGTTGAGTTAAACTCTTAGGAGGTGGCATTTCTAAGATAGCTTTAATCTTTTGGATCTATTTTATTCCCCGTGTCAACAAAAAAACCCAAAGAATTTTCTGCTACTTGAATGCACACTTGGATTCATTTTGAGGTTATATTATCTTAACCATTCAAAACAACTCCCAATTCAAAGAGCTTCTTCTTTTCTTACTGACTAGATCATCAACACTCAACCTGATGATGGATGAGTTCGTTAAAGATCTGAGTCATGGCCCATTGGTAGGCATGACCCTATAACAGAAGATTTTGATCGGGGTTCAGAAAGTAGTATTTCTTTCATCTTCAGGAGACATCTTGATTTGGTTACAGCGAGATGATCCATCCATGAAGGAGAATACTACTTGAGATGAGGCGATGTCCACCATTAATTCTGGTATAGAAAGAGAAAACTCATCCTTAGGACATGCCTTATTCAAGTCCCTAAAATCGATGCATATGTGAATTTGGCAATTCTTCTTCTTAACTGGGATGACACTGGTTAACCAAGTAAGATATTTTTCTTTCCTAATGAAACCAACATTGATCAATTTCTTGACTTCAGAAATGACCTGTTGTTTGATTTCTAATCGCATGCGTATATGAGCTTGCTAATAGGAGTAGCGTTAGGATCTATTGCTAGCTTATGGACTGCTATATTAGGAGATAATTTGGGCATATCTTCATAACTTCATGTGAAACAGTCTTTAAACTCAGTCAATAGCCTAATTATGTCATTGGTTTCTTCTTCATTCATCAATGAACTGATGTATGTAGGGCGTTGATTTTCTTCTATCCTGAGGTTGAATTCTTTAAGCTTGTCAATTATTGAATCGATATCCTCTTCAAATTTAGGTGGCGCCTCTTTAATTTAGAGATCATCTGGATCATCTGAGATTTCTAAACCCATATTCTCATAAGAGTTGGTGTTGTGTGAAAATAACCTATCAAACTCTAAATGATTGGTAACAACTAAGCAATAGTCGTCATCATCAACTGGACCCACTATACCGAATCCTAGTCCTACTCTTGATTATGCTACCCTACCTATATTATTCCATAGCTTTTCAAAGTACTCTGACCTGTGCCTAGACCATGTATGAGGAACTAAACCTTTATGTATAAGATTATGAATACAAGGAGAGTAAAAGTCCAATGGTGATTCCATTAATTCTTTAAATGTATCCTCCTCAAGTTCTACATCAACTTTAGGACTTGAGGATGATCATCCCAAAAAGAATCTCTTTGGCTTCGTATCACTGGAAGACTTAGGGTCTTTCTTAACTACTAAACCTTCAACTGTCTAAGATGTAAGTGAGGTTAAAGCTAAGGTTCCCAGCTACTGCTTAATAGTCTTACATAAACCTGATTTGTATACTTTGCTTTATCTGGAGCTCGGTCTTCATCATTGTCTCAATCAAATGTCACCTCCAATGGAACCCACTGAGATGGGTTGGCTGATATACTAATCACATTATACTCGTCCACTGAGCTAGATTCCAAGTCTATGTGAATAGTAGGGGTACTCCTATGAACTGGAACATGACCTTTGTTAGTTGATGGCCAACCAGGGGGTATTCCACCTCTAGAACTGCCTCTGTTTCTACCTCTGCCTCTGGTTGGTGGATGTTGAGTCATCCTACACACATGTCCATATGATGGAATGAACTGCGAGTAGAATGTGATATGCGGATCTAGTTCTTCAATTTCCCTTTCTTGTTCACTTGGATTTTTATTTTTCTTTTCTTTTTCTTTATTTTCTTTTTCTTTTAAATTTGAGTTTTATCCAAGTTGAGTCATCCTACACACATGTCCATATAATGGAATGAACTGCGGGTGGAATGTGATATGCGGATCTACTTCTTCAATTTTCCTAACTTGTTCACTTGGATTTTTATTTTTCTTTTCTTTTTCTTTATTTTCTTTTTCTTTTAAATTTGAGTTTTATCCAAGTTCATGAGAAAGGGTATTTTGAGGAAGGTAGTAGGTCACTTCTTCATAAATCTCAACCTCTCTAACTGAAAATGGCTTTTCATCTCCATTGACATGGTATTCATTCCCATCATTTTTGAACTTGATGCATTGATAAAGGGAGGATAGAATTATCTTATTCTAATGTATCGAAGGCCTACCGAGCAAAGCAGTGAACAAAGTATTTAAATCAATGATGCAAAACTTAGCTTCAATCTTCCAATCACCTATCTCCAAAGGTAACACTAAAGAACCTAAAGCCTGCTCACCTTGTTCATTGAATCCTCTCAACATCATCCGATCTCCTCAGAGTGTGGAGATGTCGATCCTCAAATAGTCAAGGGTTTTAGACTCATAATGTTCCCCGATGCACCTGGATCAATGTGAACTCTAACAAGTCTAAATCTTCATGTCAACTTTGATGTAGAGGGGGCGGTTATGGCCCAAGTTCCCTAGAAGAAGATTTTCATCTGTGAAGGTGATCCCCTAAGTTTTTTTATTTAATGTGTCTCCTCACCTATAGCGATCAGCTGAGCTAAATATATCTCAGGATCAAGGAGAGCCTTGATTAGTGATTCTATCATCTCTTTGGATAAGACAAGGATATTGTATATGCTTAGCTTAGATGACAACTTTCTTAGATGAGAGAGGACATTATAGTCAACCTTGGGCTGATCCTCCATAATAATATCCAAGGGTGGAGCATCCTGTGGAGGGGCTTCTCGATCCTCTATACTAATGACTTGTTTCCCTCTATCTTGAGGTGCTGCCCTAGGAGGAAGAACCTTGCCACTACAGAGGTTGACTTCGGTGATCTCTTGTGGTACATGCACATTAGGCTCACATACAACTTCTCCTTTGGGACCCTCAGAGTCATATGATTCCAAATCTATCTCAAGAGATGAACTTGTATTGAGTAGGAAGTCCAACTCAGAGGAAGATCGAGAATTATAGTTATTTTGACTTGAAGAGTTATCATTAAGAATAGAAGTAGATAGCCCATCAGAAGTGTCATAGATGTAATTCAAGCTAGCTTTATTCTTCAATTTCTTAGATTTGATAGGAGGTACAAAGTATAAATTAGGTGTGGGTAAAATTTGATGCCCTTATCCAGATACAAGATTCTACTAGTAGAATAAGAAGAACTAGCTAAAGTAGAGGAAGTCATTGATGTGGTAGCTACAATGGTAGGCGGAGGCTGACTTCGGTGGTATTTACTCTGGCTATCCGGACTTTCTTCTTTGTTGAGCTCCCCACTCCAAGTTAGCACTGACAACTTGCAAACCTTCCTCGATGTTGGAGGTTTGAGCTGACTCAGGCACCTACAAAGAAAGTTTTTTGATCTTATGGATGATCATTTTAGAGCTTTTGGATAAAGATATATACTAACTTTCTTTGATTTTGGAAGGATCACATGTATCCCCAAGGATTACCCTAATGGAACTGGATGGTTGTTCTATGAGGTATTCATTCGAGATAACTACAGCACCGATCTTCAAGCTATGTTCAAGCCAGTCCTTAAATATTAAGAAATACTCCAAAACATGACATAGCATACGATGGTAAGGGAAAAAGTTAGGATCATGGCTTTTGCCCACTTCCTCCGATTTCCTAGGCCCGAGTAGCTAAAAATCAGGCTTCTTTAAGAGATTCTTAAAGATCATCCTGATTACCTACCTCTTAAATAAATAAGATTTGTTAAGCTTATCTAAAAGAGTAGGTAGACCATAGCTACCTGGCGGCGGGTATGTGTGCCGCTGCTGGTGGTGGTATGGCTGAGGAGGTGGAGGTGTTGGTCATAGAGGCTGCTATGGAGGCCGGTAGGGCTACCTCGATGGTGGTAAAGGAGGTGAAAGTGAAGAATGCTGAGGTTATTATCTCTCAGATTGATCTCTAGCTAGTTTCTTCCCCTTATCTACCATTGTCACTACTCCTAGCTTCTTCTCATAAATCGTCTGTGGCTTTGCTTTGGGCAATTGGTCTTGAAAAGGCAACTGTTTAGCCTCTCCTTGTAGACTAGCTACCTTGTTGATTAGCTTCTTAAATGTTTTGATAGTGAAGCACTTAAGCATGAAGGTGACCGAGCCATGGATATTCTTTAGAAGATTATCATACTATTCAGAAGTGGCGTATTTCATCGGTTCACATTAAAATTTAGTCAACAAGGCACTCAAGGTGTTGTTGTGCTCATCAAATCAATAACCTTTTGATGAGCTCCAAACCTCTTGATAAAGAGTTGCTCAACTCATGTCTTTATTAAACCATTGGAAAGTTCAACCAATCAAAGCTATCCCTGCTGATCTTGACAAAGAGAATAGTAAAGTGTCCACGGCGTTGTAACAAGCCAAGTGTGCAATATCGCCTCAGTTTTCATTGCCATCAAAGCTCTTAAAGGAAGGTGGCATGAAACCCTTGGTATATTGGACTGCATTGGATTCCTCTAAGTAGGGTCTACCCATTGGAACTGATGATCATCCCCAAGCTTAAGCCAACGCTTCCTTCACTTGCTGCTCAACCATGGATTTAATATCTTTCTTCTGTATGGAGGTACTTTTCACTACCTTCCTAGACATGTTAGTGCTACCTTACTCAATGGGAGGTAAGGTCCAGGTCATGCACTTTCACTAATATTAGTAAGAACTATTATTTTTGAAGTACTGAGACTATTGCTAACAAATCTTCAAGCTGCCTCACCATCCTATCTATTTGTTCATCTTTCTGCTTTAACTGATATCAGAGGTGTTGAGCTGATTGGGTTGTGTCTTCCTGCTCAACCTCGTCACCTTCCATAGCATGTTTCTCTCTGAGGAGGGATCCCCTGGTATCTACCATACAAACCCTGATTGAGTCTCCTAACATATCATATTTGTTGGGATCAAAGCTGATCTTCTCCTCATCTGACCAGTCATACCCCAAGATTTCCTTCTTCTCTACAAGATAATGTGCTACTATCTCCTCAAGAGAATGATCAATCTGAATAGGAATAAATGATTTTGGACGGTGATCCCTCATGTGAGAGGCACCAAATCTCACACTGCCGGAGAGTCAATCAAGGGTACTCACTAGAAGGACACACTCTAATCACTAACTCTAAAAGGGTGACATTCTAATTACTACTATCATTGGTGAAACTGGGCTATCATCTCCTCCCTCTGGAACAACTACCACAATCTCCAGGTTCTATTGAACTGGTGGTGTTGGTGATGGGATGACCACTATGCTTCGGGGTCACCATTCCCTCCGCACCACCATTGGGGCAAAAGGTCGAGCAGGAGAGCTTGGCTTTGCCATAGTAGGCGGTGTAGATGGAATAGGATCCCTCGGCCATAGCTGGATCACCAATGAGATATGCTTCTCCCCGAATATGGCCTTCATGGCCTTCGATGAAACTAGAGATGCTGTGACATGAATAGGTGAGGACAAACAGGGGGTATAATGGTGTGGTGGAGACACCACCGACTCTCTTAGGACAAGGACACTCTTCCTATGATGGGTCATTGTGGTGTTTATTTTTGGGATATGAGACACCACGCAGATCTTAGAGGGTACTTATTGAAGTGATCAAATACGACATTAAAGAATTATGTACTATTTTGAAAGATAGAAATCACCACCCTATAATGGACCGAATCACCTGATAATGACTTCTAAGGCATGATGGGTCTTCGAGTATACCAAAGATCTTTCCCCTACTTTACATGGAAAAGTAAAGTAGGGTTTATTTTAAGTAGGGTTCGTTAAGTTCCCTATAAGGCAAACTCCCATAGTTAATTACATCATAAGGAATGAGAATTCCTTAAGAATACTCTCGATTAAAGTAGATAATTAGGGTCTCCAAATATTTCAAGGTTTAATACTATCAAAGGATTGGCTATTTTAGAAAATCAAATGGGATAGATAAAGGAGAAGACTTATTTTTGAAATCCAAAGGAAGAAAGTAGGAAATGCTCATGATATTAGGAAGCCTAGTGAGCATTCCAATCTACCCTATAATTGGGCTTTATATTTTTAAAATTGAAGAAAGTTAATTATTTAAGTTGACATTTTATTAGATTGCTAAAGCTTATAATTCCATAATATAAGATTATGAAAATGCCTAAGATGTGAGGATTTATGCTTGTAGCTTGAAGGAAATAGCTACCTCAGATTCTTAAACTAAGGAGCCTTGGTACAAAAAAAGGCACGATCTAAATCTAAGGTGAAAATGGGTATATGGTTTACCTCCACAAGAGAGAATGAACCACCCAACTGCTAGACTTATTACCGCCTGGAGTGGCAGCCGATTAACTCCTCCTATGCTTTAAATCCATGTAGGCAAGTCTTATGCTTTACAAGATGGCTAAGCTATTATTCATTTAGAGAGGAGGCTAAGTCCTTAAACTCACTTCCTAAGAGACTAGAGCATGAGTGGTATAAATCCATGACTTAATCTAATGCAAATTTTATCAAATTTATTTCATTATTTTGGACATTTTATTTTCACACACGTTATGGGATTTTGTATGCCTAAATGCATGAGAATTTGATTATGGGCCAAATCAAGAGAGAAAGGGGTGTTCTTCCACCAATGGCTATCACAAGTTAAGCCTTGAATCTCTGGCAAAGATGGAAGTCCCCTCTTAACAAGAGTGAGATAATATGATATGCATGATATTATACATTCATCCATCCAACTATGGGGTTGCTAAAAAATTTTATTATCTTGATTTAATTCTAAGCTTTTATGTGAGGTTATGAAAAATTTTAGTTATGAGTTATTAATTGGGGTAGAAAATTAATTTTATCCTAAGAGCTCAAGATCATGCCACACATTCAAACATCATTCATAAAGAAACTATGAAAAGCATGATGTTCTAATGTGCAATCTAAACACAAGCACCGTTTCTACCGCATACACCCAAAAAAAGAGAAAAAAAAAATGTAGTGAGCCTCTACCCTTATACAACCGGATTAAAAAATACATGTCATGGGGGTCTTCTTTTCTTCATTTCTTTCTTCTTTTTTTTTTTTTGATGATTTGCTCCAAAGGCATCAGTGCACCCTGTGAACTAAGCCTTCTGGCCACTGCTCATCCTAATCTCCCATAACACTAATCCTAATTCCTAAGGCAAAATTACATAAAAAATAAGAAAAGTAAATCTAGCTACATCTGCAAAATAAATGTTAGCTAAACATACCATACAACCCAAGCAATTATATGAATAATTTGGACTTAGCACCCCACACATGGGTAACCAAGCCCACCTGTCCTAATGTGGGTTAAGCTTAGGGGCTAAGAAACCTACACAACAAAAGCATTTATATTTTTATTATAGCAGCCCTTAAGCACAACCCCTCAGAGAAAACATGATTAGTAATAACCTAACATCCGCCTACAAAATATACACCTAACATCTAGTCTAAAATATTATACCACAAATAAAACACAATATCATACATACAACGCCTAACTTAGCAAAAAGTGGTGACTTAGTATTCTAATGTGTGTGCTTAAGGCTTGTGTGACAAGACTTTACTAGGCTCTCTTTTTTTAGTTTAAGTTTCAATTTGGAGTTTGAATTTGTTTAAATTTTACCTTTTGTTGATTTTAATTTAAATGATTTAATGATTTATTTTTTCATTTATATTTCAGTTTTATTTGGTTAAAGTGATGTTTAAGTTTTCAAGAATGAAGAGTAGAATGAATTCCATTTGTAAATAGAACTCACCCTATTCTACATCTTAACTCCTAAAAAGTCTAACTAAGGTCCTTAAGTATCTTACTTATCCCATTTGAATTTGTGCAATTCATTTGATTTGATTTATTTGACTTAATTTAGAATTTAGAATTTGAGTTTATTTAAGTATTTGATTGATTGATTTTGGATTAATGTTTTGGTTTAATTACATCTTGATAATTTAATATCCTTGATATGTAATGAAGTTTAAGTTTGTTTAAGTATTTTGATTGATTGATTTTGGATTAAATGTTTTAGTTTAATTTCATCTTGATAATTCAATATCGTTAATATCTAATGAAGTTTAAGTTTGCTTAAGTTCATCTGTTTCTGGTTGATTAATTTTATATTAGATGTTTTGATTTAATTAAATCATGATAATTTAATATCCTTTTAAATTAATATCTAATTCTTTTCTTTGATTAGAGTTATGTGACTTAACTTTATGTTTATTTAATTTTATTATGGTTTTTTTATTTGTAGTTTGATCGGATTAGATTAATTGAGATTTTATTTTGATTTTAATTGGGTTTGATTCTTTATAATTAGGATTTTATTTTTAATCACATCCATTTGTCATGTTCATCAAAGGTTGGTTTGTATTTTGATTTCATACATTGGATAGTTAATTGTTTATCTTATTTAAGTAGGTTGAATGAGATTTGATTTGATTGTATATTAAATTGATGAGAGCCTTTCTTAATTTAACTTGATTTGATTTAATTTGATCTAATTAGCTTTATTGGTCTAGGGCTTGCTTGGGTTCAATGTGATTATGTGATTAGTTTAATTAAAAAGTGTATTTATGTTAATTATAAAGGTTTGTTTAATTTTCAATTTTCATATTTGTTTAGACAAATGATGTAATTAATGACTTAATGGTCTAGGTTTAATTTAGGTTATGATTAGTATTTAATTGCATTTTGATTGATTAAACTTAAGTTTAATGTGATTGATTTGATTAACTTATTAGTTTGTTTAAGTGATCAAATTATTAAATTAAGTAAAGATTTGTTTAATTTTTTAATTTGATTTCATATTTATTTAGGTTAATGATGTAAAGTGAGTTAATGATTTAAGTTTAAATTTGGATTTGATTAGCATTTAATTGCATTTTATGTTTGATTTAAGTTTATATGATCAATTTAATTGACTTAATTATCTAATAAGTGTGATTAAATTATTAGTAGATTAATTAATTTTTGATTTGGATTAATTTTAATGTGATTTACAAAATTAATTTAGTTATTAAGATGATGGATTAATTTATTAAGTCAGAATTGTTTGATTAATTAAGTTTGACAAGGGTCAATTAAAATTATTAGATTAATTGGGTTTATTTAATTAGAGATTAATGACTATGATTTGTTTAATTTAGGTTTTGATTAGTGTTAATTGCATCTTAATTATGTTTGATTAAGTTTAGGTTTAATATGATTAATTTGATTAACTTAATTAGTTTATTTGAGTGTGATTATTAAATTTAATTGGGTGATTTTTTAATTTTAGAGTTAGCTTTAATGTAACTATTTAAATTAATTTGATTAATTAAGATGATGGATTAATTTATTAAATTTGCATTAATTAGATGTTTGACTAATTAAGTTTGATTATTCATGATTTGGGTTTTACTTGATTTGATTCATTTATTATGTTTGTTAGATTTCATTAACATGTTCGATTTAGTTATTAGGTTGAAAGATTTAATGGCTAATTAATTATCTTATTCCAAATGGATGTGATTTAATCATATGTTAATTAAGTTTACTTTAATTTTATTTGGTTTAATTTGATTAGTATCAAATGATTAAAGTTTCCTAAATTTGTTGGGTTTTGAGTTTGATTTAAGATTTAATTATTTAATTGAGTTTTATTAACTTAAATAGTTTATCATATTTAATTTAATTTTCTTAAGAATGATATTTCTAAGATTTGATTTGATTAATGATTGCTTAAGTGCTATTTCAAATGATTTTGATTAAAAATTTAAATTAAAATGATTAAACTCTAAAAGTGTTTATTAAGATTCAAGATCATTTTTTCTTAAGATGATAAATTGATGATATTTTAAAGAATTTTATTTGATTTATTTTATTAAAATGGATAATCTAAACTTCAAAATTTAATTTCTCCTAGTCTAGATATTTTTTTTTTACTTTAAATTTTAATGGTAGCTGTATTGTAACTTTAGTTTCAATCCCTAAAAATATCAACTTAATCTAACTTATATTTTTGGTTTAATTAATGAAACTTTATTTTTACTAAAACTTAAATTAAGCTCAAAATACTTAGTAAACTTTAGGGATTTAAAATTTTTTGGATTTCTCTTGGAAAGACGAATCCAACGAGCCTTGTTTAATTTTGATTTATTTTATTATAATTTTGAAGTTTGAGGTGATTTAAATTTTTTTTATAAAAGAAAATTTTATTTAAAGGGAAACTTTAATCCAATTAGATGATCTAGATGATTATATCGACGATGAATCAATGATTAATTTTGATGCGATTAAGGCCCAAAATCGCGGATCCACGAGTGATTGATTACATGAATCGATTAAATGACAATGATTAAGGCCTAACGATCATTTTAAGCCGTCCGATCAACGATCATTTATCGAGTATCATCTATCTGATTATGTGTTCCACGATGATCCGCTATCATTCGTAAACGGATCGACTTATTTGAGAAATTTTTTAGAAAAAAATGAGAGTTTCTAAGCCAAACTTTATCCAAATGGACCCATTTTTGTACCGATTCACATCGAAAAAAATTCTATTTTCTAATTGGGGTGTTTTAAAGTAAAAATATGAGATTATCTAGTGAAAATTTCTAAAATTTGGAGAAAATTAATACAAAATGCGAAATCTGTATGAGAAATTTACCTGCTGGGATGATTTATTTAAAGAAGATCCGAACTCCTAAGTATGTGAGGAAGCTTTAGAGTGATCTTTAACCCTTGCCTCCCTCGAAAAGTTATCTTCTCCGATGTCTACACGTCATAAGAGAAATTATTGTGTTTTTTGAGCTCAAAATGTCAAAGTGGGATGGGTTCCTTTTCTTTTGGGGAGCTTTTGGGCGAATGGTGGTGGGAAAAGAGATCTAAAGCCTCATCTCCCCGTCCTTTTATAATGGCCAGAAAATATAATCTTTTTTTGAATTTTTTTTTGCTCCAAATTGATTGTCATCTTGCTTGGGGTGGTTGGGATAGATGATAGATTGATTGAGGGCATTATATTTTTGCTTCAAAGTTCTCTCTTATTGCCATATGATCATATTTATTCAATATAAATGTTAGGGAGGAGTTAAGTGCATGTGATGGGGGGAATTAAATGAGGTTGGGTGGAATCCTATGTGGGGGAGGATCCATGAGAGATTTAAATGGGTTGGGTTAGTTTTGGGCTGATCCCAAATGGTTTTGGGTCAGGTTTGATAAGCCCCCAATGAGTTTTGGCTTGGTTTCAAGAGATTTGGCCCAATTTGGGTCATATGGGTCATTTTAGGTCAAATTGACCCATTTGACCAAAATTGGCTAAATTAGCTTAGGGTATAGGTTGATTCATGTTCAATTGGCTAATTGAAGATGAATGTGATCTTCGGTTTAAATTAATTTTTATTTAGGCCAAATTGACCCTTTAGGCTAATTTGGGCTAGGTTGGGTCAAGTTAGCCAATTGAGCTCAATTGATCAAATTGGGTTTAATTATGGCTTTGGTCAAGTTCAATAATCAATTTGTAATGAACTTGAGCCATTGGTTGCAATCAATTTGGGTTAGATCATTATTTGACCCGATTTCCTTTACTAATTTGGGTCAATTTGGATCAAATGGCCAATTGGGCTTGAGTCCAATTGATTGCAATTGATCATCATGGGGTGATCAACAATCATGGTGGAAGATTTTGGTGAGGTTGGTTCAATCCAATTTGGGTTGGATTGAAGTTGCAAAATGACTTTAAGTCACTTTGGGTCAAGTGGACATCAATTTGGTTTTGGTTTGATTCGAAGTTAGTTGAACTTCATGATTCTAGATTGGAATATAAATTAACAATCAATTTGGAGTCAACAATTTCAACTCATTTGAAATTTTCAAGTCAAAAGGGCTGGTTGGGTTGTTTGTGAATTGATTGATTGTAGGTTTCATTTATATTTGGGTAGATATTTGAATGAATGATTAATTCTAGAGAAAATTCATTGGTTTTTACTTGATATGGATAAAATTTGGCTAAGTCCAAAGAATTGACTTAAAGGGTTTAGATTGAGTTTGGATTTGATTTTCGATATAGTTTTGGTCATTTGAGATTTCATTTATATTTGTGAATATAAATGACCAATAATTGATTTATAAAGAGATCAATTGAGTTTGATTTGATTTAAGGGAGTTTTGGCTAAGCTTATGAATGTGGTTCATATGGCTTAGGTATTTTTGGATTTGAATTTGATTTTGGTTTCAATATTTGGAGTCAAATTTTGAAATTAGATTTGGAATTTGAATTTGTTACATTTGGTTTGAAAATTGGTTTGGGTTAATTTGAGAAAGTGTATCTAGATTGGATTTAGGCTATGGGATGGTAATTTCCTTAAACCCAAGGCATAATATAATCTTATGATTAACTTCTAAATCTTAGTTAGTTATGGTTCACCTAATCACTAGTGTATTATAACCAGGAGTTCTTAGTCAGAAGAGTCCTAAGTCTAAGAAGAGGAGGTTAAGAGCTCACTCCAGTGAGGTCAACAAAAGGATCAATGGTGGTAAGGCACATGAGTGGATAATCAAATCACAATCTAAGATTGCAAAATAATGTGATCTACATATACCCAAAAGGTGATAGAATCATGATCTTAGTGTGATGAATTTTATGCTAAAGGCATACAAAAGAAGGAATCACTGATTGGTACATGATTTGAAACAAAGTTGTTTATATATGGATAGTTGAGTGAATATAATTTGTTTGATGATATGATTGAGTAATTTGAACCTTAAAGAAAATAGGTTCAAGCTATCTGGGGATATGGATCTAAGTTTGATTATGAGAATGATTTATTTGGGTGTGTATGATAAATTTGATGATTTCATTTATTGAAAATTCTTGGAGGTTTTAAATTTATGGCTCCACTATGGAGAAGAGTCTAGATTGAGGGCCAAGGGATGTACACTAGAATTTGTTTGATTTAGATCTAAGCTCACTAGAAAGGCTAATTTTTTTGCCTCAGGGGAGAAATTTAGTTTGTTGATATGTTTAATTTGAATTTGGAGGTTGGTTTTGAATTTATTTTATTGACACAAGAAGGATGGACCACACCAAGAAAGAGCCATTTTGCCTACCTTAGATTTATAAGTCGGGGTAGTCTACTTACCAAGTAGGACTATCACTAAGTTGTCTTTGAGTAACAACCTACTAAGAAGGTAGTGCACTTACATCTTCCAAGTGATCAAGGGGTGATCTGTCGTTGGCACAATAAATCAATCCTGACCTAGGGTGACTACTGAGTGAGCACCGCTGGGGCTCTTACCTCAACTCAAGAGTTATTTTGATGATTAATTTGATTTAAATTGATTTAATTTAATTTTATTTGTGGAGGATGCAATGGACCCACTGAGAAGGAGCTATGTTGGCCTTGACCTATCTCAGATTTACAAGTCCAAAGGGGTAGTCTACTAGCCACAAGATATGACTATCCGGCCTAAGGGTTGCCTTTCAATGTGCAATGACTGTGAAGGCATGACTTACATCTTCCAAAGTGGGATCAGGGGGTGATCGTAGGCATAATGGATCAATCACCTAGGTGACTATTTGAGCGAATGCCACTGGACTCATCGACTCAAGAATAGTGTAATTTAATTTTAGATGGACCTACTGTGATGGATTTGAGCTAATTTGATATCTTATTTATAAATCCAAAGGGATAGTTATAGTAGAGCTAACCAACCTGGGATGCCTTCGTAATGGTCAAGTTAGGAAGCAAATGCGGGGACTCAGATCTTTCTTAACAAGGAATCACTAGGGTGATCGATCGTTTGCGCATAAGAGACTAAGTACCTGGCCAATTTACAATGATCGTGCTAGAAAGAATGTGTAATAGACTTATATCTTTCAAAGAAAAAATGATCGCCGGGGTAACTCATTGGTGGCACAACAAATGGAACCCGACCTAAGGATGACTACTGAATGAGATCCGTTGGGGGTCTTACCTCAACTCAAGAGTAGTTGTGATGATTAATTTGATTTGATTTAGTTTAATTTAATTTTGTGGGTTATATTGTGGACCCTATTAGCGTGTGATGGACCCACTGAGAAGTTTCTATGTCAGCCTTGACCTATCTCAGATTTACAAGTCCAAAGGCTACCGTACCACAAGGTAGGACTATCCTCAAGGGTTGTCTTGCAATGACTGTACTAGGAAGAAGTATAGCAGACTTACATCTTCTAAAGTAGGGATCAGCCATTGGGGTGATCTATTGATGGCATAATAGATCAATCCTGACCTAGGGTGACTATTTGAGTGAATGCATCATGGACTCATATCGACTCAAGAATAGTCAGAATTACTTTAATTTTATGGACCTGATGGATGGATCTACTAAGAAGGAGCTAATATCGCCTCTAGACCTATCTTAGGTTTACAAATCCAAAGAGATAGTACCGACCATTGGGAGCTAACCAACCCAAAGGGTGCCTTTGACAGGTCAAGTTAGAAAGAAACGGAACTTACATCATCACCACTGTGACGGTCCTCACGCAAAAAATCAAACTCGACCTAAGGCTGGCCGTTGATTTGCAACGATCGTGTTGGAAAGAATGCGTAACAGACTTATATCTTTCAAAGTAAAGATGACCACTGGGGAAACTTGTTGGTGGCACAACAAGTTGAACCTGACCTAAGGGCGACTACTGAGTGAGCACCATTGGGGGTCTTACCTCAACTCAAGAGTAGTCCTGATGATTAATTTGATTTAATTTAATTTAATTAATTTTGTGTGTTATATTATGGACCGTATGCATGATGGACCCAATCGAGAAGGTGATATGTCGCCTTGACCTATCTCGCATTTACAAGTCCAAAGGTAGTCTACCACCACAAGGTAGGACTATCCATAAGTGGTTGCCTTTCGTGAACATTATACTAGAAGAAAGAGTAAACTTACATCTTCCAAAGTAGGATCGCATTGGGGTGATCTATTGATGGCACAATGATCAATCCGACCTAGGGTGACTATTTGAGAATGCTGGACTCATATTAACTCAAGAATAGTCAAAATTAATTTAATTTTATGGACCTCGCAGCGATGGATCTACTAAGAAGGAGCTAATATCGCCCTAGACCTATCTCTTGGGTTTTACAAATCAAAGGGATAGTCTACCAGTTAGGTAGAACTAACCAACTAAGGGTGCCTTTAGGTTTGCAATGGTCAGAGGAAGAAGAAAGCGTAGGGACTCACATCTTCCAAACAAGGAACCACTAGGGTGATGGATACTGCAACAAATGGGACCCAACTGGCTTTGATGCAGATCATGCTGAAAAGAATGTAATAGACTTATATCTTTGAGGCGATGGGGTAACTCATTGGTGGCACAACAAGTTGAACGGAAGACTCTTGAGTGAGCAGGAGGACTTATCTCAACTCAAAGTAGTCAGGTAATTCCTATAGGGAGTTTTGTTGACATTGCCCTAAAGATAGAATGCTTGCTTGGGAAATGGGCCATTGAATTCTAATCCAAAGAATTAATTTTATTTATTTGTTTTGTTTAACATGGTTTTGAGGATCAAGAAGAACTTATATCGTAGACTCAAATTTATTGAACCAAGGGAGAATGCGCATCCGTGAACAAATTCTCCAACCAGGGGTGGCTACTAGGAAGAGGGGACTCTATCCAAAATGGCAAGGAGTGATCTAAATAGAATGCATGAGGGTGATCCAATAGAATGACATGGCTAGATATAGAACAAGACTTGTCAACACCACAGAAAGGACATGGCCAGTAGTATCGGCCCGAAACATCAACCAACCTAAGGTACCTTGCGTTTAATAATGTCTAAGGTGTAAACTTACATCTCTAAAGCATAACTAACTGCTGGGATAGTCTATCTTTGACTCAACAGGTGTCATCCGACCTAGGGCAACTACTGAGTGAATGTCACTAGGCACTTATATCAACTCAAATGTAGTCAAGAGTAAAGGAGCCTCTGGGGGACTTTCCCTAAACCTCAAATATATTCGACCTAGTTAGATCATGATGATTAGTTTAAAGAGAGAGTGCATGGACTCACATCTTCTTAAATATGATCAACTTGAGGTAGCTTACTGGCTAGGCAGCGAAGACTATGAAACTAACAAGGCGCTCGTCAATTTGCAATGGTCAAATTAGGAAGAAAGCGTGGGGACTCACATCCTCCAACAAATGACCACTATGGTGATCGATTTCTTTGGGAAACAAATTGAACCCAAGCCAGAGGGCTTGCTCTCACATCAAAATAGCTTGAAAGAAAGATATGTGTTTTTGTGCTTGATATGAAGGAATAGGATTCCATTGGGGGACCCTTACACCCAAACCTCAGGGAAACTCAACCTAGTCATAGTATGGTGGCTAGTTCAAGAAGAAAGTACTAGGACTCACATCTTCTTAAATAAAGCCAACACAAGGTAGTTCACTTCTGTGGCAGTGAAGACTACCAAACTGACAAGGCACTCATATGTGTGCAATGGTCAAGTTAGAAAGAAACATGGGAACTCACATTCTCCAAACAAGAACCACTAGGATAACATATTAGTGAGGTAGCATGTAAACCTAACCTAAAGCAGCTAATGAGTGAGTTCCACAAGGGGCTTGCTCCCACATCAAAGTAGCCTGAGACAAAAGATATATGTTTGTTTGTGTTGTGAAAGAGGGAATAGAATGCTGCTTGGGTTCTCTTATACCTACCTTAAATATGTCACAGAGGATTCACAGAAAAAAGATATTTCTAACACAAAAGAAATAAAATTTGAGATGAAAAGAAATTTTATTGATAATTATTTTCAAACAAGATTTATGGATTATATTTCTTTAGGAAAAGCCCATTGATTGAAAGCATCAGATGCACTCCTTTATAATTAATGAGTTGATAAGACCATCCTTGGTAGGCCTTCTCTATGGCATAAGGGCCTTCCCAAGCAAGTTCAAACTTACCTCCTATCTTTCTACGGGCAACAATTGGCCTCCTTAGAACTAAAATAAGCTCTCATACTTGAAAAGCTCTAGGACAGACCAACTTATTATGAGCTTGAATCATCTTGACTTTGTATAACTCGAGGTTCTGACATGCCCGTAGGTCTCTCTCCTCCAAACCTTTGAGCTCTTCCAACCGTAACTTGGCATTCTATTTCATTGTGATTTTACTACCCACGGATATCCTTAGTGATAGGAGTTGGACTTCTAATGGTAGAACGACTTAGGACCCATACACTAAGGAGAAAGGGGTAGATTGAGTTGGAGTTTTATATGTGGTACGGTAGGCTCAGCCATCATTGTTTATTATCATCCAGTGTCTTCTTCAGTATTTGAATAAGGGTTTTGTTGAAGGCTTCTGCTAACCCATTTGCTCTTGGGTAGTAGATGGTAGAATATCTCCAATCTATGATGTGTCTCCGAGCAAAGCTATTGATTTTAGTACTCTTGAATGCAGTACCATTATCAGATATAATTCATCAAGGCACCCCAAACCTATATACGATATGGTTTCTAAAAAATTAGAGCACATGTTGAGCTGTGACCTCTCTAAGTGGGATTGCCTCTACCCACTTGGAAAAGTAATTGGTAATAGCTAAATGAATCGATGACCTTTAGAAGAAGGAGGATCGATCGGACACACAATGTTAGTACCCCAACACTCAAATGGCCATGAGGCTAATGTAGAATGTAGAATGTTGGAAGGTTGATGTAGGATCATATCGTGTACTTGATATTGGTGGCATCTCCTAGCTATGTCCATGCAGTCTGTGATCATTGAAGTAGTATCCCAGTCTTGATTGGCTTTCATCTTTAGTCGGGATTGATATGCTCCACATAACCCTGAGTGTACCTCGTTCATGATTCTATGGGCTTCATGTTTGTCCAGACAACGTAACCACATATGATCGAAGGACTTCCAATACAAGGTGCCCCCAACAAGAGTATAGGAAAGGGGTTTATGCTTCACCTATTGTGCCTGTGATTTCTCTTGAGATAGTTTAGCTATATTTAAATAATTTATGAATGGTTGCCTCCAATCTGACTCCTCATCCTTTTTGGAAATGGCAACCTCCCTTCAGAGAGAATCTCGATGAGTTCAATCAATAAGGATAAGACTTGTCTATTTTGGACCCTTATTGGAATGGACTCATCTTCGGACATGCCAACTCTTTGGCTAAGCAAATGCTTGTGTGTTCTCTCCGAGAATCTTGTGGATGGTAACCTCTAGGATTTGGGCCAATAATTCCATAGTATACTTATGGTAATGATAGAGCTTAGGCTTTAAAATCTTGTAAGACCCAGCGATTTGGTTGATGACTAACTGAGAATCCCCAAAGATGTTGATACTCCGGATGCATAATGTAATAACTAACTCCAGACCGACAATTAGAGCCTCATATTGACTTATTGTGGTGCATGGATTGGACGATGATATGAGAATCTCATCACATACGGTGAGTTAGAGAACTATTCCTTGCCTTCCCAGGATAGTAAATTTGGTTCTCTCTCCTCTTTGAGGAAGATGCACCATCAAAGTACATCTCCCAGTGGTGCACTAGTACCCCTAAGTTCATGATTTGTTCATGGGAGATCATCATTAAGCGAGTCGGAGGAGTGGATGCGAAATTCAAGTGCTTATCCTTTTATGGCAAAGAGGGGTACGAATGTTATGTTAAACTGAGACAAAATCATGGACCAATTTTCTAATCGTCTAGATAAGGTTGGCCGTGTCATGAGATATTACAGTGGATTGACTCTGGAGATCAAGTTCACCTTATGACAAAGCATGTAGTGTCATAGCTTTTGGGATGCAAAGATTAAAGCTAGACAGTGTTTTTCAATAGGTGGATAGTTTGCCTCAGCAGGGATTAGATGATGACTGAGAAAATATAGAGCGTTCTCCTTCCCTTCATCGTTGGTTTGAGCCAACAAAGTGCCAAGAGAGTCATCTAATGCAACAGTATATAATATGAGCGACTTGCCGGGGATAGGCTCTAGGGAGTGGCATCATGAGATATTGCTTGATGTCTTTAAAAGCATCGACACTTATCATCCCATTTTAAACTTGGCATCCTTTTGATAAGTGAGAATGGTTGGCATCTTCGATAAGTTGGAAATGAAGCATCTTAGATATGCCAAGTCTTGGAATGACCGAGTTGTGTTAGGCTTTTAGGGGTGGCATTTCTAATATCGCTTTGATCTTTCGGATCGATTTCAATTCCGGTGTGAAACAAACTCAAGGAATTTTTTGAAGCTACTTGGGTTCATTTTGAGGTCATATTATCTTAACCGTTAGAAAACTACTCTCAAGTCAAAGAGATGGTCTTTCTTTTCTTTGATTTTGACAACGAGATCATCGACGTAGCATTCAACTTGATGATGAATGAGTTCATCAAAGATTCGAGTCATGGCTCGCTGGTATGTGGCACTGACATTTTTAAGGCCCAAAGGCATGACCTTATAACAATAAATTTTGATCGGGGTCTGAAAGGTAGTATTTCTTTCATCCTCTGGGGCCATCTTAATTTGGTTGTAGCTAGATGACCCATCCATAAAGGAGAATATTGCATGAGATGAGGCGATGTCCACCATTAATTCTGGTATGGGAAGTGGAAATTCATCCTTAGGACATGCCTTATTTAGATCCCCAAAATGCATGTGAATTTGGCCATTCTTTTTTCTTTGGGATGACATTAACCGGGTAGATATTTTCTTCATAATAAAGCCGATCATCTTGATTTGAAGTGACCTCTTGTTCAATGTCTATGTAGGAGCCTTGATAGGGTTAACATTAGGTTCTATTGCTAGTTTATGGACTAATATGTTAGGAGATAGACTGGGTATCTCTTCATAACTCCATGCAAAGAAATCCTTAAACTCAATCAATAGATTCACTAAATCATTGGTTCTTTTTCATTGAATAGAGAATTGGTATATGTTGGGCGTGGATCTTCTTCACTTCCTAGGTTGATTTGTTTGAGTTCTTCGATAGTTGATCTCATCTCCTCTTCAAACTTTGGCGGTGCATCCTTGCCTTCAAAGTCATTTAGATCATCTAAAGTTTCTAAGAATACCTCCTCATATGAGTTAGCATGATTTGAAAAGAATCTATCAGATTTCAAATGATTGGTGATGACTAAGAAGTAATCATCATCATCAATTGGACCCACTGTACCGAATCCTAGTCTTGGTCTTGATTGTGAATGTCTGCATTTATTATCTCATAACCTTTCAAAGTAATCCGACCTGTGTTTAGACCAAGCATGTGGAATTAATCTTTTCTTTGCTAAATTAAGAACACAAGGCGAATACCAATCAAAAGATAATTAAATCTTTATATGAATCATCCTCAAGTTCTACATCGCTTCTTGACTTGAGGATGATGCTCCAAAAGAACTTCTACACCTTTACATTTGTGAAGACTTGGGGCTTCCTTAACTACCAAAACCCTCAACTTTTGTGAGAAAAGTGAGGTTAGAGCTAAAGTTCCCGGCTTCTTTACATATAGACTTCACTACACTTACTTTGCTTGGAGCCCGGTCTTCATCCTTCATGCAGCTCAAGTGTCACTTGCATGGGGATCTACTGTCTGGAAGTGCTAGCTAGTGTACTAATCATATATGACTCATCCTTCAAACTAGATTCTAAGTTTATATAGATAGTAGGTGTAGTCCTGGTAGTAGGGACATAACTCCTATTGGATGGCCAATAAGGAGATCTTCCGTCTTTAGGCATGTCTCTGGATCTGCCTCTTCCTCTGCCTAGTGGAGGTCAAGTCATCCTACCCATATGTTGAATGAAGTACTATGGGTGGAATATAATGTCGCTCTACTTTCTCCTCCAAGTCTATTTCGCTCCCTTTTATTTTCTTTCTCATTTCCTTTTTCTTTTCTTTTTCTTTTTTCTTTTCTTTTCTTTTTCTTTTTCCTTTTCTTTTTTTTATATTTTAACTTTCCAAGTTCAGAATAGACTTGTTAATTTTGAGGGAGATAGTTGGTCGCATCCTCATATATTCCGACCTCATGAACTGTGAATGGCTTAAGATCTCCTTTGAAGAAGTATTCAATCCCACCCCTCATGAACTTCATCCACTAGTGTAGAGAGGATGGAACCACGTTGTTCTCATATATCCATGGTCTCCCAAGCAAAGCATTAAAGATGTATTTGAGTCCATAATCTTGGCAGTATTCTTCCAATCATCTAATTTTAATGGCAATACTATAGAGCCTAAAGCCCTCTTGCCTAGTTCATTGAATTCTCTCAACATCATCATCTCTTTTGAAAGTTTGGAGATGGCAATCCTCAAGTAAGCAAGGGTTTTTAAACTCATAATATTTACAGATGCACCCTAGTCGACAAGAACTTTGGATATCTTGTATCTTTCGATATCCACTGTAATGTAAAGGGGGTGGTTGTGCTTGGTCGTCCCTAGAAGTAAGTCTTCATCACTGAATGTAACTCCTAGAGTGTCCTCCAACTGAGCCTCTCTTGATAGTGATGGTGGGCTAAGCATATCTCTGGATCAAGAAGAGCCTTGATTAGAGATTCCCTCATCTCTTTGGATAAGATAAGGGCATCATATATGCTTAACTTAGCTGATAGCTTTCTAAGATGTGCTAGGACATTGTAGTCAATCTTGGCTTGATCCTCCATAAGCATATCCATGGGTGGAGCATCTTGTGGAGGGGTTATCTGCTCTTTAGAACCAATGATTTGCTTACCCATATCCGGAGGTGCCACCCTAGGAGGTAGAACTTTGCCACTGTGAAGGTTAACTTCAGTGACCTCTTGGAATGATGAATTTATAGGAAGTTCTACCTTCTCATCAAGTGTACCTATAACTTCTCCTATGGGATCATCAAAGTCAGATGACTCCAAATCAATCTCAATTGGTGAACCCGTGTGATATAAAAATGGGAAATCCATTTCTAAATCAAAAGAAGAATGATTAGAACTAGAGTTATCATTATTATTTTGTAGACTTGGAGAGTTTTTGAGAGGAATAAAATCTAGAGTATCAGAAGTGGACAAGATGTAAGTGAAAGATTTCTTCATTAATTTCTTCCTTGATGGAGGTACATGATAAAAATCTAATAAAGTAAGCGGGGAAAGAGGTATAGTGCCCTTGTCCACTGATACAATGCTCTTATTGGCAGAAGAGGAGCTAGTGGAGGAAGAAGTAGTAGCTGCAATGGTGGATGGAGTGCTGGGCTCGGACGGTGGTTGTGCTACTATGCTATCCCGAATAAGTAAGGTAGGTTGTTGCTGCTATTGGGCTGACACCTTCTTCAAGTTATCTTTGGCAACTTGTAAACCTTCCATGGTGTTGAAGGTTTGAGTTACTTCAGGCACCTGTAAAGAAAGCTTCTTGATCTTAGAGAACACTTTTTTAGAGGTTCGGGATAAGGCATTATCCCAA
Source organism: Cymbidium sinense (assembly GCA_021442155.1). Classification (NCBI taxonomy): domain Eukaryota; kingdom Viridiplantae; phylum Streptophyta; class Magnoliopsida; order Asparagales; family Orchidaceae; genus Cymbidium; species Cymbidium sinense. Next base: position 93,115,598 of record CM038223.1, read on the forward strand.
CCTTCTTTTATCTTAAGAGGATCAAGTATCCCCAAGAATTACTCGATAGAACTGGAGGGTTGTTCTAACAAGTATTCCTTGGGATAACAATCTGACTTGTATACACTCAAGCCAGTCCTTAAAGGTGACATAATCCTCCAAGACATGACTAACCATGCGGTGGTAGGGGCAATAGTTTGGATCATCACTCTTGCCCACATCTTTCGGCCTCTTAGGCTCAGGTAATTGAAAGTCAAGTTTCTTTAAGAGATTCTTAAATATCTTTCTAACTACCTCCCTCTTGAATGAATATGGCTTATTCAATCTATCGACAAGAGTAGGTGGGTAGCTATGGTGGATATGAGTACTTGGCGAGTATATAGTGGAGGTGATGACAACCTGTGGCGTGGTGGTGTATGCTTGGAGGTGGTGTGGTAGAGGAGGTGGCAATGGAGGCTGCGCAGAGGTATCTCTCTGAGCTGGTGGTTGCTTCCCTTTGTCTTAGGTCAACCACAATTACCCTTTGCAAGCTTCAAATGACCTCTTGATGAAGAGGTGCTAAACAAAGTCTTCCAATCATTGGGTAGTTCAGCGTACCAATCAAATATGATGCATGTCAAATTACTAATGAAGAGACATAATAAGTGCATGTTACCACCGGCCATTAAAACAGCCCTAATATCTGTGTTGTTGGGGTTCCTATCAAAATTTTGAAAGAAGGAGGCACAAAACTCTTAGGATATTGGACACCATCAAATTCCTTCGAGTAGGGTCTATCCTTTGGAATAGATGAGCCATCTCGGGCTTGTGTCAATGCATCCTTCACTTGCTACTCCACTAACTGCTTGATATCTTTTTTTTGCATGGAGGTGCTGTCCACCATCTTCTTATGCATGCTGCCACTATCTTGGTCTACGAGAGATGTACTTTTGGGCTGATCCAAAACATGCAATAACCTGAGGTGGTCAGCTTCTAAGGGAGTATGGTGGAGCTTGGCCTTGAAAGTAGGAATCTTCAACTCTTTCTCCATCTTCCGATATGCTCATCTCTGCCTCATTCTTGTGAAGTGTTGGGTTGAATAAGTTATGTCTTCTTCCTCAACAACACCCTCCAGCTATCGATCCTAAGGATGGAACCCCTAGTGTCGACCATATGGACTTATCCTCCAAGAGATCATCCCCATTCGATCAAAAGCGACAGCATCCTCTTCATCGAGCAATCATCCCCAGAGTTCCTTCTCAATAAGCGATGATCTCATCGGCGGTCTAATTGTATAGGACAAACACTCATTGGGAGTGGAGGTATACTCATTGACAAAATACATGGGCATTGCTATCATTGTCTACTATCTTTAGAGGACCGTGCTCATTGGTATATGTGATCACTTGCTCATTGGTTGAACTGATGAGAGGATCTACGCCATGGACACTATATCCTTCCCCTTCTTGCTGCGCGACTAAGTGATATAATTGGTGTGGTGGAGATTTAACCAAAATAGCCTTAGGTCACCATTCCTTCTTCTCCGTAGCTGAGGCAGGAGGTCGAATAGGAGAGCTTGACCTCACCTCAATGGGTGGAGTAAATGGAGTGGGATCCTTGGGCCATAGCTGGATCACCAATGGTGCTGGTCTTTCCCTAGATGGGGTCTTCTGGATCTTGGTTGGAATGGGGATGTGGTGGATGATGATGGTGTGAGTGGAGGCGGTGTGGAGGTAGCAGCCCTTCTATAGCCTCCTCTCCTGAGTAGCACTCGGTAAGTATGATGTTGTCGAGAATTCTAGTGGGATGATGGTCGAGAAAATCCATCGAGGAGTGACGCTAAAACCTCGTCTCTCCACTTGCATGCTGAGCCTCCAAGGCTCTCTCTCTGTAGATCTAATTTTTGAATCTCCTAGGGATAACTATCAGATAAAAATTGTATGGACTCTCAGCGTCCCTGGCCAACCGGGCTATCACAAGCCCGAAGGGCTTCCCATGCTTTAGCCAATGTCAAATATCTTTGGGTATGGGGTTGTACAACAATCCTCCTATAGTCCTCCTCTTCATTTGAGGCTAAGAGGGGGTGAAATCTACTACCACTCAAATGTGGAGAGGTCTCACAGGGAGATCCCTCCTCAGCCATATGGGAAATGGCATCCATCTCTCTCTCCACCCTCTTGTGATGTCACTTGATTTTATGATTCTTGTTGCGACACTGTGTACGTGTAGGGATGACAGAGCGAGAGCTAGCACCCACCTCGAATGTGGAGGAGACAATCTCAGAAACCAAAACAGTCTTTCCATTTGGGGTGTCCAAAGAGGGGGTAGTAGCCATTCTTGCTGTAGTAGAGTGGGAGAACCACTAGCAGAAATTGATACTGGCAGGATAGCAGGAATAACATTGGCCTTCCTCTTTAGTGGAGGAAACTCAGAATTAGATGGCATATCAAATTGCATAAGTGGCATCTGCCACCTCCCTCCACGCTAGCGTGGTGAGGGTTATCCCTCAAATCCTCACCCCTCAAAACCATGGCCAAAGTAGATGACCTGGGTGGAGCAGTGGTAGAGACTAGATCTGGCTAAGTTTAGGCCAGTGGGGAAGGAAACATGAGCTTGTTGGGAGCCATAGATGCTGACTGAGGACTAGAAGAATTGATTGCACTAAAATCTGCATTGTTGAAATATAGTTGAGTTAGACACTTGCCTTGATATTCACCTTCAATCATTGATTTCAAGATTTGATTTTGAATTTGAACCCACACTGAACAATCTTAAGAATGTTAAGTGGGGTTCATCAAAATTTTAGAGAGATTTTGGATATTGAGGAGAGTCTTTGCCATTTGATTTCAATTTAGAACCCATACTCAACCGATTTAGGTAGGTTAGGCGGGGTTCTAAAATTTGCGGAGAGATTTTCTTGGAGATATTTGTGTTTTGTGCTTCTTGTTTGAAAATATTGATAGTTTGAAAGAACTCAACTTAGCAAATTTGGGTATGCTAAGAAGAGGTTGTGATTGTGTGTTTGAAATATTTTTGTTTATGAAGATTTGATTGTGTGATATTTTGATTTGAAAATGGGGCTTCTTACTTAACAAATTTGGTATGTTAAGTAGATGCCACATGTGTTTGTGTGCTTGCTGATGAGACTTTCACTTAACAAATTTAGTATGCTGAGTGAAAGTCTAATGTGATTGTAAGATAAATTTACTTCTCTTTGAAGATGGGAGTTCCACTTAAGAGATTTGGTATGTTAAATGAAAGCCCCAAATGTGTTTGAGATATGTTTTTTTTTTCTTTTTTTTTAGAATGAGACTCTCACTTAACAAATTTGGTATGTTAAGTAGAAGCTCAAGTGTGGTTTGACATGAAAAATTGGATCCTTATTTAACAAATTTGGTATGTTAAAATAGGGATCAAATGTGTGTTGAAAAGAGACCATCACTTAACAAATTTGGTATATTAAGTGAAAGTCAAATGTGTTTATAATTTTGAAAATGAAACTTTCACTTAACAAATTTGGTATGTTAAGTGAAAGTCAAATGTGCTTATGATTTTCAAAAATGAAATTCTCACTTAACAAATTTGGTATGCTAAGTGAAAATTAAATGTGATTGTAATTTTAAAAATGAAACTCTCACTTAACAAATTTGGTATGTTAAGTGAAAGTCAAATGTGTTTATAATTTTGAAAATAAAATTTTCACTTAACAGATTTGGTATGTTAAGCGAAAGTCAAATGTGTTTATGATTTTCATAAATGAAACTCTCACTTAACAAATTTGGTATGCTAAGTGAAAGCCAAATGTGATTATGATTTTGAAAATGAAACTCTCACTTAACAAATTTGATATGTTAAGTGAAAGTCAAATGTGTTTATGATTTTTTATTTTTTTAAAAATGAAACTCTCATTTAACAAAATCGATATGTTAAGTGAAAGTCAAATGTGCTTGTGATTTTTTTAAAAATGAAACTCTCACTTAACAAATTTGGTATGTTAAGTGAAAGTCAAATGTGTTTATGATTTTGAAAATGAAACTCTCACTTAACAAACTTGGTACGTTAAGTGAAAGTCAAATGTGTTTATGATTTTTGAAAGAAAATGAACTTATTTAACAAACTTAAGTATGTTAAATGGAGTTCAATTTATGATTTTCAAAAGGGTCTCATTGACATACTTGGACATGTCCAATGAGCTCCCAATGTGTTTGAAGTCTAAGACTTTGGCAAGAAGGAGTTTTATCAAATAAATGCAAATATAATTCAATTTACTCTGCCTTCTCCAAGGGAAGGGGAATTCCCATTTGACAAATTTGGGTATGTCAAGTGGGGGGTTCAAATATGTCTTGACTTCTCTTTTGTATGTGTATGGTTTATTGCTTTTCGAAAAGAGGAGAAACTTCAGCTCTAGCACATGTGAAGTATATGCTAAGTTTTCAATTTTATATCATGATTTTATTTGAAAATAGAATCTCCATCCAACAAATTTGAGTGTGTGGGATGGGGAATATTTCCAAAGAAAATGTGTTTTGAAAAGACATTAAAAATGATTTATTTTGATTTTGAAAAGAACCTCCTTGTAACAATCATGGGATTTGTTAAACGAGGTTTGATTATATGTGTTTTGTGAAAATTTCTTACAAACTTTTGTGTACAGATCTCTTATTATGTGGATTTTGAAAAAGTATTTTTGGAAAGACATGTTATTTTGTAGAAGAGTTTTATTCTATTATTGTTCATAGGATGAACCTTGCCTCACCATCAGAATGGTGAAGAGATTCTTAATTTTGGTCATCTCCTTTATTTGATTAATTTTAATTTTCACCTATTGGGGGAACCCAATAGGGATTTTAAGACCTATACGGAGTGAGATCCTAAAACTTAAAGGATGTTGGCGAGCTTTGCTTAATAATGAAATAAGCTAAGTGCCAACAGAAAGAATGATAGTCTTGAGCCTATATAAAATATAAGTCCACTATCGATACTTAGAGATAATAATTGTCTACTAAAGATGGAAAAAGGAACCATCCCCAGTGGAGTCACTAGAAAAATTTGTGGTATTTATTTTTGGGATGTGAGACACCATGCAGATCTTAGGGGGTACTTATTGAAGTGATCGAGTATGAAATTAAGGAATGATGTACTGTCTCTAAAGATAGAAATCACCACCCTATAATGGATCTAATCACCTAATAAGGACTTTTAAGGCATGATGGGTCTTTGAGTATACTAGAGATATTTCCCCTACTTTACATGGGAAAGTAAAGTAGGGTTTATTTTAAGCTGGGTTCGTTAAGTTCCCTATGGAGGCAAGCCCCCATAGTTAATTATATCCTAAAGAATGGGAATTCCTTAAGAATACTCTCGATTAAAGTAGACAATTAGGGTCTCCAAAGATTTCAAGGTTTAAGACTATCAAAGGATTGGCAATTTTAGAAAATCAAATGGGATAGATCAAAAAGAAGACTTATTTTTGGAATCCAAAGGGAGAAAGTAAGAAATGCTCATGATACTAGGAAGCCTAGTGAGCATTCCATTCTACCCTATAATTGGGCTTTTTATTTTTGAAATTGAAGAAAGTTAATTATTTGAGTTAACATTTTATTAGATTGCTAGGGCTTATAATTCCACAATATAAGATTGTGGAAATGCCTAAGAGGTAAGGATTTATGCTTATAACCTGAAGGAAATAGCTACCTTAGATTCCTAAACTAAGGAGCCTTGGTACAAAACAAAGGCACGACCTAAATCTAAGGTGAAAATGGGTATATGGTTTACCTCCACAGGAGAAAATGAACCACCCAACTGCTGGGCTTATTACTGCCTGGAGTGGTAGCTAGCTAACTCCTCCTACGATTTAAATACATGTAGGTAAGTCTTATGCTTTGCAAGATGGCTAAGCTGTTATTCATTTAGAAAGGAGACTAAGTTCTTAAACTCACTCTCTGAGAGACTAAAGCATGAGTGGTATGAATCAATGACTTAATCTAATGCAAATTTTATCAAATTTAATTGATTTTTTTGGACTTTTTGTTTTTACACAGGCTATGGGATTTTGTATGCCTAAATGTATGAGAATTTGATTATGGGCCAAATCTAGAGAGAAAGGGGTGTTCTTCCACCAAAGGCTATCACAAGTTAAGCCTTGAATCTCTGGCAAAGATGGAAGTCCCCTCTTAATAAGAGTGAGATAATATGATATGCATGATATTATACATTCATCCATCCAGCTAAGGGGTTGCTAAAAAAATTTTATTATCTTGATTTAATTCTAAGCTTTTATGTGAAGTTATGAGTTGTTTTAAAATTTTATTTATGAGTTATTAATTGGGATAGAAAAATTAATTTTATCCTAGGAGCCTACCGCATCCATGCCACACATTCAAACATCAATCATAAAGAAACTATGAAAAGCATGATGTTCTAATGTGCAATCTAAACACAGTGCAGTTGGGTTCTACCGTACACCCCAAAAAGAGAAAAAAATACAAGTAGCCGAGCTCTACCCTTATACAACCGGATTACAAAAGAAAATAATACATGCCATGGGTGGGTCTCCTTTTCTTCATTTCTTTCTTCTCTTTCTTTTGATTTGATTTGCTCCAAAGGCATTACAGGGCACCCCAGGGACTAAGCCTTCTAGCCACGACTCATCCTAATCTCCCATAACACTAATCCTAATTCTTAATGCAAACTTACATCAAAAATAGGAAAAGTAAATCTAGCTACACTTGCAAAATAAATGTTAGCTAAACATACCATACAACCCAAGAAATTATATGAATAATCTTGACTTAGCACCCCACACATCGGTAACCAAGCCCACCTGTCCTAACATGGGTTATGCTTAGGGGCTAAGCAACACGATAAAACATTTATATTTTATTACTGACCTTAAGCACAACCACTTGTAGAAAATATGATTAAATAATAACTAACATCCTCTGAAAACATACACCCACATCGGTCTAAAATATTAGATCACAAAACAAAACACAACATCATACATATAACGCCCTAACTTAGCACTAAAAGTGGTGACTTAGTATGTTAATGTGTGTGCTTAAGGCTTGTGTGACAAGACTTTACTAGGCTCTTTTTTTAGTTTAAGTTTCAATTTGGAGTTTGAATTTGTTTAAATTTTACCTTTGGGTGATTTAAATTTAAATGATTTAATGATTTATTTTTCATTTCTATTTCAATTTTATTTGGTTAAAGTGATGTTTAAGTTTTAAAGCATGAAGAGTGGAATGAATTCTATTTGTAGACAGAACTCACCCTATTCTACATCCTAACTCCTAAAGAGTCTAACTAAAGTCCTTAAGTATCTTAATTAGCCCATTTGAATTTGTGTAATTCATTTGATTTGATTTATTTGACTTAATTTAGAATTCAGAATTTGAGTTTGTTTAAGTATTTGATTGACTGATTTTGGATTAATGATTTGGTTTAATTACATCTTGATAATTTAATATCATTAATATCTAATGAAGTTTAAGTTTATTTAAGTATTTGATTGATTGATTTTGGATTAGATATTTTAGTTTAATTACATCTTTGTAATTCAATATCCTTACTATCTAATGAAGTTTAAGTTTATTTAAGTTCATGTGTTTCTGGTTGATTAATTTTAGATTAGATGTTTTGATTTAATTAAATCTTGATAATTCAATATCCTTTTGAATTAATATCTAATTCTTTTATTTGATTATGGTTATGTGACTTAACTTTATATTTATTTAATTTGATTATGTTTCATTTATTTGTAGTTTGATCGAATTAGATTAATTGAGATTTTATTTTAATTTTAATTGGGTTTGATTCTTTGTAATTAGGATTTTATTTTTAATCACATCCATTTATCATGTTCATCAAAGTTTGGTTTGTATTTTGATTTCATACATTGGATAGTTAATTAGTTTATCTTATTTAAGAAGGTTAAATGAGATTTGATTTGATTGTATATTAAATTGATGAGAGTCTTTCTTAATTTAACTTAATTTGATTTAATTTGATTTAATTAGCTTTATTGGTCTATGGGTTTGCTTGGGTTCAATGTGATTATGTGATTAGTTTAATTAAGAACTGTATTTATGTTAATTACAAAGGTTTGTTAAATTTTTAATTTAGTTTCATATTTATTTATACTAATGATGTAATTAATGACTTAATGGTTTAGGTTTAATTTAGGTTTTGATTAGTATTTAATTGCATTTTGATTGATTAAACTTAAGTTTAATGTGATTAATTTGATTAACTTACTTAGTTTGTTTAAGAGGTGTGATCAAATTATTAAATTAAGTAAAGATTTGTTTAATTTTTTTAAAACTTTGATTTCATATTTATTTAGGTTAATGATGTAATTACTGAGTTAATGATTTAAGTTTAAATTAGGATTTAATTAACATTTAATTGCATTTTATGTTTGATTAAGCTTAAGTTTAATATGATCAATTTAATTGACTTAAGATTAATTAAGTTTTTGATTTGGATTAATTTTAATGTGATTTATAAAATTAATTTAGTTTATTAAGATGATGGATTAATTTATTAAGTTTGCATTATTTAGATGTTTGATTAATTAAGTTTAATTAAGGGTCAATTAAAATTATTAGATTAATTAAGGGTTTGTTTAATTAGAGATTAATGACTTGATGATTTAGGTTTAATTTAGGTCTTGATTAGTGTTTAATTGCAAATTAATTATGTTTAATTAAGTTTAGGTTTAATATGATTATATTTATCAACTTAATTAGTTTATTTGAGGGGTGTGATTATTAAATTTAATTAGGGGTTTGATTTAAGCTTAAATTTAGAGTTAGCTTTAATGTACTTATTTAAATTAATTTGATTAATTAAGATGATGGATTAATTCATTAAATTTGCATTAATTAGATGTTTGACAATTAAGTTTGATTATTCATGATTAGGGTTTTACTTGATTTGATTCATTTATTATGTTTATTTAATTTCATTAACATGTTCGCTTTTGTTATTATGTTGAAATATCTAATGAATAATTAATTATCTTATTCCAAATGGATGTGATTTAATCATATGTTAATTAAGTGTACTTTAATTTTATTTGGTTTAATTTGATTAGTATCAAATGATTAAAGTTTCCTAAATTTGTTGGGTTTTGAGTTTGATTTAAGATTTAATCATTAAAGTTTCTTAAATTTGTTGGGTTTTGAGTTTGATTTAAGATTTAATCATTTAATTGAGTTTTATTAACTTAAATAGGTTTAATCATATTTAATTTAATTTTCTCTAAGAATGATATTTCTCTAATTTGAGATTTAACCAATGATTGCTTAAGTGCTATTTCATTTCTCATTTTGATTTAATATTTAAATTATTTTTAAATTATATGTTAATTAACTCCTTAATTGATTAAACTCTAATCTTAAGTGTTTGTTTGGGGTTCATTAAGATTGAGAAGATCATATTATTTTCTTAAGAGTCCTAGATGTCAATTGAAGTGATTTAAACCATTTTGAAGATTTTTGTAAATTTCTGAATTTTTATTTATTTATTTTATTAAAATGGATAATCTGAACTTCAAAATTTAATAACTACCAATCTAAAAGTCCTTTTCATATAAAATTTTTATCGTAGGTGTATTTTAACTTTAATTTCAATCGCTAAAAATTTCAACTTAAACTGACTTATATTTTTAGTTTAATTAAGGTAATTTAATTTTTACTAAAACTTAAATTAAGATCAAAATATAGAGTAAACTTAGGGGATTTTGCGATTTTGGATTTCTCTCGGAAAGACAAATCTAATGAGCCCTTGTTTATAATTTTTGATTAAGTATTTTATTTTTTATGAATTTTTGAAGTTTTAGGTGATTTAAATTAATTTTTTATAAAAAAATTGGCGGAAGGAAATGACCGCTTTTGCCATCCGATCATAGATTGGATGATTCCTATGAGACCGCATGATCCAAAGGCCAGGATCATGCGATTGAACTGTGATTTAAGCCTTCCGCGCGGGGCTGATCGGATAATCGATCGCCGACGATTCAGATCGTCGCGATCGCACGATCAAAGCGCCCGCGCAAATGCGTCGAATGGTCCGGTGCATCAGCGTCGAAATCCCCATATCACGTAATCCACACATGATTGAGTCACGATCGCGTGAAACTACGCAATGGTGCATCCCATCAAACAATCGAGGCCGGTGCGATCCTTACATGATCCGGGCCATCCAATTCCATGAATCATGGGATCGGACGGTGGCTATATCTCGCGGGCCAGGGAATTGTGTTTTCAGACTTTTTTTTGGAAAAAATAAGAGTTTCTAAGCCAAAACTTGTCCAAATGAACCCATTTTCACGTAAATTCACACCGAAAAAAATTTTATTTCCTAATTGGGATAATTTAAAGTAAAAATACAGGATTATCTAGGGGAAATTCCTAAAATTGTGAGAAAATTAATACAAAGTATGCAAAATCCTAAGGGGTGAAATTTTTTACCTTGGGGATGATTTTGGTGGCGATGATGAAGATCCGAACTCTCGTATGTAAGGAAGCTTTGGAGTGATCTTTAGCCCTTGCCTCCCTTAGGAATGTCACCTTCTCTAATGTTTACCAACGCCTCACCAGAAGAGCAATTATTTGTATTTTTGAGCTCAAAAATGGCTCAAAGAAGTGGGGGATGGGTTCCTTTTTGCTTTGGAGAGCTTTTGGGGGCTGAATGGTGGTGGGAGGAAGAGATCTAAAGCCTCATCTCCCCCTCCTTTTATAATGGCCGAAATAGAATCTTTTTTCTGAATTTTTTTTGGCTCAAATTAATTGTCATCTTGCTTGGGGTGATTGAGATGGATGATAAATTGATTAAGGACTTTAAATTTTTACTCCAAAGTCCTCTCTTGCTGCCATATGAATAGATTTATTCAATGCAAATATTAGGGAGGAGTTAAGTGCATGTGATGGGGGGAATTAAATGAGGTTGGGTGGAATCCTATGTGGGGGAGGATCCATGAGAGATTTAAATGGGTTGGGTTGATTTTTGGATGATCCCAAATGGGTTTGGGTCGGGTTTGATCAGCCCCCAATGAGTTTTGGCTTAGTTTCAAGAGATTTGGCCCAATTTGGGTCATATGGGTCATTTTGGGTCAAATTGGCCCATTTGACCAAACTTGGCCAAATTAACTTGGGTTATGGGTTGAGTCATGTTCAATTGGCTAATTGAAGATGAATGTGATCTTTGGTTTGAATTAATTTGGATTTAATTTGGATTTAGGCCAAATTGACCCTTTAGGCCAATTTGGGCTAGGTTGGGTCAAGTTGACTAATATGGCCCGATTGATCAAATTGGGTTTAATTATAGCATTGGTCAAGTTCAATAATCAATTTTGAATGAACTTGAGCCATTGGTTGCAATCAATTTGGGTTAGATCATGATTTGACCCTATTTGGTCCTTTAGGCCAATTTGGGTCAATTTGGATTAAATGGCCAATTGGGCTTTGTTTGGCCCAATTGATTGTAATTGATCATCCTAGGGTGATCAACAATCATGGTGGAAGATTTTGGAGAGCTTGGTTCAATCCAATTTGGGTTGGATTAGAAGTTGGCTCAAATGTGTCCTTTAAGTCACTTTGGGTCAGGTGAACCTAAGTGGGTCAATTTGTTTGGTTTTGGTTTGATTCGAGTTTAGTTGAACTTATATATGAGCCCTAGATTGGAATATAAATTCAACATCAATCAATTTGGATTCTAAGGGATTTTGGCTCATTTGAAATTTTCAAGTCAAAAGGGATAGGTTAGTTTCAATTTTATTTGATGATTGTAGGTTTCATTTATATTTGGGTAGATAATTGAATGAATGATTGATTCAAGAGAAAATCCATTGGTTTTGACTTAATATGGATAGAATTTGGTTAAGTCTAAAGAATTGGCTTAAAGGTTAAATTGTGTTTGGATTTGATTTTTGATATTATTTTGGTCATTTGAATTAGGATTTTATTTATATTTGTGAATATAAATGAAGAAATAATTGATTTATAAAGAGATCAATTGAATTTGATTTGATTTAAGGGGAGTTTTGGCTAAGCTTTTGAATGTGGTTCATATGGCTTAAGAAGGAGTTTTAGGATTTGAATTTGATTTTGGGTTTCAATCATTTGGAGTCAAATTTTGAAATTAGATTTTGAATTTTAATTTGAGATTTGGTTTGAGAATTGAGTTAGGGTTTGATTTCAAAAAGTGTATCTATATTGGGTTTAGGCTATGGGATAGATAATTTCTTTAAACCCTAATGCATAGCTTAATCTTATGATTAACACTTCTAAGTCTCTAGACTTAGGTTAGGTGTTCACCTAATCGCTAGAAGTGTCTTATGACTAAGGAGTTATTAGTGTTTAGAAGAGTCCTAAGTCTAAGAAGAGGAGGTTAAGAGCTCACACCAAAAGTGAGGTCAACAGTCATCCCTGTAAGTAAAATGTTATTTGTATGGTCGGTATGGGTAATTGAAAAATTGATGAGTCTGCCTATTGGTGGCCCCCTCCTCTCAATGAACATGTATGGGCCTCTCTGGACCTCTCCTATTGAAGATGTTTCCCCATGTTATGGGGAATGATAGATCTCAAATTGAACTGAGCTCCGGACTCAGAATGTCCGTAAGCTCCACCAACTTGGCATAAAATTGATCGGAGGCCGGCATACGACCTCCTGCTCTGAGTAAATGGGGGCTAGTGTTGAACCACTTATGGAGGTGAAGCACAGATCCTCCTAGCATCCTCTCTGTCTGACCTAGAGAGAGGATGAAACTGGTTCGTTGTAACCAGCGGGGTGATCAAAGTAGGAACCTCCTCTACAACTGACTGTGTAGCGGCCTCCATCTCCCTAGCAATCCTAGTATGATACCGCTTAATCATGTGATTTTTATTTCTCCTCTGAGTTTTGGTAGGATGAGTGGAGTAAGAACTAGACCCAACCTTAAAGGCTGGGGAGGCAATCTTTGGGATTAGAGGAGCCTTGCCCTTAGAGGATGCCAAAGAGTGGGTCCTAGCCTTTAGGGGAAACCACCAGTGTGCACTTGTCTTGTCAGCACTTCGAAGGCATAGGACCACTTGTTTTCCTCTTTCTTGGGGATATCAAAATTTAATGGTAAATTGATCTGGATGACCGGCTTCTACCCGGCCACTATAACCCTACTAATAGTTGTTAGGGGAGTGCCACAGGTGATCTTCACTCCCTCAAAACCTCTGTCAAAATGGATAAGGTGGGTATGATCAGCTAGGGGTAGATTGGCCTGATCCAAGGCCAAGTCCATGCCATAATGGAAAGTGAACACAAACATCTGTTAGCTTTCCATTTCTAATCAACTAAAAAACTGAAGGACTGAACTGTAGCTATAACTGTCATTGATGCTGAGAATCTACAATATTGGAAACAAGCTTGGATCAGATTTCTATTTTTGTTGATTTCTAAATTTGAAATTTAAAATTTGAACCCACATCCAACATCGTGGAAGTGTTAAGTGGGGTTAAAATGGATTTAGATAAGATTTAGAAATTTGATTGGAAAGAGGAATTTTTTAATATGAATCCAACTTCAACAAATTTGGGTATGTTGAAAAATGGATTCAAATATTTTCAGAAAGATGCTTCCATAGGTTCATGTTTGAAATTAGATTTTGATTTGAGGACTATTTCATTTAACAAATTTGTGTATGTTAAAGTAAGGTTCAATTGTTTTGTTTTTGATTTTGTATTTTGGAAGTCTCTCACTTAGCAAATCTGGGTATGCTAAGTGAAGTGTTTAAAAATAATTATTTCCTTTATGAATTATTGTTGATTTTGAAAATTGGAATTCCCACTTAGCAAATTTAGGTATGCCAAGTGAAGAACCCAAGTGTGTTTTATTTGAAAATATTTTTGAAAATAGGATTCTTAGCAAATTTGAATATGTTAAGAAAATCTTAAAGTGTTTCATTTATTTTGGATATTTTGATTTTTGAAAAAGTAGGATCCTTAGCAAATTTGGGTATGCTAAGAAAATCCTAAAGTGTTTCCTTTTGATTTTCATTTATTTTTGATTGAAAGTGGAGACTCCACTTTAGCAAATATGGTATGCTAAATATGAAGTCCCACTTGATTTTATGAAATGGAAATTTCATTTAGCAAATTTGAGTATGCTAGATGAAATTCAAAAAGATGTGTTTAAATTTTTTTATGTTTTGGTTTTATTTTGAAAATGGGAGCTTCATTTTAGCAAATTTGATATGCTAAAGAGTGAAGTTCAAAAAGTGCTTTTCAGAAATTTTGTGAAGTGGAAACTTCATTTAGCAAAATTTAAATATGTTAAATGAAATTCTAAAAGGTGTTTCAAATTTTTGTTTTGAATTTTGAAAAGGAAGACTTCATTTTAGCAAATGGGATATGCTAAATTGAAATTCCAAATATGTTTTGAGAAATTTTGTTTTTCAAATTTGGAGACTTCACTTAGCAAATTTGAGTGTGCTAAATGAAGATTCAAATGAGTTTTGAATTTTGAAAATATGATTGTTAAGTTTTAATTTTTGAAAAGAAGACTTCCATCTAACAAATTTGGGTATGTAGGAATGGAAGTTAATCTTATTTTTGCAAATGTGAAAATTTTGCTTTGTGTGTGATTATTTCTTTTTGAAAGAGGGAATCCTAACTCAATCATATATGGAATATGTTTAAGTGGGATTTCCAAATGATGTTATTTTCATTTGGGAATGAAATCTTCATTCAATTAATTTGGGTAGATTGAATGAAGATGTTCATATGTGCTCTTGAAAAATTTAGTTTTGTTTGAAAATGAAACTTCCATTCAATAAGTGTGGGTATATTGAATGGAGAGGTTAATATGTGCTTTTTTGAGAATATGAAAATCCCAACCTAACACATGTGGATTGTATTGGGTGGAAGTTCAAAGTTATGATTTTGCTTGAAGAGGTAATGTCCATTCAACACATTTAGATGTATCAAATGGAAAAAGCCCATTTCCAAATTTTATGCTTTGGAAAATAAGATTATTGGAATTTTATTTTTATAGTGATGATCTTACATATAACAATCACAAAGATTGTTAGATGAAGATGATTTAGGAAAATTTTGTATAAAATATTTTATTAAGTGCATTTTTGAAAGAGTGCTTTTTTTTAAAGTATGATTTTTGATAAGGGTTTATTTTGTCTTTATTATTTTAAAATGAACCTTTTCTTACCATAGAAATGATAAGGAGGAAGACTTTTAAATGTTTTCTTTTTATTTAGATCTTTTTATTTTTACCCATTGGAGAACCCAACGGCAGTTTTAACACTAACACGGGGTGAGATCCTAAAACCTAAAGATGTTGGCTAGCTTAACTTAAGAATGAAATAAGCTAAGTGCCAATGAAACAAAAGATAGACTCAAATTCATACTAAAGTACAAACCCACTATCGATACTTGAAGACAATGATCATTTACTAAAGATGGAGAGAGGAACCATCCCCAACGGAGTCGCCAAAAAATTCTATGGTGAAATTTTCAATATGAGAAGATTTCTAAAGAATAAGATGTATGCTTTCATCTTCACTCTACACGGGATAAAATGAGGATGGAAATATACATCTTCTTCTTTTTATGCAATTTTGACACCACGTAGATCCGCAGATGTTCTTATTGAGGGAGTTGGGTATGACATTGAGGAGAGGTGTACTATCTCAAAAGATAGAAGTCACCACCCTACAATGGACTTAACCACCTCAACAAGGACTCCTAAGGACAATGGGTCTGCATGTGTACCAGAGATTCTTTCCCTACTTTACATGGAAAAGTAAAGTAGGGTTTATTTTAAACCAGGTTCGTTAAGTTCCCCACAGGGGAAAGCCCCATAGTTAATTACATCCTAAGGAATGAGATCCCTTAGAAATACTCTCGATTAAGGTAAATGATCATTGTCTCCAAAGATTTCAATATGTAGGACTATCAATTAATTAGTTGATTTTGGAAGATCAAATGGGATTGATCAAAGAGAGGGAGTTATTATTGAAGCCAAAGGAAGATAAGTAGGAGATGCCCACAATGCTAGGAAACCTAGCGAATATCTCAAACTATCCTATGATTGGGCTTTACATTTTTGAAATTAATTTAATTTATTTGAATTGAATTTTTCATAAGAAATTTAGGACTTACGTTTCCACAACATAAGATTGTGGAAATGATTGAGAGGTGAGAATTTACGATTATTGCCCATGGAAATGAGAAGAAATCTCAGAACTTAAATCTAGGGAGCTTTTGCGAGAGCCAAAAGCACAACCCAAATCTAAGGCAAAAATGGGTATTTGGTTTGCCTCCATAAGAGAGGACAAACCACTCGAATACTTGGACTTACAACCGCCTGGGGGTGGCTTCCAACTAACTCCTCCTATGATTTTAAATTCATGTAGGTAAGTCATATGCTTTATGCAAGATAGCTAGGCTATTATTTATTTAGAAAGAGATTAAGTTCTTAAACCCACTCCATAAAGAGACTAGATCATGTAAAGACATGCTTTGAATGACATAAATCTAATGCAATTCAGATTTTATTTTATTTTTATTTTTGGACAATCATTTTGACTCAGGCTAATAGGATTCATATGCCTAATGCATGAGAAATGAGATTATTGGCCAAAATCAAGGAGAATGGAGGAGGTGTGTTTCCACCATGGCTCTCAAAGGTCAAGCCAAGTTTCTTTGGCAAAGATGGAAGCCCTCCAATCAAGAGTGAAAATAATATGCATTTGTGCATGATGTTATAAAAGAAATACTCATCCAACTAAGGGGTTGCTAATTCTTTTATCTTGATTTTTGTCTAAGCTTTAGGTGAGGTTGTGAGTTCTTTATTTTTAATTTTGAATTATTAAATTTGGTAGAAGATTTATTTTTTTCTAAGAGCCTAATCCACATCTAGGCCATACATAAAGCAAGGAAGAAACTAGGAAAAGGATGCCACTTAATGCATAAGCTAAATAAATCATCAATCAATTTATAAAGCTAATTGCAAAAGAATAAGAGGTCATTGTGGTCAAGTACCACCGAACAAACTGGCAAATAAATTGAGTAGTTAAGCTCTACCCTTATACAACTCGGATTACAAATGAATTAATATAATTAAGCAAGGAATTCATTATTAGGGGGGGGGGGGTTTCAAGCTTCATTTCTTCATTCTTCTTTTCTTCTTTCTTCTTATTTTCTTCTTTCTTCTTTGGTTTCTTCTTTTGGATGGTTGGAAGGTGGTTGCTCCAAAGGCTTCATATGATATATAAGATGAGATCTTATGACTAATCTTCATCCTAATCCTCATAACAATCATTCCAAAATCTTAATTGAAAAAATTACATGAAAAGAAAAAGTAAATCTAGCTAACACCTGCAAAATAGAGATTAGCTAAACAAATCACACAAATCTCAAGCATGTATATTGGACTTCTCACCTCACACATGGGTGACTATGTCTAGCCTATTAGATTATGCTTAGGCATATAAGCACCTGCACAACAAAAGTATTTATATTTTTATTTATCACAGCGCCCCTTAAGCAAAATCCCCCTGCAATAGATAATGGTTAGACAAAGGTCGCCCTACCATTCATTCTACGCACATACATCCTAATATCGAGACTAAAATATATAACACAGAAATAAAATAAAATATCAAACCATGCACCATCCTAACCTAAAGCTAGAAGTAGTGACTTAGCCTAATGTGTGTGCTTTTAGAGGTGTGTGTGGTATGTTTAGCTATGGCTTTAAGTTAGAATTTTCTAAGTGTGAAGCATGTTAAACTTAGAGTAGGGTTTTATTTAAGTGATTTAATTATTTTGGGTTGATTTTATTTTGTGTTTTGATTGGGTTCAAATGAATCCTATAATTAATTACAAAGTTATAAAGAGAGGGAAAGAGAAGAGAACTTCTCTTTCCTTTTCTAACCTAAGTAATTTCTAAAGTGGATTCATGTTTTAGTTTTGTTTAGTAAATTTTTTACTATATGTTTTAATTAATCCTAATTTTAGATGAATTCTAAACAAACCTATTCAAAAAGAAAGGCATTTTGAGATTAAGTAAAATGAACTAAATTCACAAAACATACATCACTTCATTTCTTTTCCAACATGTATAACATGCATATGAATGAGTCCTAAACATATATATACATACAGATGGGAATGTTTAGCACACTTTATGATGCATGCTAAGTAGTTCATTTAAGCAAATTTGAATTTTTATGATGCATGATTTTCATTAAGTAGCAAAGGGGTTTCTTATCCAATTTTCACATGCACATATGAATATATGAAAGGCATAAGTGAGTACGATGCCATTATTAACCAGCAGTGTAAGGTACAAGACCTATTGAGGGATACTTAAAGCTTCACAACCCCAGGGTTGTTTAGACTAATATACCACTTTCCTTAAATACAAGCATGTGTACAAAAGAAATGAATAGAGAAGAAAGAATGCAAAAAGTTTATGTTGGTTGATTTAATTTTGTTTATGCAATTTATATGTGCAAATGTAAGTATCCTTCTTAATTAATAGCATAGGAATGAATAGGAGATGGAATTGGGCAAGTGTTAAGTTCTTTTCAAATGAACTATACACCTTGCTAAATCCTATTCAAAACTATACCAAAAGAGAGGAGAAGGAAAATTAAGCACATCCTTATATTTTAATCACATGCAAGCTTATATAAGTAAGATATAAGTAACACAATTTTAATTTTGATAATTGATTTATATATTTTAAAAATAATTTGGATTTAATAGTTATAATAGCTACTCATATTCTTACTTTAGCCAAACCATGCAATTTGACATAAAGAAAACATTTTTATTTTTTAATTTGATTTTTGAAAAGCATGAATGCATGAAATCATATGACACAGATATTTAACATGTTGGAAAAGAACTAAAGTAATGAAAGCATATAAACACATTCACCTTAATTAATTCTTAAAGGCAATCTTATGAAATAAGAAAGCTTAAAGTTAATCAAAGTTTATTTAATGTAAATTTTTTTTTATCTTCATTTTGATTTAATTTGAATAATGTGAATTTAGTTTACTATTCCTAACCCATTCCCACATGTGTTTGAAATTTTTATTCAATTTTTAGATGATTAGATTTATCTTTATATTTTGATTAGGTTAAGTATGAATTAAGCATGTTAATTACCCTTTACCTACACCACCTTAGCATAGTTAATGAAATAATTATGAGCTAATGAGATGACATAAAACCTCACAATGAATTCAAATTTGTAATGCACCTAAGAAGAAAGGGGCCTAATGCAATTTGGTTCATGATTAATGATTAATTAAGCTAAGGAGTTTAACTTAAGTAATTTCAAAACAACCCTCATACATATGAGTTGAATTTTAATTTTCTTAATTGAACTTAGGCTCTTGAACATCAAAGCATCTACCCTAGGTAGATTAATTGAGTCCTGGAAAGTTTTATAATTTTAAGAAATTAATTAAGAGGATAATTAGTGAATTAACCCTTTAATTAAGAGAGGATTAAGAAAGAAAAGAGGGTTTAAGAAATAGCTTAAGGAAAATGCCACAAAATTATTCCCTAAACCTCCTATTCATTGAAACAGACCTTAATCAACTTCAATAAATGATTAAACCACTAATCAAACCTTTAATTAACCTTAATTATATTGAGGGGGTAATTAAAAAATGAATTAGCAATTTTCCTAATTAAGCCACCAATAAATCTCAAGAAAATTAGGGGAGACAGAAGTCAAACCCCAAAATGTACTTTAGAAGTTTGGGAATAATTAGTGGATTAATTAAAGGGTAATTAGCAAATTAATATTCCCAATAAAACCCAAAATTAGAGAAAGACACTATTCAAAATTAATTGAAATTTATTTTATAAAATTTCAAATCAAATTATATATCCAATGCAATTTATTTCATATTTTTTAAATTTTTCTATATTGAGATATGAATTTTAGAAGTTTAGGTGATTAATTAGAATTATTTAAATCCTAATTAAATCCTTAATCCACGTGTATGTGACACGCACTTTACCGCGACGGTTGATTGGTTCTATAAAACATCTGTAGCGGGTGATGCTACGCTTTCTCCTCAGTCGTCCGATCAAGGATCGAACAGCTGAGATTAAAGCCACAGATCAGAGGGGATAAAATAGGATATATAGGGTATTTTAATCTTGTCCGTCCATCCAAAATTGTGGATGGACGGCAAGAGATCCTTCCCTGCAAATGCCTATGAGCCATTGAGACCGTCCATGTTTTAGGCCTTGATCCGAGCTCGATTGAGCTCAGATTGGGATGAAACTCAACCCACACCATCAACATGCATCCAAGATCACATCTAACTATCAAGATCCTATGCCATTAATATTTCTTTCACAAAGCTCCACACCCCTAAAGCATGACCTATTCCTATGGCTAACTCTTCTAAGTCTCTTTGGCTAGGTTGAGTGTCCATCTAATTACTAGATGTGTCTTAAAACTAAGAAAATCTTAAGGTATAAGAGAAGTCCTATGTCTAAGATGGAGGGGTTGAGAGCTCATCCTAAAAATGAGGTAAACACCTGTCAACCATCCTCAAGCTCTTCAAGCGCTGGCTTGGCTTCTACTTCTTCATCATTTGATAGGTTGACATCATAAGGATCATTTCCATGTTCAATCTCAATGTCATTCTCTTCTTCTGTTATCACTTAATAGGTTTTTCTTCGACGATATTTACATCGAATGTATCCAAGACCTTTAGATGTATGATTATCACACTTTCACAAGATTTATGGACTTTTTAGACCCCATAGGGGTATCAAAGAAGTGGGCTCACCATTTTCTTGTTCCAATATCGACGCTCAATTTGTCCATCATCTTGCCAATCCTTGGAGGATAATATTTTAGCATTTTTGTGGGAACCATATCATCAGATTCATCAAATTGCATGAGCCAATCAGAATCTTGGTGATAGCACTCCTCAGACTTGTAAAATAAAATTTCATGTTCATCACTTCCAAGCAAAGGAGGCACATAGAAAGTCTTTAACTCTTCAACAATATGGACTTCACGTGGAGTGACTTCCTTGAAATATTGAAAGGGAACTGGCATGACCACTAATGAATTTTTTGATATCAATATGTCTTCCATCCTTATTGAAGAAATACACTAAACTTCACTTTGTAAGTAGGTTCAGAATCATAATCGGGGTCTGAGTACTCTATATTTTTCTTTCCTTTTACTAGAGACTATTTTACTCCCTTAGGCCCAATAGGATGATCATCCTCTTCTTCTTTTGTGTCACTACCCAGATGAGGGACTAGCTTTTTCAACTTAGGTGATGCACTAGCTGCTTTAGGAAGAGTTAGTGATGCCTTCTTTCTTCCTTTTTCTTTCTTCACCTCTTTGGATTATTTTGCAGCCTTTGAAGTAGAAGCTTTAGATTGATAAGGTCTGGGCTCCCTTAACAAATAGTATTTCGCATCTTCATAAATTTTAGCTTCATGGACTACGAATGGCTGAAGATTACCCTGAATTATGTGTTCTTCCTCGTCTCTTATGTATTTCATGTACTAGTGAAAAGTGGATGGGACTATTCCGTGCTCGTGTAGCTAAGGATGACCCAACAACGCCCTGAATGAGGTGTCAGCATCAATGATGTGGAATTTGTCTTCTATGTAAATGTTGACCTCACTTTTGGAGTGAGCTTTCAACTTCTTCATGCTAGGCATAAGGACTCCTCTAAACACTAAGAGTTCCTTAGTCTTAAGACACTTCTAGTGATTAGGTGAACACTTAGCCTAACCCTAGAGACTTATAAGAGTTAGCCATAAGAAGAGGTTATGCCTTAAGGGTGTTAGGAAAACTTGCCTACCCTATAGCTTGAACTAAATCCTTACATCCTTCGATCAAGTCAAACTTCCAATTCAAATCAACTTCAAATTCAAATCAACCTCAAATTCAAATCAACTTCAAATTCAAATCAACCTCTAATTCAAATCAACTTCAAATTCAAATCAACCTCAAATTCAATCAAATTCTCAATCAAATCTTAAATCAATTCCAATCCAATTGATTTTCTCAAATCTTAAATCAAATCCTAAATCTTTCCTAAGCCTTTGATTTCATCTTATAGACTTAGCTCAAATCAAATCCAAATCACCCCAAATTTAAAATATTTTCTCATAACCAATTTATATTCTCATTTATATTCACAAATATAAATAAAATATAAATTCAAATAACCAAAACTAAATCCAAAACTCAAATCCAAATCCAATCAAAATCCAACCTAAACTCTTTCAAGACAAATCCTTTTACTCCCTCAAATCAAATTCAAATCACTCCAAATTCAAATTATTTTCTCATAACCCATTTATATTCTCATTTAAATTAACAAATATAAATGAAATTTAAATTCAAAAAACCAAGAAAAAAAATCCAAAACTCAAATCCAAATCCAATCAAAATCCAACCTAAACTCTTTCAAGATAAATCCTTGAACTCCTTCAAATCAAATTCAAATCACTTCAAATTCAAATGATTTTCTCATAACCCATTTATATTCTCATTTATATTCATAAATATAAATGAAATATAAATTCAAATGACCAAAACTAAATTCAAAATTCAAGCCCAAATCCAACCAAAATCCAACCTAAATTCTTTCAAGTCAAATTCTTGAACTTAATCAAACCAAATTCAAATCACTTCAAATTCAAATGATTTTCTCATAACCCATTTATATTCTTATTTATATTCATAAATATAAATGAAATGTAAATTCAAATAGCCAAAACCAAATTCAAACTCAATCTAAACCCAACCTAAACTCTTTCAAGTCAAATTCTTGAACTTAGCCAAATCAAACTCAAATCAATCCAAACCTTTGGATTTCCTCTTCAAAGAATCAATCCTTCAATCACAAACCAAATATAAACATAAACTTTAATCATCAAACCAAAATCAAACTAACCCAAGTCAAACCCATTTTCATCCTTTGAACTTGAAATTATCAAATGAATCAAAACCCATTTGACTCCAAATCACTTACAATTGGATTTATATTTGAATTATAAGTCCACATGTGAGTTCAACCAAACTTGAATCAAGCCTTCATTAAGCCAATTGACCCACTTAGGCTCACTTAACCCAAAGTGACCTAAAGCACCTTTTTGAGCCAAATTCTAATCCTACCCAAATTGGATTAAACTAATCCCATCTAAGCCTCACATTATGAGCAACAATCATTTTAGGATGATCAATCAATCAAATTGGGTCAAACCAAGTCAAACCTAACTCTTGAACAAGTCAACACTTAACCCAAACTAGCCAAAAGCCACCATAGGCCAAATTAATTGAAACCATGATCATTGATTGGACTTGACCAAGCCATCAATTGAGTCAAACCTAGCCCAATTGGCCACTTGACCCAACTTGACCCAAGTTGACCTAAAAAGTCAAAATGGGTCAAATCTTGATCTAAGCCAAATTGATTGCAACCAATGGGTCAAATTCATTCTAAATTACTTGTTGAACTTGATCAAAGCTCCAATTGGCCAACTAGACCCAACTTAGCCCAATTGACCATGAACCCAACTTGACCTAAAAGGTTAAATCAACTTGAAATTAAACCAAACCAAAATTGATTGAAACCAAAGCTTACAAAACATTTCAAATGATCAACCAAGGCTAAGCCAACCCATGACCTAATCGAATTGGATCAAATGCATCAAATCGATCAACTTGACCCATTCGACCTAAGTGAACTCAAATGAGCCAAAATCAAATATAAATCAAATTGAACCAAACCAATGATACCAAACACTTCAAATGATCAATTGAACTTGACCTAACCCATGGTTTAACCCAACTTGACCAATTGGTCAACTTGACCTAAGTTGACCCATTTTGACCTAAATTTGTTAACTTGAGCCAAATCATATCAAATCAACTCCAAATTCTTTGAAATTTGGCCCAACCTATTTTTGAAATATCTCAAATCTGCCTAAATCAAATTCAAGGCCAAATGACCACTGTACCCTTGGGTCAAAGGGTAACTTATGGCCAAATTCACTTAGAATTTGGCCAATTCCTTCTCATGAACACTTGGCATCCTCTTAGTAGACCACATGAACATAAATGAGGGTGATGAACATGCCCCAATGGGTTTGGGTCATCCGTGACCCAACCCAAGGCCAAATTGACCCCTCCAATGAAAGTTCTCCCCTTGGATCACCTCCCACACTCATTTAACACATGTGCACCTCCTCCATTCCACTCCTCTGCCAAAATCAAAGCACATGGATCTCCTAACAACCTAAATAACCCATTCAATCTCATTAATTGATCCAAAATGAAAGAGCAAGCCTCAATCATCCGATCTAAGTAGGGGGAGATATACTCCCCCTCATTCCCACCCAAACAACCTTCCGGCATTCGATTGTGCTCAGAGGATCAAAGGCAAGTTTCTCCAAGCTTCACAAAGGATTCTCAAGCTCATTTGAATTTCCCCTTCTTGGATTTCTTCAAAGCCGAAATAGGGAGGTGAGGGAAATTTCTAACTTACTCAATTCTCAATCAAAGTTCAATTCACTTTGCAAGCACCATCAAGGAGTCAAGTCATGGTCACCCAAAGCATTTCCCAAGTATCCAAGCCACGGGAAGGGAGACCTAGACTAAAGCTGTAAGCCATTGGAGGGAGCCTTGGTTAATTGGAAGATCCACTTCAAATCAACCCTTGAAACTTTTAACAGAGCTTCATCTCCACTAGACTAAGCTACCTCCTCCATTGGAAGCGCCGATGAGGTATTGTTCAAAATCAATCCTCATTTGAAAAATGCATGGTCCTTTGTGAAGAAAATTGTAGTCCCAATAAAATTCAACTGTTGGATGTTCTTCTCTATGCTTCTTGATGGTGTGAGTTGAAGCTTAGCCTAATCCAAGCTCAAGTGAACTCAGATCAAGCCATGGAGGATGGACGGCCTCCATCTCCCGTAGCTTAGGCAGGGATGAATCATGGGTCATCCATCCCGCGTGTTTTGGATGGACGACCCTGATTAAACTCATTAGATCCATTAATTTAATCCTTCATAACCATGAGCTTATTCTTAATCGTCCGATCATTGATCGGATGGCCAAGGGGAAAGCGCATTAGGATCAGTAAACTCTTATCACTTTTCTGAAATCAAATTCAAATCCAAAAATAAAAAAATAAAAAAATCTCTTTAAAGAATTTTGATTCACTTTAAATGATCTAATTTTTAAGATTTTATTTAGGAATTAATTAAGATGAATGAAATCATATGCTTATGTCACTTTATCTCTTTCCAAGCATGTTAAATGTTGTTTTCCATGTGAAGTCATGCATTCATTCCTTTTTTGAAAATTAATTAAATAAAACATTTCCTTTAAGTAAAATTACATGTTTTGGCTAAAGCTAAAAATATAAGTGGCTATTATCACTACTAAATCAAAAATTATTTTCAAAACTTATAAATCAAAGATTATAAATGGAAGTATGCTACTTATAAGTACTTATAAGCTTGCATGTGATTATAGTATAAAATGTGTTATGTGATTTTATTCTCTTATCTTAACATGGATTTGAATAGGTTTTCAAAGTGTATAGTTTATTTGAAGGGAACATAACACTTGCTTAAATCTATTCTTATAAACTTGTTATGAATTAAGAAGGATCTTCATATTATACATATAAATCAAACAACCAAGTTAAACAAAAAGCTTTTGCATGATTCATCATCCATTCATTTGCTTTTGTACATGCACATGAATTCAAGAAAAGTGGTATATTACTCTGGACATCCTGGGGTTGCGAGGCATTAAGTATCCCCAAGAAGGTCTTGTACCTTATACCCCTAGTGTAGAAAACAATGGCTCAATACTCACTTATGTCTTTTATACTTGTGGATGCACATTTGATTAATGGAAAAAATAATCCCTTTCTTTTCTACTTAACAAAATCATGCATTCATGGAATATCCAAATTTTCCTAAATAACATCTCTTAGTATTCACCATCAAAGTGTGTTAAAGTTTGCATTTGCATGTATAGTTATGCTTAGGATCATTCATATACATGGTATGCATGTTAAAAAGAAATAAATTATAGTGTATTATATGATAGTAATTCACCTGAATTAATCCTAAGATGTCTTTCTTATTGAATAGGCTTATTTAGCGCAAATCTAAACTTAGGATTAACTAAAATACATAATAAAATATTCACTAAAGAAAAATCATTAATGAATCTATCTTAGAAATTACTTAAGGTAGGGAGAAAAAAGAAGTTCTCATCTCTTTTTCTCTCTTTACAACACTTAGTAATTAAGTGTAGGTTCATTCAAACTAAATCAAATCATCAAATAAAGTTAACAATCAACTAAACCACTTAAATAAACCACCCTCTAAGTTGAACCCTTTACACTTAGAAAATTCCAACCTTAAAGCCTAGCTAAGACATGCCACACAAGCCTTAGATGGCACACACATTAGACTAAGTCATCATTTCTAGCTCTATGTTAGAGCAATGCATGATTTGATATTTGATTTTATTTTATTATGTAATATTTTTAAACTGGATGTTAGGGTACATGTGCGTAGACTGGATGATAGGACGATCTTAGTCTAATCATTATCTTTAATAGGGGATTGTACTTAAGGGGTGTTGTAATAAAAATATAAATACTTTTGTTGCCCAAGTTGCTTATACCCATAAGCATGATCTAAATTAGGACAGGTGGGCTTGATTACCCATGTGTGGGATGCTAAGTTCAATTTATTCCTATAATTTCTTGGGATTGTGTGATTTATTTAGCTAATCTCTATTTTGCAGGTTTAGTTAGATTTATTATTTCTATTTTCATATAATTTTACAATTAATATTTGGAATGAATGTTATGGGAGATTAGGATAAACATTGGTCATAAGACCAAGTCTTATGTACCATGTGAAGCCTTGGAGCAACCATATCCAAAATCCAAATGAAGAAAGAAGAAAGAAAGAAAGAAAGAAATGAAGAAAAGAAAAAATGAAGAATGAAGACCCCCATAATAGAAATTCTTTCTAAATTATAATTATTCATTTGTAATTTGGGTTGTATAAGGGTAGAGCTCGGCTACCCACATTTCTTTTCGGGTTTGTGCGGTGGAGCCCGACCATATTATCCTCTTATTCTTTTGCGTTAGCTTTATAAAATTATTTGATGTTCGTTTAGCTTATGCATTAAGATGGCATGATTTATCTAATTTCTTCATTGCTTTGATGAATGGCCTACATGCGATTAGGCACTTAGAGAAAAATAAATTTTCTATCTAATTAATCAACTCAAAATTAAAAATTAACAACTCATAACCTCACCTAAAGCTTAGGACATAAATCAAGAAATAAAATATTTAGCAACCCTTTAGCTAGATGTTGTATGTCTCACATCATGCATAAAAATCATCTTGCTTCAATCTTGCTTCTAGAGGGCTTCCACCTTTGCCAGAGAACATGACTTGACCTTTGAGATCCATGGTGGAAACACACCTCTGTCTTACTGATTTTGGCCCATAACCAATTTCTCATGCATTAGGCATATAAATCCCATAGCCTGTGTCAAATAAATTCTCCAAAATTTAAAATAAAACTTAATAAACTTTGTATTAGATTTAAGTCATTATTCATGTCCTAGGGAGTGTGTTTAAGGACTTAGTATTTTTCTAAATAAACAACATCCTAACTATCTTGCAAAAGCATAAGACTTGCCTACATGTATTTAAAATAAAAGGAGGAGTTAGTTGGCAACCACCCCTAGGTGGTTGTAAGTCCACTAGTTAGTTGGTTTAACCTTTCTTGTGGAGGTAAATCATATACCCATTTTCTCCTTAGATTTAGATCGTGCTCTGGTCCTCACCAAAGCTCCATAAAGTTAGGTTATGAGGTGGTTGTTTCCCTTTGCGGGCTACAAGCATAAATCCTCGCCTCTTAGGCATTTATATGATCTTGTGTTGTGAAAGTGTAGGCCATAGATTTCTAATAATAAATTAACTAAAATAATTATTTCTCTTCAAATTTCAAAAATATAAAGCCCAACTATAAGATAGTTGGGATGCTCACTAGGTTTCCTAGCATCGTGAGCATCCCCTACTTATCTTTCATTGGTTTCGATAATAACTCCCTCCTTTTGACCATTCCCACTTGATCTTTCAAAAATAACCAATTTGTTGATAGTCCTACCTTTGAAATCTTTGGAGACAATGATCATTTACCTTAATCGAGAGTATTCTTAAGGAATCTCATTCCTTATGATGTAATTAACTATGGGCGCTTGCCTCTATAGGGAACTTAACGAACCCTATTTAAAATAAACCTTACTTTACTTTTTCATATAATATAGGGGAAGAATATCTAGTACATCTGAAGACCCATTCTCCTTAGAAGTCTTTATTAGGTGATTAGGTCCATTGTAGGATGATGACTTCTATCGCTTGAGATAGTACATCATTCCTCAATGTCATACCCAATCACCTTAATAAGAACATCTGCAGATCTACATGGTGTCCAACAAGCATATATTTTTGTCTTCATTTATTTTTTTTAAAGATAGATGAAGATAATATATATATATATATATATATTCACCACAATAAAGTTCCCCAAATCTTAGGGGCAAGGTAAAAGATCTGAGAGTCTTATGCCCTTTTTCATTGAAGCGATGGATGATCAATTTGTCCCAACCTAGATGTTGAATATCAAGGGACAATCCTCTCAATGCTTGTAGACTCATGAGATTAATAAAAAAACCTAGATCAATTAGAATTCAATTGATTATGACACCATCACTCTCTGCAGAGACATATAGCGGGCGATTATGTTCTGATGTTACAAGCATAAAATCTTCCTTAGAAAAGGTAATCGTTAGAAGGTCTTTATAATGTAATACTCCAGTCATACACCACTCGGTGAAGTACACTTCATATTTCTCTGGATTCTTAAAATCTTGAATTAAGGTATCACGGAGATTCTACGACATCAAGAGGGCCTCATACACACTCAATTGTGTAGGGATCTTCCTCAAGTGTGATAGAATGCTATAATCGATTCCTTTATCAATATTAGGATTTTTCTTTGGATCTTTAGGAATGATATTTCCATTAACATCTATATTTTTGTCCTTGCCTTTATTTGGTGTTCCTTTCTTCTATGATTATGGCAACATCTTGCCACTTCTTAACTACACTTGAGCTGCTTTATCTGGCTCAGATTCTTCTGAAGAAGTCTCCCCTTCAGAATCACCGTTTATGCTAGAAGATTGGATGGAGACTTCAGAATCACTTCCTAATTTTATATTTTCATTAGTGGTGATATTGAAGACTCTAACTCATCTTCCTCCGGAAAGCACAAGTCTTCTTTTGAGTTATCATCTGCTTGTTTCACCATTAGGCAAGACATGAATGTCACGTCATTGGTGGTTCTTCTTTTTGGAATAGCTTGAAGAAATTAATTCTGTCAGGGAGTATCCAAGGATGCTGAGATAACTCGACAGACTTCTCCAGAAAGAGATTCTTCATCATCATCTCCTTCATCATTTGTTTCAATGATTTAGAGTCTTGACATGAAATTAACAAGCTTAACTGGTTGTCTTATTGGTTATTGATATTCTTCAAGATTATTAATAATCTTTTAAGTCATAGATTTTTTTTATCTTCTTTTATTTGGCTAATCTTTTGGGAGTTTTTAGCGAACTACGAATAGGTAATTTCTCAGGTTGAGGAGTGTCAATCACCTTAGACTGCTGTTGAAGAGCAGAACCTTTTAATGTAGATCCTACCTTTGGTTCTAGTACTGGTTCAAGTGGTGATTCCCATCTAACACCAGGATTGCCTTCTAATTGCTTCAACATCTTCATAGTTTTCTTTGAGACCGCAATCTCCCATTTATCATTCTCAGCTATCTTTTCTTTTGCTTTATTTTCCTGATGAGGCACGGAAGAGGATGTAATCACCCTTACAAATTCTTTCTCTGAGTGAATAAGAACACTATTGGATAGCATGAATTCACCTATCTTGTACTTTCCTTCTAGCCAATCTTTGAATGTATAGTAATCTTCTATAGGGTGGCAAACTACCCAATAATATGGACAGTAATTTGGGCTGCCAGTTCATCCTGACTCTTTATGTCTTTTACATTCTGGCAACTCTAACCCTACTTTGAGTGATTGTCAGAATAGTTTAGCTTCACTTTCTATTTTGAAAGAGTATTATTTATTCATTTTCTCCTTAAGAGATGGATGCATTCGATCATCATCTCCTAATGATTGCCTTGGACGCTCACCACTACCCAGGAAAGTTTTGGATTTGTCATTGCCTCCAAGAACTAACTTTGGTTGAGAATTGAAGGGATGTTTGATCTTTTCTTTAAAATAAATGGGTTGTTTCTCCTTATCTGCATTATAGGTTGCTCTCCTTCCTTTATTCAAATCATATGAGGTAGTGTGAGATTTACTTCTCCCTGATTCTAAGAAATTCTTCTTCTTTGTTCTGTCTGGATGACTTTCAAGCATGGAAAGATTCAGCTTTTCAAATTATGCCACCTGATCAAGTAGTTCTTGGAAGGTAGTGATGGAAGCCATGCATAAATAAGGCACCATTTGATCATCAATGTTGCCCATTAGTAGCTGAATTGTATGTTCCTCTTCTAACAGTTGCTCGCACTTCATGCTCATATTATGCCAGCAAGTTATGTATTTTGTAACTGACTCATTCTTCCTCCTTTTCTCCAAGGCGAGGTTAGCTATAGTAATCTTTCTGATTGCACTAAAAAATCTTTTGATGAACATTGCCTCCAACTTGATGAATATCTTAGCTGAGTCATTTGGCAACTCTATATACCACTTGAAAGCAGTTGAAGTTAAGTTGCTAATGAACTGGAAAAACAACAATGAGTCATTGCCCCCTAGTGTATAAATTGCTTTAAATTGTGCTAGATGCTGCCTAGGGTTACCATTGTCATCAAATGAGTGAAATTTCAGCACTGAGTAACCTTTAGGTATGGCACCTAGTCATATTCTGCAGGATATGGGTGACCTCTGTTTACCAATTTTTCCACTAGTTCTGCAGCTATTATAGCTATTGAACTCACTTTTGGAGTGAGCTCTCAACTTTTTATCATAGATCTAGGACTCTCATTGACACTAAGAGTTCCTTTATCTTAAGACACTGCTAGTGATTAGGTGAACACTTAACCTAACCCTAGAGACTTATAGGAGTTAGCCATAGGAATAGTTTGTACCTTAAGGATTTAAGAGGACTTGCCTACCCTATAGCCTAAACCTAATCCTTGCTTCATCTTCCAAATCAAATCTCAAATTCAAATCCAAATTCCAAAATCAAATATAACTATCAAATGATTGAAACCCATGATCAAATTCAAACTCTAAATCCCTTCCTAAGTCCTTTGATTTTTATCTTATGGACTTAGCCTAACCAAATTCATAACAACCCCAATTCAATTAATTTTTTCAATTATCAAATTTAATCTCAAATCAAATTCCAAATCATAAATCAATTCCAAACTCCAAATGATTGAAACCCAAATCAAAGCAAATTCTTAATTTTAGCCCATTTAACTAAATTCTTGAACTTGGTTAAATGATATCCAAATCAATTCAAAACTCATGGATTTCTTGATGATTAAGTCATTCCTACAATCATTGACCTAAATATAAAGATAAACCATCATTATCAAATTAAACCCAAGTCAAGTCCATGATGACCCTTTTGGCTTGAAATTGTCATATGAACCAAAACCTATTTGGCTCAAAACTACTTATAATTGAATTTATATTTCAATCTTAGGTTCATGTGTAAGTTCAACTAAACTTGAATTAAGCCACGATCAAGCCAATTAATTCATTTAGGCTCACTTGACCCAAAGTAGCCAAAAGGACCTTTTTGAGCCAACTTTTAATCCAACCCAAATTGGATTGAACTAAGCCCATCCAAACCTCACAACATAACCAACAATCACCCTAGGTTGATCAATTGTGTTAAATTGGGTCAAACTAAGTCAAACTTAGCCTTTGACCAAGTCAATATTTAGCCCAAATGAAACCCAGACTAGCCAAAATTCACCATATGCAAAAATCATTGATTTAAACCAACTCATAATCAATGATTGAACATGACCAAACCCTCACTTGAGCCAAACTAAGCCTAATTGGCCATTTGACCCAAGTTGACCCAAATTGGACTAAAAAGCCAAAATGGGTCAAATCATGATTTGATTCGAATTGATGGCAACAAATGGCACAAGTTCATTTCAAATCACTTATTGAACTTGACCAAAGTCATAATTAAGCCAAGTCCCAACATTGCCCAAATCGACCTAAAGGGTCAAATGGTCAAAATCCAAATTAAATTTAAATTAAACCAAACCAAAACCTACAATCATTTTAAATTAGCCAATTAAACTTGACTCAACACTTAACCCAACCCAAATTGGTCAAATTGGTTAACTTGACCTATTTGACCTATATGAATCCAAATGAGCCATAATCAAATCCAAAACAATTAAACCAAACCAATGACACCAACACACTCCAATTGGTCATGTGAACTTGACCCAACCCTTAGTTTGATCCAATTTGACTAATTGGTCAACTTGACCCAACCTAACCCAACTTGACCTGAATAGGTCAAATTAAGCTAAATCAAATCAAATCAACTCCAAACCAGTTGAAATTTAGGCTAACCCACTTTTGACCCATTTCAAATTTGCCCTAATCAAACTTATAGCCAAATGACCATATTGCCCTTAAGTTTAGGGCATTCCACGAGATAAGACACATGCATAATTGGTCATTCTCTCCCCTTGGCCACTTAGCACCCATTCATAGGTCTACTTAGGCTCCCAGGACCATGGCTGACCTAACCCAAAGGTGGTTGGGTCGGCCATGACCCATGCGTCGGTGAAACACCACCCCAACCTCCAAGGACATCCACTACTCCCATGGAAACCACCTCCTACCCTTCCTCCACTCATGTGAAGCCGATTGAAATGATTCCCTGCCCAAATTGAGCTCCCCATCTTAGCCATTGATCCACCAAGCTAAAACCATCATCACTGTCCAAGCTAAGGAAAGAGGGGGTATACCCCCTCATTCTCACTCAAACTAAGAGAGCCGCATTTGATTTAACCCTAGCATCTAGAGAACTCCATCCCAGAGCTTCCTCTTGCATTTCCCAAGCTCCCCAAATCCTCCACTCTCAATTTTACAGAAAACCAAAATAGGGGAGGTCACCTAGGATTGTCATTTGCTCAAACCTCCACCAAAGTGCAAATAACTTTGCACACCCTCCACCAAAGTGGCATTAACTTTGCACACACCTTCCTTGGACCAAAATGAGCAAGAATGAATCATTTCCCATCACCCCTGACCGCCGGAGGTAGGAGTTCGACCAAGACAGATCACCTACATGTCATGGATTGGTCTTCTGAGCAAACTACACCAAATCAAAGCTCGTGCAGCTTAACAAGGCTTCATTTCTACCAAATGAAGCTTCCTCAATCATTGAAATCATCGGTCATAAGCTCCGGTGAGGTATGCCAATAAAATCGATCCATGAATGAAAATAGGTTGGTATTTTGTAAAAGAAAGTTCTATGTCATGTGATTTCCACTATTAGATTTGCTTGTTAAGCTTCCCTGAAGGTGTGGGATCATTTTCATCTCCATTTGAGCTAGGGTGAGCTTGGATCGAGTGGTGATCGATGGACAGTAGCTGTCATTCATCACGCGAAAGGAGATAGATCACGGACCGTCCATTTCATGTGATTAGAATGGATGATCCTGATCTGATCACGCATAGAACCTCTGATTAATCTTTCAAAATCTCATATTTAATTATAGTCATCCGATTTTAGACTGGACAGTCCATGGGATTACCGCGTCCGTCGACATCCGAGTCATCCCTCGAATGTGATAACTTAAATAGCCACTCCCATCGTGCCACGTGGAAAGCGCATCACCTCAGCCGTCATGTGGCCTAATGGGATTATGCCTTTAAATAGGGTTAATCAATCTATTTTCAAGAGTGAAACTTCCTAAATTCATAATTAATCCTAAAAAATCCAAAAGAAACAACTTAGGCTCTTTTTAAAGATATTTCATAATAGAATCTAGAAAATTTATTATTAATTGATTTTAAATAGTGATTTGGCTTAATTAAAGTTTAATTGGAAATCTAATTAGCTTAATTATTCCTTAATTAATCACCCAATTGATCTCTAATTTTTTTGTGGATGTTTAGGGAGATGATCTCTATCTCTCCTATTTTTCTGATTTTGTTGTTTGCTTAATTAGGGAAATCAATTGATTAAATCTTAATCACTTTCTTGATTTAATTAGTAATAATTAATAAATGAATAGTAGTTTAATTAATTATTTAAGTCTAATTACCTCTGTTGAACAGTAAGGGAGCTTAAGGAATGTAGTTGGGATACTTTTTCTAATTCATTTTGTAAGTTTCCTTCACTCTTTGGAATTTGATTAGTTAATGATTAATGAGGTAATTAATTACTTAATTAATTATTTAATCTCCAAGATAGATAAAAATCAAAACTTAATTGAGTGTTTGAAGTGACTAAGGGGTTAAGGATTGAAGCTTTGTCCTTGATCTCTTTCCCTAAGTTAATTTCATCATTCTAATCAAAATATAATCAAAGAATTCAATCAATTAATTAACAAACTTGATTAACTCAATCTAAAATTCACTCCATACCTAAGCAACCTCTAATTATTCTTGGGTAGCTCTTTGGGTGTTCAATAACCCAAAGTGGGAGATAATGAAATTATAGTTAGCTCACATGTGTGAGAAAATCATAAAAATAGTTAAGTGAGATTCCTTAAGCCTAATTAACTATTAATCATGAGCTAATTGCATTATGCCTCTTTCATTTCTTAGGAGCATTACAAATTTCCTTTTCATGTGGTTGCGTATCTTATTGGTTGATTATTAATAAGTTAATTAACTTACAGTGATGTAGGTAAGGGTTAATTAATTGGCTTAATTCATACCCTAACCTAATCAAACTAGAAAATTAATCTAATTACTTCTTCATTAAACCAAATCAACTCACACATGGGGAATAGGATTATGATCAGCAAACCTCTTTCATTTCCTAAATTAAATCAAACTCAAAATTAAAAATTTATTAAAGAACTTTGGTTTATTTTAAATAGTCTTATTTAGTATGATTGTCCTTAAGAATTAATTGGAATTAATGAGATCATGTGCTTAGGTTCCTTTATTTCTTTCCAATCATGTTAAATGTTGCTTATCATACGTAATCATGTATTCTTTTTTTTTAAATTAACTAAATGAAATGGTTTCTTTTATGTCGAATTGTATGTATTGATTTAAATTTAAAATAGGTGTGACTATTATTACTACTAAATCAAAAGTTATCTTCAAAAGTCTACAAATCAATTATAATATATGGAGTGATGTTAATTACAAATATCTATAAGTTTGCATGTGTTGATAATATAAGATATGCAATATGGAGCTTTATTTTCTTTATCTTATATGGATTTGCATGGGATTTATAAATGTACAGTTCATTTGAAAAGAACACAACATTTGTCTAAATCTACTCACATGCATCTCCATGCAAAGACATATGAAAAATTTCATATCACAAATGTAAATCATATAATCAAATCAAATTTGACTTCTTTCATGACTTCTTGTTCTTGTGGTTCTCTTTGTACATTCACATGTATCTAAGAAAAGTGGTATATTAGTCTGGATACCCCGGGGCTGTGAGGCTTTAAGTAGCCCTAAGTAGGTCTTGTACCTTATGCCCCTGGTGTAGAACAATGGCACTGTACTCACTTAAAATTCTTATACATATGTATGTATGATGTGACCAATGAATAAGAATCATAAATCAAATATAACTTTTGCATGGGTTTTCTTATCCTTATAGTTGCTTATACATCTATATGTATCTGAAAAAAGTGGTATATTAGTCTGGACACCCCGGGGCTACGATGCTTCAAGTAGCCCTAAGTAGGTCTTGTACCTTACGCCTCTAGTGCAGAACAATGGTGATGTACTCACTTAAAACTTTTATACATGTGAATGTGTACCTAACAAATGGATGAAAAATTCATCTTTTCTATTAAAAAGGCATGTATTCATAATTCAATCAAATGAGATATTTAAATTCCAAATACACTTCTTTGCATTCATCATTTAAGTGTGCTAAGACATATATTATATGTATAGGTATGCTTAAGATTTAATCATATGCATGATACACATGATGGAAAGAAATAAATAAATATGTGTTATGTGATAGTAATTCATTCTAATTAATCTTAAGATGCATTTCTTAATGAATAAGGTCATTTAGGGTGACCTTAACTTAGGAATGATTAAAACATATAATAAGTCATTCACTAAAAGAAATTGATTAATTAACTTACTTTAGAAGTGACATAAGGTAGGGATGAAAGAGAGATACTCTCTCTTTCTTCTCTTTATAACACTTAGTTGTTAAGTGTAGGCCATATGAAACAAAAGAAAATGCTAAGTAAAATCTTCAAATCAATTAAATAACTTAAAGAGAAATCAACCCTTTATAAATTAAATCTCTCACACTTAGCAAATTACAACTCTAAAGCCTAGTTAGGACATACCATACAAGCTTTAACACACATACATTAGACTAAGTCACGGCTTCTAGCTTTATGTTAGGACAGTGTATGGTTTGATGTATGCTTCTTTTATGATGTATTATTGTAGACTAGATGTTAGGGTGTATATGCGTGGTCTGGATGTTAGGCCGATATTAGCTTAATTATATTTTTTTGCAGGGGGTTGTGCTTAAGGGGCTGTTGTGATAAAAAAAATAAATATTTTTTGATGTGCAGGTTGCTTATGTCCCTAAGCATAACCCAAGTTAGGATAGGTGGGCTTGGTTACCCATGTGTGGGGTGCTAAATTAAAATTACTCAGATAACTACTTAGTTTGTATGGTGTGTTTAGCTAGCATTTATTTTGTAGGTGTAGCTAGATTTACTTTCCTTCTCTTAATATAATTTTGCATTAGGATTAGGATGAGTGTTATGGGGGATTAAGATGAGCATTGATTATAAGACCAAGTATTATGTAACATGTGATGCCTTTGGAGCAAGCACATTCAAATCAAGCCAAAAGGAAGAAAATAATGGAGCAAATCAAATGAAGAAATGAAAGATGAAGAGATGAAGAATGAAGACCACCATAGCATTCATCATTTGCATTTGTAATTATTCTTTTGTAATCTAGGTTGTATAAGGGTATAGCTCAGCTACTCACATTTCTTTTTGGGTTGTACGACGGTACCCGACCGCATTAGCCTTTTATTCTTTTGTGATAGCTTTATAAAAATTTTTATGTTTTGTTTAGCTTGTCCATTAGAAAAGCATGCCTTTTTATAATTTATTAATGATTGGTGATTGTTGTGTGGCCTAGATGCGATTAGGCTCCTAGGATAAAAATTAATCTTTCTACCTAAACTAAGAACTCATAACTAAACCTCTAAAATGACTCATAACCTCATATAAAAGCCTAGGCATTAAATCAGGATAATAAAATATTTAGCAACCCCTTAGCTGGATGTTGTATGTTTAATATCATACATAATCATCTTATTTCACTCTTGTTAAGGGAGGGCATCCATCTTTGCTAGATAGTAAGGGCTTAACCTTTGAGAGCTTATGATGGAAGAACACCTCTTTCACTTTTGATTTGGCCCATAACCAACTTGTCATGCATTTAGGCATACAAAATCCTATAGCCTGTGTCAAAATAAAGAGTCCCAAATTAAATAAAATTTGATAAAAATTTGTATTATATTTAAATCATTATTCATACCCCTCATGCTCTAGTCTCTTAGGGAGTGAGTTTAAGGACTTAGTTTCTTTTCTAAATAAAAATAATCTAGCCATCTTACAAAGCATATGACTAGCCTACATGGATTTAAAGTTAAGTGGTTGTAAGCCCAGGTCAGTGGTTTACTCTCTCTTGTAGAGGTAAACCATATACCCACTTTTACCTTAGATTTAGGTCATGATTTGGCCCTTGCCAAAGCTCCCTATATTTGGGATATGAGATTGATGTTTCCCTTTACTGGCTATAAGCATAAATCCTCATCTCTTAGGTATTTTCATAATCATGTATTATGGAATTATAAGTCTTAGATTTTTAATAAAATTTTAACTCAAATAAATAAATCTCCTTGACTTCAAATATGTAAAACCCAACCATAAGATAAATTGGAGTGCTCACTAGGCTTCTTAGTTTCATGAGCACTCCCTACTCATATCTTTTAGTTTCGAAAATAACTCTTCCCTTTTGATCCATCTCACTTGATTTTCTAAAACACAACCAATTTATTAATAGTCCTATCATTGAATTATTTGGAGAGAATAATAGCATACTTTAATCGAAAGTATTATTAGGGGAATCATTTTCCTTAATATGTAATTAACTATGGGGGCTTTCTCCCATAGAAAACTTTAGAACTCAGTTTAAATAAACCCCTACTTTATTCATCCATGCAAAGTAAGGGAAAAATCTCTAGTATATTCGAAGACCCATCATACTTTAGGAGTCTTTATTAGGTGATTAGGTTCATTGTAGGGTAGTGACTTCTATCTTTTGAGATATTACACTATTCCTCAATGTCATACTCGATCACCTCAATAAGTACACCCTCAAATCTATGTGGTGTCCCAACTATACAAATGAATTCAAAAATAAACACCACAATTGCTTTGATTCTTTCACTTATGATGGTTTTGAGTTATATTATTATCACCAGCTCAGATGTGCTCAATATATGTTGAGGAGTATGTTGAGCACTCAATTGAGCTCTTTGTGTTCTTGAAGTCTATGACGCTTGCTCAACTAGTGGATTGATAGGCGTAGTGTTGGCTATTTGAAGATTGACAGGAAGAACTGGTGTCGGCATTGTGGCAGCATTCCTCTGCATCATTTGCATCATGAGATTCATCTGCATCATTATCTAATTCATCTTTGAATTTAGCTGAGAGATCTCTTTATCTTTCACTTTCATCTACCACTGCATTTGCCTTTGCACCTGAGCAAGCGTAGCAGTGTCAGTGAATAGCGTGTTATTTTCTTCTTCTTATTTTTCTTCATGCTCATCACTTGAGGAGGAACTAAAGGGTTCTACTACTATTTAACCTTGTGCTGATTATTCAATGTGGATAGGAGGTTAGGCTCCATGATGCCTGGATTGGTATTATCGTACACCAGAAGGTTCTCCAACATGTTGTACCATATACACCACATATACCCCCTATGATATCTACTTCATCTTTCTCTTCTTCTTATAGCCTTATCTCTGACTGATGTCTCCATCAAATTTCAGGCTCACAGGGAATAAACATCTCCTCAATCTGAGTGCTACGATCAAAATCAAGGGAATATCATTTAGGTTGGTGATGGGATTCCTAAAGGATTCTCCAAGGTGTCGACCACCACAAGCATCATTGATTGTAGCATTCTTTTTAGGAACCCATTCCTACTAGGCCATGTCATCAGCTAATCTCTAAATATGTAAATCGGATGTCATGCCTTTTTACCTTTCTATGGAAGCTTCTTCTTGAGGCTTCAACCTCCACACTTATTTTCCATTCTATCGGGACCTTTCGGCAACAGATTCCCGAATGCGTGGTTCAGGTGTCACGCCTCGATGTTCACCGTGCAGGGCTTGTTTATAACGCTCATGAGTTCTTACTACTACTGATGGTAGCTTCTACAGTAGAGCATTATGGGCTTCTCTAATAATTGGCCTTTGATATCTCTTCTTCATAAGGTCTTGTTCTTTTACAACTTTTAGCATTCTGTGCACTCTAGAGGATAGAGTCTCAAGATACCTCCTTTGTGGGGTTGGAGCCTGGTACCGTTGCTCCCAGAATGATTGCTTGATATCACCTAAAAAGTTATTCCTTTTCACCCACTTGAGATTTTTAAACTTATTGTGAGTGGGAACACTCGCTCCTGGTTGTAAGGCTAGTTGTATAATAGATGGGCCAGGTGAGAGCTAATGAGCTCGCAGCATTCCTTCTTCTCCTCTACCTTCTAGTCAGCTTTCTTCTAGATGAGGAAGCTTCAGCATCATGTTGGCCTTGTGCAAAGGGTAAGGTTGGTAGGGAAGTAGTATTTGGATGCACGTCTAAAACTTTCTGTCAAGTGATAATTCTCTTTATGGCTAGAGCTTCAGTGTGTCCTAACCTTTCAAATACAAAAACTCTCTTTCAAGGAACCTCAACAGCAGTAGCAACATAAGCTTTGGTAGACTTGGCCTATTGCACGGGTTGATGTGCAAATTAAGCATGATTATCTCATGGCCTAGCATAATTGACGAGGGGCTGGCGGAAATCAAGCTACCAAATTACGGTAGCTCCAAAGATCTCCGATGTTGATGATAACATTAGCTAGGTGGATGTTGGCTCCACGACCCAACTGCATTGAATGGTGTGTGCTGAAGATCCATCTACAAAATGAATGATGGGGATTAATAATCAGTAATTGATATATCAACCCACACTTTTATGATGTCGAGATATAATAGAACAAACATGATAAAATATGAAAATAAGTCATGAATAAATAAGATTTTTAAAACTTCAGAATTATGTTCATTATAAAAATAATTTTGAGCTTCAATCAATTTAACTTTATAAATAATTTTAAGTTTTTATTTTACTATACTCCGCTACTATTATAGCTTTGATTCTACTAGCCAAAGATGGAAAGAGAAACATGTCCCTAACAGAGTCATCAGAAATCTGTGGGCTCCAAATATTCGCCACTGACCTCTCAATTAAGAGAGTGATTTAAAGTGTCAGTAAAATTTGTAGAAGGCAGATGGAATATTAGATAAGACACTACCCCAAGATTTCACCCTCATTTTGTGAGGACTTTAGATCTGGTTTCAAGATTTCTATAGGCGCAAGTACATATAGTTAATTACCCCTCCCAATATTGAGAGAGAACTTTCGATTAAGGCTAATCATTAGATTAATAAATGCATAGCATATAGTAGTAGCATGCGGAGTTTTGAAATTTAGATTTATAAAATTTATTATTATTTAATTTAAAGCGGATGGTTGGGGGAATGATGGAGATAGATCAAGATCTCACGGTTTTGTCATCCCGAGCTGTCGTGGTCCCTAGTCTACTTAGTCAGAGGAGATAGTCGACCCAACCTGACCGAAGGATCTTTGTCAGTAACCATTGGTTGTATGGTTCAAGGGAACCTTGTAGACTTGGGGTGGTGTTTGTCTAAGGAGACAAGTTTAAGTCAACTTTAGCTAACAGAGAGCTTTTTGTCCTATCAGGTATACCCTATGATTCACATCTCAAAGGGCAGAGCCATTGGGGAACATATGGGCTACAGTCATGACCATAATATAATGGTGTCATTTAGCAGCACCCACCCAATCAGAGGACTATAGTCATAACCGCATCATATGTGGAGCCTACTTGCCAAATCATGCGGTCAGAGGACATGGGCCATGTCCTTACTGGCATGAGATTATTTGAGTATGAATATAGATATGTACTTGACATTGACTCCTTTATGAGCTAGAGTTTTCTTAATTTGTCACATCCAACAAATAATTACGGGAGGTGGGTTGAATTTTTTAGCTTTAAATTTTTAAAGATTGAATTTCATTTAGGTGTTTATAGCTTAATGACATATTAGATTTTGCATTTGAGTTAACACTTGATTTAAGTTAATTTGATTTGAGATTGTGATAATATTTTAATGGAAGTATCCCCTTCGGTTGAAATCTTCAATCAACACAGCCATCATCGGGGTATATGTATCATTTCATTATTTCAGATCCTGTTGACTCTATTAATTTAATAATAGAGGATTAGATCTACTATTATTTGATAGAATTCACTTCTCCGATATTTTATTGAGTTGAAATTCTTATAATAATATTATTTTATTTTTAGGTTTTGTTAACCTAGATCATGTCCTAAGACCAAATCGAGAATTAACATGCGCAACATCCTCAGACATGAGATTTAAGCATTCATCATAATGTCAGGGCCCATTCGGGTGTATTTAAGAATGCTTATTAATTTTCACATGGTTTAGAAGATTTACACATTTCTCAAAGTAATTTTCATAGCCTCCAAAGTATTGAGCTAAATTTGACCTGAGTTGCTTGCACGAATATCAAGGTATTAAATATGAGTGTGAAGTTTCTTCAGAATGTATAGAATATTATGTCATCTAAGTCTTTTTC
Source organism: Cymbidium sinense (assembly GCA_021442155.1). Lineage (NCBI taxonomy): Eukaryota > Viridiplantae > Streptophyta > Magnoliopsida > Asparagales > Orchidaceae > Cymbidium > Cymbidium sinense. The sequence continues at coordinate 93,157,891 of CM038223.1, forward strand.
ATACTTCTCAATGTGATAGGCATGCATATACATTTACCTTATGATATGATTTAATTTAGATTTCTTGCATACACTTCGAAGCATTGAGCTTGAATATGAAGTTACTTGTGGGTGAGGCACTCTATCTCGCTCTTACTCTTAAGTGAGTCATCAAGTTATATCATTGCTCAAAAAGTAACCATTCAATCCCTTACTATCTATATATGTTCAAATATCATCATTTTTAGTCCATCTAGTATGGGATGAAATGATCTAAGTTATGATGAAATGTCACAATAATGTTCATAAGTGAGCAATCAAATTTTATTCTTGCTTATAGACAAGTTATCAAATTGAAGACAATTCCATTTCAAGCCCTTCCATGGGATACAATTTACCTCAAGATTGTCTCTCCATTAGGTCGAGATGTTTTATTTGGAAAATCTGACTATATCAATACTTGACATAACTCAATTAGAAAGTCTATTGGGGAGCTTGATTTATGCTCATTAGAGAGTTGTCAAATCTCCTTTAAATGCTACTTGAATCTAAGTTCTTATGATATGATTTCTTTTTTTAAAATTTTAGAGCTCCCATATGCAATTTTAATTTTAAGTTGATACAAAACATAAACATTGATTAGATTACTTTTTGGTTTAAGTGCCTCATTTTAATCATGCTCAAGCTCTATTTAAATCTTGTGCAAGTTCAGAGTTTAGCAAAATTTTAGCACCCTCCCGGCATCGTCTCCACATAGGGGGCTGCTTCGGGAGTGTTAGAGCCTTCCTACAATGCTTAAGAAAGTATGCATAGATAGTGTTTTGTGACACTATAGCTTAAAAAGTCTTCTAAACCCAACATGCTTAAAAAAGCATGCATAGGTGTGGTGAAATATTATATCTCTACCTTCACCTATCCCCCTTTCGAAAAAGAAGATAAATGAAAATAGAAATATAAAATGCCTTGTTGGGACGCCATGCAAATCCACATATATTTTTATTAGGGTGATCGGGTATGACATTAAGGAGAGGTGCGCTATCTCAAAAGATAGAAGTCACCACCCTACAATGGACCTAATCACCTGAATAAGGACTCCTGAGGACTATGGGTCTTCAGAATGTACCAGAGATTCTTCCGCTACTTTATATGAAAAAGTAAAGCAGGGTTTATTTTAAATCGGATTCATTACGTTCCCTATGGAAGCAATCCCCTATAGTTAATTACATCCTTAGGAATGAATGAGATTCCTTACCTATAGTTAATTACATCCTAAGGAATGATATTCCTTAGGAATACTCTCAATTAAGGCAAATAATCATTGACATCAAAGATTTCAATAGGTAGGACTATAAATGGATTGATTTATTTATGGAAAATTAAGTGGGATCGATCAAGAGGAGGGGGTTCTTATCGAAGCCAAATGAAAGAAAGTAGGGGATTCTTAGGATACTAGGAAGCCTAGTAAGCACCCCAAACTACCTTATGTTTGGATTATATTTTTTTAGAGATTGGATTAATTTATTTAAGTTGAATTTTTATTAAAATCTAGGGCTTACAATTCCATGATACAAGGTCACAAAAATGCCTAAGAGGCGAGGATTTATGCTCGTAGCCCGCAAAGGGAAGTAGCAACCTCTGAACCTAAATCTAGGGAGCTTTAGTGTGGGCCAAGAAACATGACCTAAATCTAAGGCAAAATTGGGTATTTGGTTTACCTCCACAAGAGAGGATAAACCACCCGACTGTTGGACTTACAACTGTTTAGGGATGGCCGCCAACTAACTCCTCCTACGATTTTAAATTCATATAGGAAAGTCATATGTTTATGCAAGATAGCAAGTTTGTTATTTATTTAGAATGAGACTAAGTCCTTAAACACACTCCCTAATGAGACTAGACCATGTAGGGCATAAATTCATGACTTAAATCTAATGCAAAATTTTCATATATTTTATTTTCATTTGGACAATCATTTGGCTCAGGCTATAGGATTCTTTATGCCTAATGCATGAGAAATTAGATTATAGGCCAAAATCAAAAAGATAAGGAGGTTTCTTTCCATCATGGCTCTCATAGGTCAAGCTAAATTCTCTAGCAAAGGTGGAAGCCCTCCAATCAAGAGTGAAATAATATGCCTTTATGCATGATGTGAGAAAAGTAATACTCAACCAGCTAAGGGTTTAATAATTATTTTATCTTAATTTTTAGCCTAAGCTTTAGGTGAAGTTATGAGTTATTTATTTTAAATTTTGAGTTGCTTAATTGGGTAGAAGATTTTATTTTTTTCTAAGATCCTAATCATCATCTAGGTCATATATCAAGCAAGGAAGAAACTAGAAAAACATGTCATTTCTAGTGCACAAGCTAAACAAAATACCAAATATTTTATAAATCTAACGCAAAAGAATAAAAGTCCATTTATGGTCGGGCACCACCGTACAAATTCAAAAATAAATTGGGTAACCTGGCTCTACCCTTATACAACCCAGATTATAAATGAATCAATTACAATTAAGCAAGGAATTCATGTTATGGGGGTCTTCATTCTTCGCTTCTTTCTTTTCTTCTTCTTTCTTCTTTCTTCTTTCTTCTTTCTCCTTTTAGATGGTTGGAAGGTGGATGCTCCAAAGGCTTTGCATAGTACATAAGACATAGTCTTATAACTAATGCTCATCCTAATCCCCCATAATAATCATTCCAAAATCCTAATTACACAATTACATGAAAAGGAAAAGTAAATCTAACTAATGCTTGGAAGATAGAGATTAGCTAAACAAACCACACAAATCCCAAGTATATATCAGCACATACTGGACTTAGCACTCCACACATGGGTAACCAAGTCCACCTGGCCTATTGGATTATGCTTAGGGGTATAAGCACATGCACATTAAAAGCAGTTATATTTTTATTACAGTGCCCTTTAAGCACAATCTCATGCAGAAGACAATGATTAAACTAAATCATCCTACCATTCAGTCTATGTACATACACCCTAACATCTAGACTAAAATAAAATATCATAAAATAAAAGTAAACATCAAACTATGCACCGTCCTAACCTAAAGCTAGAAATGGTGACTTAGCCTAATGTGTATACTTTAAAAGGTTTGTGTGGTATGTTTAGCTAGGATTTAAGATTTAAGTTTCCTAAGTATGCAAAAGTTTAACTTAGAGGATGATTTCAATTTAAGTTTTTTATTTTTTTTTGGGTTAATTTTATTTTGCATATTTTTATTTAGTTTAAGTGAATCTTACAATTAATTACTCGTTATAAAGAGGAAAAGAGAAGATAACTTCTCTTTTCTCCCTACCTTAAGTAATTTCTAAGGTAGATTCATATTTGATTTTTGTTTAGTGAATATTTTATTATGTGTTTTATAATCCTAAGTTTAGAGTAACTCTAAACAAACCTATTGAAAAGGAAAGCTATTTTAAGATTAAGTAAAGTGAAATAATATCACAAAACACACACCACTTTATTTCTTTCACAACATAGATAACATGCATATGGATGAATCCTAAGCATATCTATACATGCAAATGAGAATGTTTAGCACACCTTAATGATGAATGCTAAGTAGTATTACTTAAGAAAATTTGGATGCTTTATGATACATGATTTTCATTAAGTAGAAAAGGGAGTATTCTCTTACCCTTTATTCATATGCACATGTGAATGTATGAAAGGCATAAGTGAGTACGGTGCCATTATCAGCACCAGGGGTGTAAGGTACAAGACTTACTTAGGTCTACTTAAAGCCACAAAATCGCAGGATTGTCCAGACTAATATACCACTTTCCTTAAATACATATGCATGTACAAAAGAAATAAATGAAAAAAAGAAAGATGCAAAAGTTTATATTTATTTGATTTTTGGTTTGGTTGTTTAAATTATATGTGTGATATGAAATTCCTTCTTAAGTCATGACAGAGGAGTGTATAGAAATGGATTTGAGCAAGTGTTGTGTCCTTTTCAAATGGACTATACACTTTGTCAATCCTATACAATTCTATATTAAGAAAGAGAGGGAGGATCAAAGACACATAATACATATCTTTATATTTCTCATATGCAATCTTATAAATAATTTTAAGTAGCAGACCTTTCAGTTTTGATGTTTGATTTATAAATTTTGAAAAATAATTTTGAATTTAATAGTGATAATAGTCATTCATATTCTTACTTTAGCCAATACATACAACTTGACATAAAGAAAATATTTCATTTTAATTTAAATTTTTAAAAGGAATAAATGCATGATTTTCATATGGCATACATATTTAGTATGCTAGGAAAGAAATAAAGTGATGAAAGCAATGTAAATTTATTCACCCTAATTAATTCCTAAAGACAATCCTATGGAATAGAATTTATTTAAAGCAAATCAAATTTAGTTTTAAATAATTTTTATTTGATTTTGAGTCTGATTTCAATTTTAGAAATGTGAGATGAGTTTGCTGGCCCTAACCCATTCCCACATGTGTATATTATTTTTTTGTTTAAGTTGTAGGTTTTTAGGTCAATTTTATGTTTTAGTTAGGTTAAGGTGTACATTAAGTGCATTAATTATCCCTTACATATACTACCTTAACATATTTAACCAAATAATTATGAGCCAATGATATGACATAAAATCATGCAAAGAATTTAAATCAGTAATGCACCTAATGCATTTGGCTCACAATTAATGATTAACTAAGCTAAAGGGTTTAAGTTAAGTACTTTCATAACCCTTTCCACACATGAAGATTAGGTTTTAATTTCCTTAAGCCACTTAGGTTATTAATTACCTAAACATCTATCCAAAATAGATTGATTAAGTTCTGGAATGTTTTGAAAATTTTATCAAGTTAATTAAGTAAGTAATTAGTGGATTAACCTTTAATTAAATTTAGATTAAGATAGAGAAAGGGATTTAAGGAATAGCTTAGGAAAAATATCTCAAAATTATTTTCTAAACCTTCTGATCACTCAAACAAAGCTAAATTAACTCAATCAAAGGACTAAACTACTATTCACACATTTAATTAGGCTTAATTACATTAAGAGTGCAATTAAGCATTCAATAATTGATCCCCCTAACTAACACATCAATAAATCTCAAGAAAATTAGGGGCGACAGAAGTCATACCCCTAAATGCACATGAGAAATTTGAGATTAATCAGTGGGATAATTAGGGAGTAATTAAGGTTATTAAGTTTTCATTAAAACCCTAATTAAGGAAAATATATTATTCAAAATCTAGTGAAATTCATTTTAGAATATTTTCCTCTGAATTATATTTCCAATGCTTTTTACCTTATATTTTTAAGATTTTTCTAGAATTAATTATGCAATTATGAAGATTCGATGATTAAGAATAATTAAATAAATCTCTAATTATAATAGCTAATCCCGTCGGCGCCACATAGAGGCTGATGTGGAGCGCGCTTTCCACGTGACACAATGGGAGAGGCTATTTAAATTGTCACATCATTACGCCGCATTAGCGGGAACGCTATGTGCTTTCTCCCCATCCAATTTAAGGATGATAATGAGATTAAAAGTATTAAAGATCTCGAATATCCTACGAATCTTGATCATGGCCATCCATCCAAAATGCACAGATGGATGGCCCATGATCCATCCCTAATCTTCCCTGTGGAAGATGACCACCGTCCATCTTCTAGAGGAAGATTCGAGCTCAATTGAGCTCAGATTAAAACTAAATTCAACCCACACCATCTAAGAGTAAAAGGCAACACATCAAATAGCTAACTTTGCTTGGGGTGAAACTTTCCTTCATAAAGGACCAAGAAAAATGAAACTATGCTCAGTTTAATGACATACCTCACTAGAGGCTATCACTGGCGCTCGAATCCCTTGAAGTAGCTTTGTCTAGTGGAGACGAAGCCTTGTTGAATGTTTGAGGTGTTGACATTGAATGGATCTTCCTATGGACCAAGTTCACCTTCAAATGCTCACGGCCTTGATCAAAGTCCCACCTCCCTTGCCTTTGGAGCTTGGAAGAAGCTTGGGAGGAGTTTAACTAGGCCCTCTGATGGTACTTGAAGAAGGATTAGATTGGTTTGGAGTATTGAGTGAGATGGAAATTGGCTTGAGCTCCCCTATTTTTGGTTTTGAGAAATTGATAAATGGAGAATTTTAACTCACTCTAGGAAGCTTGGGTAGACTTGCAATGACTTGCACTGAGTTCTCTAAGCTCAATCGAATGTGTCACTCTCGATTTCAAATAAAATTAGGGGGAGTATATCTCGACCTAGTCAAATCAGACGGTCACAAGCTTCCTTATCATTTTGATCCAATACACCCTATTCAAAGGGTTTCTTAGGTTGTTAGGAGTGTCATGACATTCAGTTTGGCTAGAGGAGTGGAGTGGTGAAGCTTGTCATGTGCTTAATTGAGAGGAGGAATGATCCCCATGTGCTCATGTTCAAGCAAGTGGTCGATTTTGGCCTTGGGTTGGGTTGGGCTGACCCAAACTCATTGGGTCATGTGCACCATGTCCAGTAGTGACCATTTGGTCCACTAAGAGGATGTCAAGTGTCTATGAAGAGGAACTGACCAAATTCCAAGTGGTTTTGATTTTAGGTTACCCTATGGCCTAGGGGTAAAATGGTCATTTAACCTTGATTTTAGTTTGAATATGTTTGGTATGATTGAAAAATGGGTTAGGCCAAATTTCATTAAATTTGGAGTTGGCTTGATATGATTTGGCTCATGTTGACCCATTTAGGTCAAAATGTATCAAGTTCACCAATTGGTCAAATTAGGTCAAACTAAGGGTTGGGTCAAGTTCACATGACCATTTAAAATATTTTGTCAACATTGGTTTGGTTCAATTTGATTTATATTTGATTTTGGTTCATTTGATTTCATTTAGGTCAAATGAGTCAAGTTGACCAATTTAACTCATTTAACCTATTTGGATTAGGTCATGGGTTGGTACTTGACCCATTGGTTTCAATCAATTTAGCTTAGATCAAGCTTTGACACATTTTGACCTTTTAGGTCAAGTTGGGTCAACTTGGATCAAGTGGACAATTAGGCTAGGTTAGGCTCAAATGATGGCTTGGTTAAGTTCAAATATTGGGCATGAATGAGTTTTGATCAATGGTTTCAATCAATTTAGCCTATGGTAGATTTCAGCTAGTTTAGGTTTTATTTTAGCTAAGTGTTGACTTGGTCAACCCTTAGGTTTGACTTTGTTTGACCCAATTTGAGTGATTGATCATCTAATGATGATTGTTGCTCACAATGTGAGGCTTAGGTGGGCTTAGTTCAATCCTATTTGGTTAGGATTAAAATTTGGCTCATCAGGGTACTTTAGATCACTTTTGGTCAAGTGAGCCTAATTAGGTCAAATGGCTTGGTCAAAGATTGATTTGAGTTTGATTGAACTCACATATGGACTTATGATTAAAATATAAATCCATTTGCAAGTGGTTTGAAGTCAAATGGGTTTTGATCCACCTGATAATTTCAAGTTCAAAGGGTGAACATAAGCTTGACTTGGGTTTGATTTTTGAATTTAATTCTGATTTGGTAGTTAAAGCTTATGTTTATATTTGATTCATGATTGTATGATTGATTGAATCATGAAGAAAAATAAAGAGTTTGGCTTTATTTGAATTGGATTTGGCTAAGGTCAAGACTTTAACTTGAAAGGCTTAGGTTGAATTTTGATTGAATTTAGATTTGATTTTGGGTCTAGTTTTGATTGTTTGAATTTATAATTCATTTATATATGTGAATATAAATGCGAATATAAATGGGTTGTGAGAAAATCTCTTGAGTTTGAATTTATTTAAATTATATTTGACTTAAGTCCATAAGGTAGAATCAAAGGGACTTAGAAAATATTTTTGGGTTTTGGAGTTCAATTATGGGTTTCAATCATTTGGAATTGATTCATGATTTGGGAAAATCCATTGAATTGATTTGAGGTTTGAGTTAGAGTTGGAGTTGGTATGGGTTTGGAGTTTAACTTGAAAGAAGAAAGTGAGGATTTGGCTTAAGCTATAGGGTAGGCAAATTTTAACACCCAAGGCATGACTATTCCTATGGCTAACTCTAAGTCTCTAGGGCTAGGTTGAGTGTCCACCTAATCACTAGATGTGTATTAATACTAAGGAACTCTTAAAGTCTAAGAGAAGTCATATTTCTAAGATGGAGGGGTTGAGAGCTCATTCTAAAAATAAGGTCAACAATAGGCCTTCAATATTTATGTTTGAAATAAAATTCGACAGCCTACTAGCATCACCCCCTTATAGGGGGCTGCTTCATGAGTACTGAGGCATTCCCACCATGCTTATAAAAATCATGCATGGTAAGTGTCTTGTGACACCGCGATCTAGTGATTTTATTGCACCTACCGTGCTTATGAAAAGCGTTGCATAGGCCTTCAAACCTATATGAAAACCATCCTGATTTTCTCGACATGCTGAACCAACATGCACGAGTACTTATATCTATCAAATATTTGCAATTACATTAAAAAAGTGTTGACCTCACTTTTGGAGTGAGCTCTTAACTTCTCCATCTTAGACATAGGACTCCTCTAGACACTAAGAGTTCCTTAGTCTTAAGACACTTCTAGTCATTAGGTGAACACTTAACTTAGAAGAGCCATGAATGGGTTATGCCTTAGATTGGGACTTGCCTACCCTATAGACAATCCACTTTACTTCTTTCAAACCAATTTTCAAATTCAAATCTCTCAAAATCAATTCTCAAATCATCATTCAACCCCAAATCTTAAATCAATTCCAACTGATTTTCTCAAATTCAATTCCCAAATCACAAATCATCCAAATCAAATGATTGAAACTCATGATTGAATTCAAATCTTTCCTAAGCCCTTTGATTCCTGGACTTAGCTCAAATCCAAATCACTCCAAACTCAAAAGATTTTTTCATAACCCATTTATATTCTCATTTATATTCACAAATATAAATGAAATATAAATTCAAATAACCAAAACTAAATTCAAAACTCAAATCAAAATCCAACTTATATCTATTAAGTTAATTTCTTGGATTTAGCTAAATCATTCTCAAATCAATCCAAACCCTTGGATTTTCTCATCAAACAATCACTTATTTAATCACATGCTCAAATATAAACATAAACTATAATCATCAAACCAAAATCAAACTAACCCAAGTCAAACCCATGTTCACTCTTTTGACTTGAAATTATCAAATGAACCAAAATCCATTTGACCCCAAATCACTTGCAATTATATTTATATTTTAATCATAAGTTCATATGTGAGTTCAACCAAACTTGAATCAAGCTTTGATTAAGCGAATTGACCCATTTAGGCTCACTTGACCCAAAGTGACCTAAAGCATCTTTTTTAGCTAAGTTATAATCCAACCTAAATTGGATTGAACTAAGCCTATCTAAGTCTCACATTATGACCCATCGAAGGATGGTCAATCACTCAAATTAGGTCAAACCAAGTCAAACCTAACACTTAGCCCAAATAAAACATAAACAAGTCAAAATTCACTATAAGCCAAATTGATTGAAACCATTGATCTAGACCAATCCATAATCAATGATTGAACTTGACCAAGCCATCAATTGAGCCAAACAAAGCCTAATTGGCCACTTGACTTAAGTTGACCCAAATTGACCTAAAAAGTCAAAATGAGTCAAATCTTGATCTAAGCCAAATTGATTGCAATAATTGGGTCAAATTCATTTCAAATCACTTATTGAACATGACCAAAGCTTCAAGTGACCAATTAGACCCAACCTAGCCCAATTGACCCTGAACCCAACTTAACTTAAAAGGTCAAATCAACCTGAAATCAAACCAAATCAAAATTGATTGAAATTAAAGCTTGCAATATATTTCAAATAATCAATCAAGCCTAAACCAACCCATGACCTAACCCAATTGGGTCAAATGGGTCAAATTGGTCAACTTAACCCATTTGACCTAAATGAACCAAAACTAAATCTAAACCAAATTGAACCAAACTAATGATACCCATAGGCTTCAACTGATCATTTGACCTTGACCTAACCCATAGTTTGACCCAATTTGATGAACTGGTCAACCAAACCAAATTTAACCCAACTTGACCTAAATGGGTCAAATTAAACCAATTCAAATCAAATAAATTCCAAATCACTTAAAATTTGGCCCAACCCATTTTTGAATCATTTCAAATCTACCCAAATCAAAATTATGGCCAAATGACCATTTTGTCCATAGGTCAATGGGTATCCTATGACCAAATTCACTTGAAATTTGGTCATTTCTTTCTCAAGGCCACTTGGCATTCTCCTAGCGTCCACATGGACACCAAAGAGGGTGGTGAACATGACCCAATGAGCTTGGGTCAGCCATGACTCAAGCCAAGGCCAAATCGATCCTTCCAATGGAAATTGAACACTTGGATCACCAAATGCACTCACCTAGCACATGGGTATCCACTCTCCTTCCCTTTACTACCTAAAATGACTTACATGGGTTGTTTGGCAACCCAAACTATGAACCCAATCCTTGTCATTGATCAAAAATGGCAAAGTAACCCATTACCGTCCGATCCAAGGAGGGGGAGATATACTCCCCCTCATTCCCACTCAAACCACAAGCACTCATTTCCACAAAGCTAAGGAGGTTAAGTCAAAGCCTCCCCAAGCTTTTCCATACCCTTCCCAAGCTCCATTGATTCTCTATTCTAGGTTTCACTCAAAGCCAAAATATAAGAGATCAATCCCGAACTTAACTCATCTGATTCTCCATCTAACCCAAATTAACCTTGCACACACCATTAGTGGACTTCATCAAGCTCAACCAAGTCATTTCCTAAGTCTCCAAGCCACGGGAAGCCTCACTTCGATCAAAGCTGATCTCCATTGAAGGGGAGCTTGGTCAACTGAGCCATATACTTCAAATTCAGATCCAATTTCTTCAACAGGGCTTTGTCTCTACTAGATGAAGCTACCTCCTCTGTTGGAAGCATCGGTGATAGCCTCCGGAGAGGTAATTGCTTGAAACCATAGCCTTAGAAAAATTTGCTTGGTCCTTTTTGAAGAAAAGTGTCACCCCATTGGATCTTGACCGTTGGATCTGCATCCTCCCTCCTTCCGAAGGTGTGGGATCATTTTTATCACAATTCGAGCTCGGGTGAGCTTGAATTGAATGGGAAAAGATGAACGCTCATCGTTCGTAAAGGAGAAGGATCACACGTCGTTCGTTCCACGTGATTAGAATGGATGGATATGATTAGATCATGCTAAATCCCCTTTGATTTAAGCCTAAATTGTGAGATTAATCCCAATCATCCGATCTTATATCGGACATCGGACGGCCCGTAGAGAAAGCACGTCTGCCGCCGACTGACTTTGCAGATGGATGTGATAACTTAAATAACCTATCTCATTGTGCCATATGGAAAGCGCGCCGCATCAGCCATCGCATGGTTCGACAGGATTAGGGGGTTAATTAGGCTTAATTAATCTAATTTTAATGTTGAAACTTCTAAAATTCATAACTAATTATAGAAAAATACAAATAATACAAATAAACCCTCATTTTAAAGATAATTTAGAGAAAAATAATAGAAAATTTAATTTAATTAATTTTAAATAGTGATTTTAAATCAATTTGGGTTTTATTAGAAATGTAATTAAGCTAATTACTCTCTAATTAATCCAACAATTAATCCCAAACTTTTTGAGATTAATTAGTAGGATGACCTCTGCCTCCCATAATTTTCTTAGAATTTATTACTTAATTAATTAGATAAATTGCTTATTTCATCCCTAATCATATTCTTAATTAATTAATTGATTAATTAACCTATTAAATAATGATAAATTTACTAATTAAGCTTGTTAATTATCATGAAATAGTGAATGAACTTAGGGAATAAGATTAGGATTTCTTTTCAAATCTTTTTCCCTAAGTTTATTTCATTTAGATAAACACTTAATTAATTTACAAATTAATTAATGATTTAATCACTTTATTAATTAGTTCAATTAATCAAACTCAAAACTAAATCACTCGAGAATTTAATCATTTAATTCTTGTGTAGATTCTTAGGTGTTCAATAACCTAAGAGGATTCTAAAAGAAATTATAATCAAACTACATGTGTAGGATGATTATGAAAATACTTAATTAAACCCTTCAGCTTAATTAATCAATAATTATGAGCCAATTGCATTAGTCCCCTTCATTTCTTAGCTGCATTGTTGATTTAAATTCTATGTGATTGCACATCATATGTTGGCTCATAATTACTTGTTTAATTATATTAAAGTGGTATAGGTAATGAGTAATTAATAGATTTAATTCACTTTAACCTAAACAAAACATAAAATCAACTTAATAATTCTAAAAATTAAACTAAACCAATTCACATATGGTGGAAATGGGTTAGGACTAGCAAACCCTTTTCATTTTTCCTAAGTCAAATCAAATTCAAAAATAAAAACTTCCTTAAAAAATTTTGATTCATTTTAAATAATCTTATTTTATATGATTATCCTTCGGAAGTAATTAGGCTGAATGAAGTCATGTGCTTACATCCCTTTATTTATTTCCAAGCATGCTAAATATTGTTTGCCATATGAAATCATGCATTCATTTCTTTCAAAAATTAATTTAATAAAATAATTCATTTTATGTCAAATTGCATGTGTGGCTAAAGTTAAGGATATGAGTGGCTATTATCACTATTAAACTAAAAATTATTTTCAACACCTATAAATCAAAGATTTTGAATGAAGTGATGCTACTTATAAATATTTATAAGTTTGTGTGTGATTATAGCATAAGATGTGTATTATGAAGTTCTTTCTTCTTCTCTTAACATGGATTTATATAGGACTTACAAAGTGTATAATTCATTTGAAAAGAACACAACACTTTCTTAAATCTATTCCTATGCATTTCTATGTTATGACTTAAGAAGGATCTTCATATTCCATATGCATATTATACAACCAATTCAAACATAATCGGTTGCATGATTCTCTATCCATTTGATTCTTATCCATTTGATTATTTTTGTACATCTACATGTATTTAAGAAAAGTGGTATATTAGTCTGGACATCCTGAGGCCTGCGAGGCTTTAAGTAGCCCTAAGTAGGTCTTGTATCTTACGCCCCTGGTGTAAAAAATAATGGTGTCGTACTCACTTATAACTTGTATACATGTGAATGTATAGTTTATTAATGGATGAAAAATCCCCCTTTTCTACATAATAAAGACATGCATCAATGGAATATCCAAATTTTTAAATCATATCTCTTAGCATTCATCATCAAAGTGTGCTAAAATTTGCATTGCATGTATAAGTATGTTTAGGTAATTCATATGCATGGTATACATGGTGGAAAGAAATAAATGATTGTGTGTCATGTGGTAATAATCCACCTTAACTAATCCTAAGATGCCTCTCTTATTAAATAGTGCTATTAAGAGCAAATTTAAACTTAGGGTTAATTAAAACACATAATAAAATATTCACTAATAAAATTAATTAATCAATCTACCTTAGAAATGTTTTAAGGTGGGGATGAAAGAGAAGTTCTCTTCTCTTTTCTTCTCTTCACAGTATTTAGTAACTAAGTGTTGGTTCATTCAAACCAAATCAAATCACTAACAAAAATTGACAAATCAACTAAATCACTTAAAATGAAACCACCCTCTAAATTGAATGTTTCATACTTAGAAAATTCTAACCTTCAATCCTAGCTAAGACATGCCACATAAGCCTTAAATGGCACACACATTATGCCAAGTCACCATTTCTAGCCCTATGTTAGGGCAGTACATGATTTGATGCCTGATTTTATTTTATGATGTAATATTTTAGACTAGATGTTAGGGTGTATTTACGTAGACTGGATGGTAGGGCGATCTTAGCCTAATCATGTTTTCTGCAGGGGGTTATGCTAAAGGGGCATTGTAATAAAAATATAAATATTTTTTTGCTATGCAGGTTGCTTATACCCCTAAGCATAACCCAAATTAGGCCCTTGATTATTGATGTGTCGAGTGCTAAGTCCAACTTATTCATATAATTGTTTGGGTTGTATAGTATGTTTAGTTAATCCCTATTTTGCAGGTTTAGTTAGATTTATCTTTCCCATTTTGACGTAAATTTTACAATTAAGATTTGGAATAAATGTTATCTGGGAATTAAAGTGAATATTGGTTATAAGACCATGTCTTATATACCATGTGAAGCCTTCGAGCAAACTACATCCCAAGTCAAATCAAAAGGAAGAAAGAAATGAAGAAATGAAGAATGAAGACCCCCATAGCATGAATTCTTTTTACTTATAATTATTCATTTATAATATGGGTTATATAAGGGTAGAGCTCGGCTACCCACATTTCTTTTCTAGTTGTGCGATAGAACCCGACCACATCGGCCTCTTATTCATTTACGTTAATTTTATAAATTGGTTGATATTATGTTTATGATTGGACAATTAGGATAGCATGATTTTTCTAGTTTCTTAATTGTCTAATGGTTATTGAATGGCCTGGATGCGATTAGGCTCTTAGGAAAAAATAAATTTTTTATCCAATTAATAAATTAAAATTAAACTAGATAATTCATAACCTCACCTAAAGTCTAAGACATAAATCAAGATAATAAAAGATTTAGCAACCCCTTAGATGTTGTATGTCTCACATCATGCATATATCATATTCCTTCACTTTTTCTAATGGAGGTCATCCATCTTTGCTAGAGAAAATGGCTTGACCTTTGAGAGCCATGGTGGAAACACACCTCTTTCTTTCTAATTTTGGCCTATAATCAATTTTCTCATGCATTACGCATATGAAATCTCATAGCATGTGTCAAATAAAAATGTCCAAAAATTAAAATAAAACTTAACAAAATTTGCATTAGATTTAAGTCATTATTCATGCCCTTCATGATCTAATCTCTTAGGGAGTATGTTTAAGGACTTAATCTCCTTTCTAAATAAACAATAGTCTAGCCATCTTGCAAAGAATAAGACTTGCCTACATGTATTTAAAATCATAGGATGAGTTAGTTGGCATCCACCCCCAGGAGATTGTAAGTCCAACAGTCGAGTAGTTTATCCTCTCTTGTGGAGGTAAGCCATATACCCATTTTCATCTTAGATTTAGGTCATGCCTTGGCCATCGTCAAAGCTCCCTAGATTTAGGATCTGAGATTGTTATTTCCCTTTGTGGGCTATAAGCATAAATTCTCACCTCTTAGGCATTTTCACGATCTTGTGTTATGGAATTATAAGCCCTAGATTTCTAATAAAAATTCAACTCAAATATATAATCATATTCAAATTTCAAAAATATAAAGCCCAACCATGGGATAATTTGGGATGCTCATTAAGTTTCCTAGTATCATGTGCTTCCCCTACTCATCTCCCTTTGGTTTTGATAATAACTCCCTCCTTTTTTATCAATCCCACTTAATTTTTCAAAAATAATCAATTTATTGATAGTCTTATCTTTGAAATCTTTGGAGACAATGATCATTTACCTTAATTGAGAGTATTCTTAAAGAATCACATTTCTTAAGATGTAATTATTATTGAGGCTTGCCTCTATAGGGAACTTAATGAACGCAGCTTAAAATAAACCTTGCTTTATTTTTTCATATAAATTAGGAGAAAGATCTCTGGTACATTCGAAGATCTATTGTCCTTAGAAGTCCTTATTAAGTGATTAGGTCCATTATAGGATGGTGACTTCTGTCTCTCGAGATAGTGTATTAGTCATCAATGTCGCACCCGATCACCCTAATGAGTACATCTGCGGATCTACGTGGTATCCCAACAACAATAACATTTTCATTCAAACGAAAATAAAACACCACAAACATTATGTACATGAATTTAATATATCAGGAAAGCATATGCACAGGCGTTTGAAATAAAATCACGCGACCTCATCATCAGTGTAGGGGCTATATCGAGATCTTGAGGCCTTCCCACCACTTATGGAAAGTGTGCATGGTAGGTGTCTTACACCACTGAGTAATTTTATCATTTTTATCGCCTTATGAAAGCGTCATAGGCTTCAAATTGTATGAAAATTATCGATTTCCTCGACATCTTTGAAGCAACATGCACGAATTATATCTAGCAAATATTTACAATTATATTGAAATAAGTACATGAATTTAATATGTTATGCAAGCATATATGCGAGTCGTCGCGTGGACTTCTCGGGATGAAGAGCAGAGGTCAAGATGGCTATGGAGCAGGTGTGCAATTCGACTCTTGGAAGGAAGGAATGGGAGTCGCGTGCGGCTTACTACTCGACCGAGGAGGAATCGAGCAAGTTGCGGCAGGCTTGGTTAGGTTTTTGAATAGTGAAGTCCCCTTAGGGTTAAGCATTGATAGGTACTTATAGGGCATATGCTTATTTGAGTGAAAATAAACCCAAATTTAAAATTTTGTGATGACGCTATTATATAATTAATATATATGTTGATTTGAAGTTATTCTAATGTTTCGGACGTAACGGCTCGGTCCGTTTCGCGATCGGAGGCCATTTGGTTCAAGTCGAAGTCGAATCAGTCGATTTCAATTCAAAAATGTGTATTATCGCTTCCAACCACTCAACATTCGCATAGACTTGCCCAAACTGAGTGCAAATAATCTCATCTGATAGGTTTTGACGTTTTGACGCTAACGACACGATCAATTTAGCAAACGGGGGCCTTCTGGGCATCATCGCAGTCGCCCGATCTTGATGTGCGCGTAGGCGCATCAACAGATTTCCTTCTTGATTGGTCGACCGTTGAATTGTGCAATATGTATATTCTAATTAATTTTGATGTTCTGAACGCGATGGCGAAGTCCGTTCGTTGATTGGAGATCATTTTGATTGATTTTCGGTGACGTCGAGTGTATTTCAACTTCGATTTGCGCATCGTTACATCCGAAGTCCATCGAATTTGGCTTGTGAGCTCGACTCAACTTATGTAGTAGACATTGAGGTCAACAACCCAATTTCGGCGAATTTCAGAATTTCAAATACACCGGCTAGTATAAAGTTTTATCGCCGCCGTTGGTCATAGATTGTACTTTACATTAATTTTATCAAACAAAAAAAAAAAATCTATATTTGTAAAATTTTCAACCAAACAATCTAAATTAATTCTTTTATATTATATTTTTTTTATATTGCATTCTTTTTTTAGGCAACCAAATAACCCCTAAGTTGTTTAATTTTAAGAGAATTTTCCTTGTGAACCAAGCTGAATTTGAGGGCTTCATGCCTCATACTGCACGTTGTAAAGGGCAAACTCAACTAAATCTTTTATTATGATGTTCAGATAAATATATTGTGAACAAAGCCCGAAGAGGTCACTTGGTTGTTTGAAGTTAATAAATAAAAATTCTTATTTTCTTAACATGATTCCATCTACAAAACGATCAAATGAATCCTAATTATTCCACTGTTATTATGCTTTATTCCTAATAATTCAGTTCGATTTCGTTCACTCTATTTCGGCTTCCTATGGCATTCTTCCTTCTGAATTGAGATCAAACAAAGTACGATGCTGTAGAAATAAGACACTTTTCTCCTATCTTTTATCTATCCAATTCTTAAGGCAGGGGAAGAGCTATACAGGGTGATGGTCCTTCTACGGCCCTGATACACCCCAGCACTCAAGTGAGTAACCAAATTGAATTGAAGGGAAATAGTGGCATTTAAAAGGCGTTGTGAAAAAAATATTCTTGGCCCTTTGGTTCTCTTTTCTATTAAAATAAATGTAAATATTATGTAGAGATACATTTATTAAGAGCACGAACTCTTATCTCCTCTGAATTTATGAGAAGAGTTGTAGGGATTTTTTTTCTTACGATAACTTGAAAATTCATTAAAAAAAAGTCCTATAAGAAAGTTTTAATCAGCATACGTATATTTTCTTTTCATTGAGATTTGTGCTATTAGACAGAGACTTATATGAAAACTATAGGCTTTCAAAAGGGAAAATTTTTAAATTAGGCATAATTATAAGTTTAATTAGTTAATTAAGCATAAAAAAAATTAATAAAATAAACAATATTAGTTGAACGAGATGGCGTAACATCCACCTCAACGCCTTTCAGTGGACCCCTTTAATTTTTTATAAAAAAAATTGGAGACGGCTGCAGTATTTTGCTCATATCTACCTCATCCGATGTTAGAATTAAGTGGGTTTGGTATCGTTGGAATTGTAACGAAATTTCTCAAAACTTTTATGTTGATCAAAAATTAAGATTGTGGCCCGATAAGCAGCAATATTTGCAAATTCAGAAAAAAGCTCGGCCGAGCAACGCATTTATCATATCATCATCATCCGAGTCGTAAATTTGATATCATTGGAATCATAACAAAATTTTTCATAATTTTCATGTTGATTATAAATTACGATTGTGGCCCAAAAATTTAATAATTTAAGGTGTGTTTATAGCATGTGTTCTTAGCTTATTATTATTTTGGTGGATTACATGCTGTGATAATTAGACTCGATGAAAAAAAAGTAATTAAAATAAAATATTAAAATTAAATAAAATCTGAATATATTATAATTGTTGGTCTGCTGAATCTATTATTTTTTAGAGAATGAGATTAATCTAAAAAAATTAATTATTATTATTATTATTATTATTATTATTATTATTATTATTATTATTATTATTATTATTTGTGTTAGTTTCATTGGTTTTGTTGATCGAGTTATCTGAAAGTTTGGTTTTCGATCTATAACTTATATTATTTTATATGACTAGATATTTATTAAATTATAATTTTATTTTTTATTAAATTTATTATTGTTTGCACTATTTTTAAATGATATTATTCTATTTAAGTCTATGTTTTAGTATTATAATTAATTGTATTATTACAAATTTCTTAAAGGATAAAAAATACTTATTCAAGGTTTGAGAGCTTATGATATATGTATGTATATGTATGTATGTATGTATTATATTTTAATATTATAACAATTGTAGCTGCGTATCGGGTCACAATCATAATTTATGATCAACATGAAAGTTGTGGAGAATTTTGTTATAATTCCAACGATATCAAGCTTACTTGATTCCGACACTGGATTGGTCCAATATAGACAAATAAAGGCAGCTGCTCAAAAATTTCAGATCGGTGCCGCAGTTTTTTCACTCATTCGTAAAAACTGTTGCTTATCGGGCAACAATCTTAATTTTTGATTAACATAAAAATTGTGAGAAATTTTGTTACGATTCCAACGATACCAGGCTCACTCAATTCTGACACTGGATGAGATAGATATGAGCAAAATACTGCAACTGCTCCCAATATTTAAAAAAAAAAAAATTAAGGCGAGGCGCCAACATGGATGACACGTTGGCACTAGTCGTCCGTTCAATGGACTTCCGTTCAACGGACAATTAAGCTGATTTTGTTAAATTTTTTTTGTGCCTAATTAACTAATTAAACTTATAATTGTGCCTAATTTAAAAATGGAGAAATTTTTAAATTAAGCATATAATGTTTAATTAATAATTAAACGAAAAAATATAAAATAAGTCAAATCGTCCGTTGAATGGGCGACTATTAATTTTTAAAAAAAAATTGGGCGGTATAGTATTTTCTTATCTATCTATTGGTGTAATCGGTATCGTTGTAGCAAACAATTTCATGTTGATCAAAATTAAGATTGTACGACAACAGCGATTTTGCGAATGTAGCGTGCGACGAAATGTGCTATTTATTATATTGACTCATCTGTTGGAATCAGCTATCGTTGGAATCATAATTCATCGCATTCATCGATCAAAACCAAGCTCGTGATTTTTTATTAACATGAAAGCTGTGAAAAATTTCGTTATGATTCCAACGAGTTAAACTTACCGGATGAGTCCAATATAGACAAATAAAGGTGGCTGCTCAAAATTTTCAGGTCGGCGTCGCGGTTTTTTTCGCATTCGCTACTTATCGGCCAAATCTTAATTTTAAATCAACATGAGCGATCGCTCACGATTCCAACGTGGATGAGTAGATATGAGCAAATCTGCTCAATTTTAAAAAAAAAAAAAAAAATTAAACGGACGGAGGCGGACGTGGATCGTCATCCGCTCAACCGACGACATCTCACTATTTAATTAATTTTTTTTCGATGTCTAATTAGCTAATTAAACTTATAATTATGCCTAATTTAAAAATTTCCCCCTTCCAAAATCATACATGCACCGGTTATGTTATTCAAAAGCAAGATCTTTTTCTCATTCGTAAATTTAACATCCTTTGCTTTTCTCTTCGTCATTTCTAATGATTTTTTTGGTTTAAGATCTCACAAAAGATGTACCAGTCATGATCTTGTGAAAAATATAAGAATTTTGAAGTTTTTAATGACATAAGCAGAATATAAAAGAACGTCTTGCAACTTCATAAAAATAAATAAAAAATTCGCTGCAAATGCCTTACTTGTCCTGAATCAGAACATTCTAAGCACAATTTCCCCTTTTTTTTGACTCAACATAACAGGGATGATTCAGAAGTATTGGAAACATTTTAGAACTCAGATATATATGTTCATCAGAGATGCAAAAGGTAAGTAAATCTCTGATTGTTTAACCATCCTAATCTCGTTAAGTATAGATATTCTTACAGAACAAAATTCACCCTTCTATATTTTTTTAAAGAAAACAAAATACTAAAGTTCATAAATTTGATTTGAGCATCAAAGGCAAAATGACCTAAAATTACTAACTTTTTCTATTTTCTATTTTGAAGTATGAGCTCTAAAGGCTTAAGATCAATTAAAAGTAAATATTTTTTTTCAACATTTGAGCTGAGACTCAAGAACTGAGCTGGTTCTTCGGGATACCTCCTTCTCAGTCAAGCCAATCTGTTCCCCAAAACTAGAAAGCTATGACTCGTGAAATGAGTAGATTCAACAAGTGATCTCACTATTTCAGCTAATGCTGAATAGGTCTATTCCATACTGGATTTGAACGTAAAAGGCTTATCCCCCATGGGAAAAAACTGGCTTTTTTGCTTTTACTGCTTATTTGCAAGTACGATTTTGAACTGAAAGTGTTGTAGTCATGGCACAATTATCCCGATTCAAAGAAGGTTACTGCCACTCCAACGGTTATATTTTTCAATTAGATAATCTCTTTTCGTTCGACTGACATTGGATTCCAAGATATATACAACCATTGAATAAGAGGAAGAGCGCCATCTATGGACACCATCTTTCTTTTTCTTTTCCTTTCATGAAGTGCTTATCAGTTTGAAATTAACAGTTTAAAAATATACCATCATTGACAGGACAGAAGTAAAACGCCATAATGGTTGTAACCACTGAAAGCCAGTGATTTCGAGTGGTCGGCAGTATTATGGAAAAGAGACATACATAAAGCTCTCAAATCACTTAACGCCAAAACCTGCTTACCTAAAAATAATGGTATGTCTTCAATAATCCCATATATTTGGTTTTTCATGATTATTGTTTCCTTGGCTTCATCTCTAAGAAAAGACTTTTTGAGTTTTAAGGATAAGCAACAAAAGAGAACCGTTCTTATCTAGCTGGTCAAAGACACGTACGAAGAGTTACATGTTTGTTGATGTGTATAATGTTGTGCATTGTTTGCATGGAAGTTTAATATTAATAGTTCTTACAGAATAATGCACAATAATATAAGTAATCACAATCAAATGTCGGGAAATAATAATTAAATACGCGGTCCAATATATCTAATTAAATGTGTATTATATATTATCTTAAAGTTTAGCCTTTTGAAATCCAATATTTGTAATTAAACGTGTATTATATATTATCTTAAAATTTTAGCCTTTTGAAAGTGATTTAATTGAGATTAAAAAAAAAAGATTTTAAGCATCAAAATTTGAATTAATTATGTGTAAATACCTAATTTCATATTTCTAATTTTTATGATTAGATAAAATAAAAATATGGCATGACTTAATCTTTTAGCTAAATAAAATATTTTTGCACACTACTATAATAATAATATGTGATTATAATCTCCAATCCATATGAAAAATATACCTCTCATTCTCCCTAATCTATTAACATCAAAAGAATACAAGGATGTTTTTCTAAGAAAATCCTATTGAATTAAAAGATTATTAACTCAATATTGACTCACTCTTATGGATCAAGGTATTATTTCACTTTCATTCTCTATTGATGATTTGACATGAGAGATCTTAAGATGAATGTGATTTTTTTTTACATTCTCTTCTCATTCTAACATCAAATATACTTCGTGCTTTTAATTTATGCTATGCCCCCTCGTGTTTAATAAATGTTATAAAAATTAGATTAATAATCAATCTTCAAATAATATAAATTCACAAGTAAAATAGTGATAGATATTTCAAGGTAATATGATTGTAAAGTCCACTATCTTTGACTTGTTCATAAGTAAGTTTAGTACTCTATAATAAAGAAATCATTTGAATTTGAATTTATTTGGGGAGTATAGGATTACTATTAAAGCTATGGTTGGCATAAGTATTCGTCTATATATATATATATATATATTTCATGTGAGAAACAAGGTGATGGGGTGAGGATTAATCCAGAGAACCTCATTTTTTGTTCTATCTCACACATATGAAGTTTTGTAAGGTGGCACAAGATTTTTATAAGTAAATCATTTGGAAAAAAAATCATGAGGTCTACCTTATTATAAAATTATACTTTCTTACAAAAATCAATAAAATGGTGATCCATTTATTACTTGTTAAAAGTACATAAATATAACATGCTTCTGAATCACCCAGAAAATGAAGATGCCTTCCCACATTAGTTGTAAATACTACAAAAGTGTTAACCAATATGATTGATGATGTTCTTATATAGATAGCATCACATTCGTGTGATTGTGTTGTGTTCCACGAAGTGAACTTGAACATCATCAAGTCTTCATGTGATAGGTATCATAGTCGAGATTGTTATCAAAGGTGCATTTTAGTAGTAATCATATCAAGGGGATGGATATGGATTGAAAATGAGCACCATCATGTCTTCAATCATAGGTGGATAATGTGATCACTAATATTTATATGAGAAAGTAGATGATATATGCAACATATCTAACATTGTTATGGCAAATCACTTTTATTTATATGTGAAAGTAGAAGATATATGCAATATATCTAACATTGTTAATGCAAATGATCTGACAATTACAGACATGATGTGGTCATTAACCTATTTTTGGTGTTGATGAGCAATATGCACATTATCATAACATATGACAAGTTTGAAATCACTACTGTAGCGGGTGGAACAATCTTAAATAAAATTGACCATTATCTGATTTTCTAATATTACAAGATAATATAATTTTCTCTGTTATATGCAGAGATTTTAGCTGTTATTGTGTGATACATCGTTATCATCATGTGTGGTGGATTTGACACTATTATCATATCAAGTGGGATATTTGGAGCTAAGAGGTTGGCACTATTAAGTCTTCATGTGTTGGTTTGTAGCATGATTCCCATCATCATATGTTGTTAGTTTAGTAGTACTACTATTACTATTAGTGGAGTGATCATATATAGAAGATGGACATCATTCAATCTTTTGCATTAATAGACGATAGAATCACTTTTATCATATATGTTGGGATCAATGTTGTTATAGTAACATGTGGAATGACCATCCATGATTAATGTCTTTAATGGTAACTTGGACATCATTATTAAGGTGGATAGAAAGGTTGATAATTATTAGTATCAATGATGACGTGCAAAACATTGATATTATTGCAAAAAAGTTGATTAATAATGAATAAAATTATTTTAATGAGACATTTTTTAAAAATATTCTATCATAAAGAAAAATCTATTAAATAATCTAAATGGGGTCTACTGATAATTCTCTTAAAGAAACAATTTGATATTTATTTGAAATATTATTTGTAGTTGTCAATGTGATCTTTATTACCCAACTTGCATTCCTAATTGAGGTTGACTGATAGCCAACTATGGTTTAATGGTAATGGCCAGATTGTGTTGCCATTGAAGATTTCTCCAATCAATCATTCAAATATATCATAATGTAGGTATCGATTTCATGATTGTATCCGTGAATGATGAATCAAAATTTTATTGGTCAAAATGTCTTAAGTATTTTAGAGGATATTCATCTTCAATTTGGGATTGCGATGAAAATATCATATTATTTTAGACTTCAATAGAAGTAGTTTGCTACAAATGATTTGTGAAACGGGGGATTATGAGGTTCCATGTGAAATCTAAATTTTTTTTTAGATTATTTGTATAATGTTGATCATATACCATTGAGATTGAGGCCCACCTACATGCCGCACGAGCTGAGGGGAACCCTAGAAAGCAACTTGAAGCACATCCATTGATCATCAATGGCTTTGATGTCATTGGCCAATAAATAATCGATTGTGGACTTCTTGGAAGTCTATCTCAAACATCTTTGATGTTGAAGAATTGAATGCAATGATCAATGATGGCATCTCTATATTATTTCTAGCATATTTGATCTCAAATTTGATCAATTTTAAATTAAATTAAGGGTAGATTAGGCCCTATTAAGCTGCATTAATATACATATTCATTTTCAAATTGCGTTCTTAATCTAATCAGGATTGTTTTGATCGCATAGGCTAGACAGGACAACAAATGCCACTCATTAACCTATAATACATCCATGAATGATAGGAGTAAAAAGTTAGCTCATAGCCAGTTTATATATACTTTTATTATTGAGCTTCTTTGCAGCTTTGGCTCCACTAATTCTAACCAAATCATACAATCTATTTCACCACCATCCTAAAAGAGAAAAGGTCTCACTGTACATTATCAACCTGGCGCATATATATCTTTCTGCTCTAACATTTAAGAAGGAAAATGGCAGTGGAGTCATTGATCATGCTGAAGCTGAAGCTACTCGCTGCTTCCGGTGGCGGCAGCCACTGCCACCTCCACGTGGCGCTTCTCTGGTTCTTCCTGCTGAAGCTGCCTCTGGCCGCGCGGATGAGAGCCGGTTCTTATGCCAACATGGCTCTCACCACGAGACTCTTCTTCTTCCGACTGAGCCGGGTGCTCTTCTCCGATGCTCCGGCGAGAAATGGCCAGCGGTGGGAGAGAGCACTCCGCCTGCTCTGGGAGCGAGCGGCCGGCGATGGCCGGGGAAATGAAGACGCACTCCACAGCTTCTCCATGCTTGCTTTATAGGTGACTGTAACCCAGAATATATATATATGGGGGAGTATATTGTCTGGATTTCATGCTGTTTGAGTTGAATTAGTAGGCAAAGATTGATGCTTGGCGTTTAAATTTGTGTATTCTCTGTCATCGTGGTTTTTCCATATAAGCAATTTAACTTCAGATATTGGAAGAATTCGGTTTAGTAATTTTTTATTGACTTGATTCGTTTCTGAATATTAATGCATCGGTTCCAATCGCTTTGTGATTTGGTTTAGAGATTTATATTAAAAAAAAAAAAAGCAGTATGAAAGGATATGTAGAAACAAGCAATAATGGTGCATTTTCAGTGAAAATTATTATATTTTCTTGTGTTTTGAGAAAACGATTTTAATGTAGTAGAAAAGAATTGAAGAGCCAATTCTTATTTCATGTCATTTCATAATTTTTTCGTGTTATAAGCCCCTGAAAAGGCTTAATTTATCTATAAGTCATCCCCAAAAAAATTATATATAATTACATTTCATATTACTATTTATTTATTTATTTTATGATAGATGTCAATTAATTCCTATTCTTTCTTTTCTATTTATTATTTTTGGATTGAGATTAATGAATTTATGAAGATATACATATATATAAATCTTTTTTATGAATTAATAAAAATATGCATGAACTCTATTTGCCTTTGTCATTCTAGGTGTTTCTTTTTTTATGAGTAAAGTTGAAATTACTAAATAGGATCATATATGAAAACTTCTAAAATTATTAGGAATTTATTGTTTGTTGTTGGGTTAAAGATGTTAAAAATTATTGTGCTCTTGAAATATTTGCTCTTTGTTGCATAGATATATAAAGGCCAACAAGCTGTCTACAAAATAGCCGTGTCATTATCTCTTGAATATTATGTTTCAAAATCGTCTTAACTTACTTAAGAGGAGTCAAGTTCATGATGATGCTTTTTATTAACTGGGTGACTATCTGATTATTATTCCTATTATAGCTATTCATTTCATTTACTCTATTTAAAATTTTAAAAATCTTGAGGTATTATTTATTTATTTGAGTAGTCAATGCCTCACAAGAAGATTCACATGAGGACTCATCAGTAGGAATTAATTATCAAACCCTAAATTCAGGAGCGGAATCAACTTATTTTATGAGGGTGAGCAAATTTATTATATAAATAATTATATATTAAAATTTAAATTGAATAATAGATAATTCAAAATAAAATCTTATATATTATTATGATCAATAATTTAAAAACTGATTAAATCTTTTCATTCTATTTTATATTTTTTTATAATGTTGTATAATAACTTCAATAAGAATCAAATTAAATGTTTATTTCTCAATATAAAGTATTAAATAGTCATTAATTTAGCATTCTTCAGAAAATATATTTTTTTATTAGTGTTAAATTTTGACAATATTTATCAATCATTATTATTTTTAGATTGTTTTCTAAAACTAAAATAATAATAAAAAATTTAAATATATTAAATATATAAAGAAATATTTATATATGAATAGATATAAAAAAAGATTAAAAAAATGGTATCGACTATTTTTCATGAAAAAATATAAGTCATTATTATCTATTATCCTTTAGGACATATTATAATTTTGTGGACATCAAAATTTAATTAAGATAAATTTTAAATTCTTTTCTTAATTTTAAGATAAAATATAATATAAATTTATGTAAGCATTCATTTATTATACTCTTATTAAATTAAATTTCTAAATTTATTAGATTTTGGCTAAAACATTTTAACTTAAAATTTTTAAAAATATTTTATTATTTTAATTGAATGTTTTAGAATAATTATTTTCTTACATTAAACTTTTTAAAAAAACTATAACTTCTAATTAATTTTAGATTTTGCCTTGGTTTTCATCAACAAGAAAATGTAGGTCAAATACAAGGGCTCTAAATTTTTAATATTTTCTAAAAAAGAAAAAAAATAAATAAAAGATTTAGCACCTTTAGACTGCATGACATGGAGAGAGAGAGAGAGAGAGAGGTTTAAGAAGTAGGGGTATTATAGCTATTTATTTCATTTACTCTATTTAAATTTTTTAAAAATCTTGAGGTATTATTTATTTATTTGAGTAGTCAATGCCTCACAAGAAGATTCACAAGAGGACTCATCAGTAGGAATTAATTATCAAACCCTAAATGACTCTAATAGTTGAGAGTCACAAGACTGGACTTATTTTACTTAAATTATAGTTTGATTAACTTATGTGATTTTCTCCACAAAGCATATCAAAATGGTAACCATAATGCAACAATAATCATTTTTCTCACACCAAACTAAATGAGTGTGTGCAAATGATTATTAAGTTTTCAAAAGGCATAAAAGTTGTGATATTAAAAGTCTATTTGAGATAGTTATAGTTGTCTGAAAAAATAGTGATAGAGGTGCAATAAAAGAATCTACTATTTAGGAAGTTGGTTGGGGCCTACAATTTTTTTTTAAAAAAAAGTCAAACTACAATTTTTTAGCCACTATTGCAGAGAGCCAGGTCAGATTGAAAAATGCAGCATTCTCAACGCAAATTCTTCAAAACCCAAGCGGAACGTAGTTTTCTAATGATACTGCAGTGTGGTGCAGCACCACCACTGCAGCGCCAAATGCACTCTACTTTTCCACCTCCACATGTGAAAATATGAAGACATTTAGACTAAGATATTGATTCGCCATTTATTGGGGCCATGAAGTATGATAAATGGTGCTCCTTCTTTAGTAGCATAAAAGATTTTTATCCAAACAAGGGGATGCTAATGAAAATCAAATCCTCTCTATTTTGATTTTGGGAGAGACAAGTTAGATGAAGTGATATTGGGTGATAGAGAAAGAGAACTAAGTTAGAGGGAGATATATGAGAGAAAATAGTAAATGAGCATATGTGACAAGACAAGAGAGCCAATGGGGGAGAAGAAAATGAGAGATAGAGGAAGTGACATTAAGATATGAGAGAAAGATAATGCTTGATAGAAGAAGTATTGAAAGCAAGGGAATGACTTAATCATTTGGTTTCAAGTTTCTCCCTTCTTCTTTTTGAGTTAGGACTAATATATCCCTCTAAAATTTATAAATCAAGCATGGATTTCAAATTAAAGCATATATTCAAACAAATTCAATGACTCAATGAGATGAATTCAATAATACTATAATCGGGTCAAATCGAGCCCAAATGAGCTCAAATCAAGCCCGAAAGCTACATATGAAAACTTTGAGACACTAATTGGATGATCAAATGACTTCCAAATTTGACGTGCTTATAGTTAAATCGAGAGGCTCGATGAGATGAATCCAACAAGACTAAGATCACTCAAATTGAAGATCATTTGAATGGTCAAATCACCAAAAAAATTATCTATGATCAAATGAATCGATATATACCATCCAATGGAGTGTTTTCGGACTTTGGCTACAATGACCAAAATGCCCCTTTCAGAATCCTATAAATAGGATCCCATTCTTGTCATGGAAGGAGGAGAAGAAGCAAGAAGCAAACTTGGGAGAAAGCTGAGAGAGTGCTAGAAGTTCAAAGTTTGTCATCACCATTGTATTTCATCCTATTCATCGACCATTATAGTCCAACTACCATCGTATAGTTGTTGTAACCTAATTTTGGAATTCTCATTATCAAGATTTCTCACATACAACCTTATAATCCTGCTATCGGGAAGATTCAAATTTTGTACTCCAAAGTTGATATATAGTGAAGCATCTTTACTAGGCTAGGCACCGTAGTTCTTTCCCCTCTTCCTGGGATTTTTTCACGTAAAAATTCTGGAGTTATTTATTCTATTTTCAACTATTTGCGTGTGCTAGATTTCTCAACCTTGTAATCCTGCTATCTGAAGATTCAAACTTTGTACTTCAAAGTTGATATATAGTGAAACATCTTTACTGGGCTAGACCCCGTGGTTTTTTCCACTCTTTCTGAGGTTTTCACGTAAAAATTTTGGAGTTCTTTATTCTATTTTCAACTATTTGCGTGCGTGCTGGATTTCCCAACGAAGCTAAGGTGTGATGTTTTATTCTATCGCAATTGGTTTTCTAGCACACAATGATTTGGCATCATCTGTGGGAAATATTCCCTTTGCATCATCACAATGGTTGATAATCTGACTTCAAGTTAATAGTAGCACCATCTATATGATGAAAAAAATCTTACTTGGGAGTAACGCATATGAAGAATGAAGAAACATCAATTATTGATCCTTCAATTCTTATTAGAAACTGAGGGGCAACTCAATCTTAAAAGATCGCCCAAATCAATATTTTGAGCATCTAATTGATTACCAGCCCAAGAAACATATCAAAGTTGGAGGATATTTCAACACTGAGAAGAATATAGTTTGACAATCTATTTTGTTTATATTATAAAGTAAAGATCAAGGAGCAACTTTGGCTACAATCTCAATTGGGTGTTTTAATTTGATCTCTTTCACACGGGTTAACATCATCGAGTAATACTCTGATAAATAATCTTGAAAGAATCAAAATGTTTAACCTTTTTCACACAGGTTAACGTCATACTTTGACAAAACAATCTCAGATAGGGTTGTCAAAAAAGCTCATTGTTCGCGAACAGCTCATGTTCGACTCATTCATTCTAAAATGAGCCGACATAATGATATTTCAAGCTTGATATATAAATGGTAGAACATGACAATCATTTGTTCGATCATGTTCAAGACTCGAAATAAAAAATATTATATTATATTATATTATATTATTATTATTTATTATTATTATTATTATTTTATTATTTTTATTTATTACTATTATTTTTTTATTATTATTATTTTTTTTTTATTATTATTTATTTTATTATTATTATTTATTATTATTATTATTATTATTATTATTATTATTATTATTTATACATACGAACACATATACATATCACAAATGCGAGTATGACTTAGTGGTTAAAGCTTTTGTTATGTAAAAGATTGGCCTAGGTTTGAATCCTCCTCATACAGATTTTTTGGATTATTACATTTCGAGCCAATTTCAAACACGAGCCGAACACAAACAAAGCAATTTTCAAACAAGCTGAACATGAATAGTGAAACTTTGAGCCATTTCGAATACGAGCCGAACACGAACAAGGGTTCGGCTCGCTCAAGCTTGGCTCGTTTACACCCCTAATCTCAGATGAGAGTTAAAATAATTGACTTCTTCCACACAGGCTAAATATCATCGAGTAACACTCTAATAAACAACCTCGGATATGTCTTAATTTTGTATCTACTCTACACAGGTTAACATCATCGAGTGAAACTCTAACCCTGGATAGTCAAAACCTACTCCACAGTTAACGTCATCAATCTTCGACCTGAATAGGTAAAAATTCACACCTATTCCACTCAGTTCGAAAACTCGACAACAATAATCGATAGGTCAAAACTTTGCACCTACTCCACACAAGTTAACGTCATCGAGCAAAAACTCCCACAAACAATCTCAGATAAGTTAAAACTTTACTACTCCAGGTTAACGAGCCTATGGGTTAAAATCATTATTTTCTCTTAAAATAAAAAATATCACTAACATAACTTTTCGACATAAATCGATAACAAATCATTTTAAACATCAACCATTTTATTTTAAAATGAAAATTTAAAACATGACACATACAAACATGAACATGATCATATGTCATCTAGTAAGAATATCTCAAATTGAAATACAAATAAAATAAAAATGTAATCAAACAACATCCACATCCTCACTATTATCACCAGGAAAAGAGAAAGATGCGCTCTCTACATCATCCTTCGGAGATAAATCTTTAAAAACCTGACTCGGTGAAAGGCTTTCAATATTTGCATTTATCTTGCGATGAACTAAATAGGTCCCTTTCATAAAAACACGAATAAAACCTTCTTCAAGAAGCTAACGTTCCAGATCCTTCACCTCAATGTCTTAGATATGATCGTGAGCTTCCTGAACTCGATCTTGAATTATATTCTCAAAGGCCGTTGAATTTTTGAAGCACTCTATAATCTTCAAGTTGGTGTCAACTTTTATATTCTCCTTTTTCAAGATCTGTGTTAATAATGCCTTGTTCTCTGCCTCTAAAGTCTGCATCTTAGCATTGGCGACTTCTAAGGTCTTAAATTAGTTTATTTCAAACTTCTAAAGTATTACTATTGATAGTGGCGTTAAATCGTCTGATCTTATTTTCCTCTAATGCTTCCACAACCCATCATCTAATGCAAGATTTGCTCGGGAATCATTAGACATTGGGATATCTGTGGAAGGATGCTCACCCATAGAAATATTTTTTATTTTTCAAGTTTGGAAGCACACTGGATCTTGAATACGGGATGTGCGCCACCTAACCAGGTCAGTTGGAAACCCCGAGATCGGGGAGAATTAGAGCCTGTGAGGGAGGTCGGCACCGTTATACAAGTTAATGGAGGCTACCAAAGAGAAGAAAGTGAAAGCACACTGACTTGATGCACCGCCTCTAAGTCGTTAAATGTCATGGAGAACTGGAGCTACGATGGGGTGACCTTTACATGTTAGTGGAGGCTACCAAAGAGATGAAAAGTGCACATTGGAGCTTGATGCACACACCGACAGTTGGCTCAGATCGGGGAGAACTGAGCTACTAGGGGGGGGTTGCTATATCTGGTAGTGGAGGCTACCAAAGAGAAGAAAGAAGCACACATTGGAGAATTGAATGTGCACCAATTAGTTGGAAACTCATGATCGGAGAAGAGCTTGTGAGGGGTCACCGTTATACTGGGTTAGTGGAGGCTAGAAGAAAGCGGAAGCTCTGAATTTGGGATCTTAATGCAATCAAGTTAGTTGGAAACCCCAGATCGGGAGAACTAGAGCTCTGAGGGAAGGCGTTATACGTAGTACAAGAAAAAAGAAAGTAAGGTGTGAATTTTTCATTACCCCTTGGGGGGTATTTATACTAGAAAAAATAACTGTTCAAATTCTTTAAAAAAAATTGAAGAAAACTCTTCATATTTCTCATTCAAAAAAAAATCATTTCATATACATCATTTAAAAAAAAGATAATTTTATCTTTTCCTCTCTCTCTCTCTCTCTCCCACTGTAAAATGAGAACCAAAAAAATGTGAGGGCTCACTGCCTCCCCTCTTTCAATCTCTCTCTCTCTCTCTCTCTCTCTCTCCCACTCTCACATGTTAAAATGAGTACAAAAAATAGTAATAATAAATAAATAAATTTGGAGCTTTTTTCTCTTTCTCTCTCTCTCTCTCTCTCTCTCTCTCTCTCTCAATGAAATAAAAAAATAATATGTGTGCCCCTCTTTCAAATCAAATAGACACCCAAAAAAATATGTATAATAATATAAAATGATAAAATAATTTATATATTTATAAAAATTATTACTTTATACATATATAATAAAATAAAATAAATAAATATTAATAACTAAATAGTAAATAAATAAATAATTTTGATACACATAATATATATATTATATCATAATAATTTTTACTTAAAGTGATTTTATATATTTTTGGATGAAATGAGTTTTTTCATCTAAAAATAGAGGCAAATGATATATACCTCTAAAATTTATAAATCAAGCATAGATTTTAAGTTAAAGCATATATTCAATCAAATTCAATGACTCAATGAGATGAGTTCAATAATATTAGAATCGGGTCAAATCGAGCTCAAATGAGCTCAAATCAAGCACGAAAGCTACATATAAAAACTTTGAGATACTAATTGGATGATCAAATGACTTCCAAATTTGACGTGCTTATAGTCAAATTGAGCATATCGACGAGACAATCCATAAAGAAGATCACTCAAATCAAGATCATTTGAATGGTCAAATCACTAAAAAAATTATATGAACAAATGAATTGATATACACCGTCCGATTGAGTGTTTTCGGACTTTGGATACAATGACCAAAATGTCCATCTCAAAATCTTATAAAGAGAGTCCATTCTTGTCATGAAAGGAGGAGAAGGAGCTAGAAGCAAACTTAGGAGAAAGATGAGAGAGAGATAAAAGTTTGAAGTTCTTCATCACCAACGTTATCGCCGATCGACTCCTATTATCATCGCCGACCGCCAATGACCATTTCAATCCAACTACCACAGTATAGTTGTTGTAACCTGATTTTGGAATTCCCATTATCAATATTTCTCATATACAATCTTGTAATCCCGCTATCGGGAAGATTCAAACTTTGTACTCCAAAATTGATATATAGTGAATCATCTACTAGGCCTCATGATATTTTCCCCTCTTCCTGGGGCTTTTCTACATAAAAATTTTGGAGTTCCTTATTCTATTTTCAATTATTTGTATGCATGGTAGATTTCCCAGTGAATCTAAGGCGTGAAGTTTTATTTTATCGCAACTAATTTTTTGGCATGCAATAAGGACAACTACCTTCAACGATCATTTTGTTAGAATTGTCAGAAGATGTTGTTGACCTCACTTTTGGTGTGAGCTGTCAACTTTCATATCATAGATCTAGGACTCTCATAGACACTAAGAGTTTATTAGTCTTAAGAAACTTCTAGTGATTAGGTGAATACTTAACCTAATCCTAAAGACTTAGAAGAGTTAACTATAGGGATAGGTTGTGCCTTAGGGATTTCGGAAGACTTGCCTACCCTATAGCCCAAACCAAATCCTTGCTTCCTTCTTCCAAATCAAATCTCAAATTCAAATCCAAATTCCAAAATCAAATTCAACTATCAAATGATTGAAACCCATGATTGAATTCAAATCCCAAAATCTTTCCAACGCCCTTTGATTTTATCCTATAAACTAAGCCTTAACCAAATTCAAATCAACCCCAAACTCAAGTGATTTTCTCATAAATCATTTATATCTTCATTTATATTCCCAAATATAATGGAATATAAATTCAAATAGTCAAAACTAAATCCAAAATAAAACCAAATCCAAGCTTACCTAAATCAACCCCAAGTTAACCCTTTTTGACTTGAAATTGTCATATGAATCAAAACCCATTTGGCTACAAACCAATTACAATTGGATTTATATTTCAATCCTAGGCTCATGTGTGAGTTTAACTAAACTTGAATCAAGCCATGATCAAGCCAATTGACCCATTTAGGCTCACTTAACCCAAATTGACTTAAAGGACTATTTTGAATTAAGTTCTAATCAACCCAAAGTGGATTGAACTAAGCCCATCTAAACCTCACAACATAACCAACAACCACCCTAGGGTGATCAATTGCCTTAAATTGGGTCAAACCAAGTCAAACCTAACCTTTGACCAAGTTAACCATTTAACCCATATGAACCCAAACTAGCCAAATTATAACCTAAACCAAATTGATTGCAACCAATGATTCAAGTTTATCATAAATTGATTACTAAACTTAACCAAATCCATGATTGACCCAATTTGACCTGGTCAATTTGACCCAACTTAGCCCAAATTGACCTAAAGGGTCAAATTAGCCAAAATACAAATTAATTTCAAATTAAACCAAACCAAAGCCTACAATCATTTTCAATTAGCCAATTGAACTTGACTCGACACCTAACCTAACCCAATTTAGTCAAATTGGTCAACTTGACCCATTTGACCTATATGAACCCAAATGAGCCATAATCAAATTCAAAGTAAATTGAATCAAACCAATGACACCAATACACTCCAATTGGTCATGTGAACTTGACCTAACCTTTGGTTTGCCCCAATTTGACCATTTGGTCAACTTTACCCAACCTAATCCAATTTCACCTAAATTGGTCAAATCAAGCTAAATCAAATCAAACAAACTCCAAACCACTAGAAATTTGGGCTAACCCACTTTTGACCAATCCCAAATCTGCTCAAATTAAACTCATAGACAGATGACCATTTTTCCCTTGGGTTTAGAGCATCCCATGAGATAAGACACATGCACATTGGGTCATTTTATCCCCTTAGCCACTTGACACCCAATCATGGGTCCACTTAGACACCTAGGACCATGACTAACTGACCCAAAGATGGTTGGGTCGGCCATAACTCATGGGGAGGTGAAATCACCTCTCCATCCCCATTAGAGCTTGTCAAACTGCCAAGTACAAGCACCACCTCCCTTGGAAACCACCTCTTACCCAACCAAACTGAGCCACATCATCCACCCAAAGACCTCCACAACCCTTTAAAATGGTCAATTGATCAAGAAAAATCCAAATCAGGCATGCTCGATCAAAAATGAGGAGGTATCCCCCCTCATTCTCACCCAAACTTAGACACTCACACTCAATTCAACCCTAGCACCTAAGGAGAGGAATCTCAGAGTCATTTCCAAGGTTTCAAGCTCCCCAAAATCTCAATTGGTTTTACACAAAATCAAAATAGGAGAGGCCACCTTCGATTCCCATTTGCTCAAACCTCCTCCAAAGTGCAATTAACTTGGCACACACCTTCCTTGGTGCTAAAAGAGCGAGAACAAATTCTTTCCCAAGCTTTGCGATGAGGGTGGAGTTCGATCGATCACTTATGCCTAGTGCCTTGGTCTTCTGAGGAAACTACACCAAATCAAAGCTCGTGTGGCTCAATAAAGCTTTGTTTCTACCAAATGAAAGCTTCTTCAATCATTAGAACCGCCTATCATAAGCTCCGGTGAAGTATGCCATTGAAACTAATCCTTGAATGAAAATAGTTGGTCTTTTATGAAAAAAATTTCTATGTCATGCTATTTACACCGTTAGATTTGCTTGTTGTGCTTCCTCGAATTTGTGGGATCATTTTCATCTCCACCCGAGCTCGAGTCGAGCGACGATTGATGAATGGTAGCCATTATTCATCGCTCGAGAGGAGATTGTTCATGGACCATCCATCCCGCGTGATCGGAATGGACGGTCTTGATCTAATCACGCATAGAGCCTCTGATTAATCCCTCGAAACTGTGGGTTTAATCGTGGTCGTCCAATCTTAGATGGATGGTCCACAAAGTTACCGCATTCACCGCCATCCGAGTCAGCACTTGGATGTGACAACTTAAATAGTGAATCTCATCGTGCCACATGAAAAGTGCATCGCGTTAGCCACCATGTGGCCCGATAGGATTAAGGCTCTAAATAGGCTTAATTAATTTATTTATTTTTAATCTTGAAACTTCCTAAATTCACAACTAATTCTAGAAAATCCAAAAAAATATAAACTTAGGCTCATTTTAAAGATAATTAGAGTAGAATCCAGAAAAATTAATATTAATTAATTTTGAATAGTAATTTTGGCTTAATCAATATTTAATTATAAATATAATTAGCTTAATTACTTGCTAATTAACCATCCAGCTAATCTCAAATTTTATGTGTATGTTTAGGAGGATGATGTACCTCTCCTATTTTTTTTGAGATTTTATTGGTTTCTTAATTAAAGTAATCAATTGATTAAATCTTAACCACATTCTGTTGACCTCCATACATGTTGAATCAGTCGAGTTGAGCTAAACTGATATGTGTGGCAGAGAAATATGTGTTTCAGCATACCTCAGAGATCCATACATGCCTTTCTTGGCATGGTGAGATGACGCACTCGACCGTGATTTATACCACCCATACACACCTTTTTTTGCATGGTGGGTAGGCCCAACAACCCCCTATGCAAGGACGATGTTGGGATGCTGCCGAAATGTTGCCAAACTTCACACTAATAGGGAGACCTAAACAGCTTGACATAAAGCTATGTCATAATCTAAAATTATTATTTAAATTAACATTGTAGTTGTATAAGTACCCACACATACCTTTTTTGGCATGGCAAAAAAATCTATTTAAGCAGGTATCTGAGCCTCATACATGCCTTTCTTATCATGGTAGGATGATGCATTAGCCGTGATTTATACCACTCATACATATCTTTCTTGGCATAGTGGGCAGGCCCAGCATACCCGAGGTAGCCCCCTACATGGGGACGACGTCGGGATGTTGTCAAAATGCTGTCAAACTTCACACCGATAGGAGGGGCCTAAATAACTTAATAAAGCTATGCCATAATATAAAATTATTATTTAAAATAATATTGCAGGTGAATAAGTATCCATACATGCCTTTCTTTGTGTGTATAAAATCTGTTTCAGTAGGTACCTCAGAACCCCATACATGCTTTTCTTGGCATTATAGGATTGCACATTCAGGCCATGATTTATACCACTCATACAAGCCTTTCTTGGAATGATGTGCGATACTCGAAAGTCCTTACACATGGATGACGCGCTGGATACCACCAAAATGCTACTAAACTTCTACATCAACAGGAGGCCTAAATAACTTAAAATAAATGCAACCACAAAGATAAAATTATTTTTTTAACTTGACATTACAAGTATATAAGGTACACACCTTTCTTGGCATGGAAAATCAGATATATGTGTACTTGGAGACTCATACATTCTTTTCTTGGCATGCTGGGATAATGCATTCGATCGTGGTATTTACACCACCCATACATGCCTTTCTTGGCATGGTGGGTAGGCCCATCCCCCATTGTAGCCCCCTATGTGGGGTTGACGTCAGGAGGCTGCCGAAATATTGTTAAAATTTTATCTAAAATTATAAACTTGTAATGAAACTTAATCAAAATAAGCAACATTATTCAAATTCTCTAAAGTTAAATCAATTTTAAATTAAATAACCTGCATGGTCCCCAAAACTATGCTGAATGCTTGAACTTAGTGTTTGAGGATGTTGTGTCGGTTAGACCAGTCCGAGTTAACAAAACCTAAAATTCTAATTATCTTATTATAATATTTTCAACCTAATAAAATATCTGAAAAGTTAATTATATCATATGGCAGTAGATCTGATCCTCTATTATTAAAATAATAGAGTCGACAGGATCTAAAATAATAAACACCCCGATGATGGCTGCGTTGAATTGAGATTTCAACCGGAGGGGATAATTTTATCAAAATTTGATTGTAATTTTAAATCAAATTAACTCAAATCAAGTATTATTCTAAATATAAAATTTACCATGTCATTAAATATTAAATGCTTAAATGAAATTTAATCTTTAAAAACTTAAAGCTAAAAAATCAATCCACATTTCACAATTATTTGTTGAATGTGACAAATTAAGAAAATTCTAGCTCACAAAGGAGCTAAAGTCAAATCAAGTACACAATTACATTCACACTAAATCAATCTCATGCCAACAAGAACGTGGCCCATATCCTCTGACTATGTGGTTTGGCCAGTAGGCTCCACATATGATATAGTTATGACCAGAGTCCTCTGATCGGGTGGTTATCGCCAAATGACACCATTATATTATGATCACGACTGTAGCCCGTATGTTCCTCAATGGCTCTACCCTTTGAGTTATGAACCATAGGGTATACTTGATAGGGCAAAAAGTCCTCTGTTAGCTAAGGTAGACTTAAGTTTGTCTCCGTAGTCAAACACCATCCCAGGTCTACAAGGATTTCTTGACACGCATGTGTTCTGATTGGGATCCTTCACGTCAATAACTCCTCTAACTAAGTAGACTAGGAACCATGATAGCCCGGGATGATGGAACTATGAGATCTAGATCGGGTGCATCATCGTTCCCCTAACCATCCGCTTTAAGTCAAAATGATAAATTTCATAAATTATAATTTTATACTCCACATGTTGCTACTGTAAGCTACGCATTAAGCAATCTAATGACTAGCCTTAATCGAAAGTTCTCTCTAGTATTCATTAACTATGCTTGTGCCTATAGGAAACCTGGAACCAGATCTAAAGTCCTCACAAAATGAGGGCAAAATCTCTGGGTAGTATCTTATCTTCTATTCCATCTGCCTTCTGAAAATTTCATTGACAATTACTTTACTCTCTTCATCATAAGGTTAGTGGTGAATTTTCAAAGACCACACATTCTTAATTTAATTAGTGATGATTAAGTAAATGAACAATAAATCAAATAATTAATTAAGCTCATTAATCTCTCTTAATGGTGATGGAGTCTAGGGAAATGGATCGGGACTCCCTCTTCCAATCTTTTCTTTAAGCCTTCTTCAATCTTTTAAATAATTAATTAATTAACACCCCTTAATTAATTAATTAATAAGATTAATTAAAAATCCAAATCATACCTAAACCTTAATTAACTCATTGAGAAGATTTAGGGATTGATATTTAGGCTCCATTCTTTGTCTCTTTCTCTAAGTCCATCTCATTTTGATTGGTTAAAGTTAATTAAGACTTAATTAGCTAATTGATGAACTTGATTAATTCAATTGAATCCATTTCTCTAATTTAATCTTGGGTGGCTCTTTGGGTGTCCAATGACCTAAAGTGAGAGATGATGAAATTATGGTTAGCTCATATGTATGAGAAAGTCATAAAAGTAGTTAAGTGATATCCCTTAAGCCTAATTAACTATGAATTATGAGCCAATTGTTTTAGGCCCCCTTTCATTTCTTAGGAGCATTGCAAATTTACTTTTCATGTGGTTGCATATCATTTTGGCTCATTATTAATTAGTTAATTAACTTAAGGTGATGTAGGTAAGGATTAATTAATCCACTTAATTCATACCTTAACCCAATTAAAACTTAAAAATCAACTTAATTACTTCTTCATTGAACCAAAATTAACTCACATATGGAGAATGTGATTAGGACCAGCAAACATCTTTCACATTTCCTAAATCAAGTCAAACTCAAAATGAAATAATATTAAAAACTTTGGTTTATTTTAAGTAGATTTATTTAGTATGATTATCTTTAGGAATTAATTGAGATTAATGAGATCATGTGCTCATGTTTCTTTATTTCTTTCCAATCATGCTAAATGTTGCTTTCCATGTGTAATCATGTATTCATTACTTTTAAAATTAGCTAAATAAAATAGTTTCTTTTATGTCAAAATACATGTGTTGATTCAAATTAAAAATAGGTGTGGCTATTATTACTATTAAATTCAAAGCTATTTTTAAAAGCCCATAAATCAATTATAATAAATTAAGTGATGTTAATTACAAATATCTATAAGTTTGCATGTGTTGATAATATAAGATATGCAATATGAAGTTTCTTTTTCTTATCTAACATGGATTCACATAGGATTGATAAATGTATAGTTCATTTGAAAAGAACACAACATTTATCTAAATCTACTCCTATGCATCTCCATGTTAAGACTTAGAAAGAATTTCATATCACATATATAAATAATATAATCAAACCAAATATGACTTATTGTATGACTTCTTGTTCTTGTGGTTCTTTTTGTACATTCACCTGTATCTGAGAAAAGTGATATATTAGTCTGAACATCCTAGGGTTGTGAGGCTTTAAGTAGCCCTAAGTAGGTCGTGTACCTTACACCCCTGGTGTAGAATAATGACGTCGTACTCACTTAAAACTCTTATACATATGTATGTATGATATAAACAATGAATAAGAATCATAAGTCAAATAAATCAAATATAATTTTTTGCATGGGTTTTTCCTATTATTATAGTTGCTTATACATCTATATGTATCTAAGAAAAGTGATATATTAGTCCTGACACCCGGGTGAGGCTTTAAGTAACTCAAGGTACACACCCTAAGAATAATGACAACATGCTCACTTAAAAATTTTATACATGCGGATGTGTACTTAATTAATGAATGAAGACCCTCCTTTTTCTATTAAAAATACATGCATTCATACTTTATTTATTTGGACGAGTTGATTAGTCAAGTGACTTAAGGCTCTTTCCTTATGCATTTGCATAAGAATCTAAACAGAGCTTTAAAGTAATATGATGAAATCATTCAATCAAATGAAATATTAATTTCAAATGAATTTGCTTACATTCATCATTTAAGTATGCTAAAAATATAAATTGTATTTATGGGTATGCTTAAGACTTACTCATATGCATGATACACATGATGGTAAGAAATGAATAAATATGTGTTATGTGATAGTAATTCATTCTAATTAAGCTCAAATGCCTTTCTTATTGAATGAGTTTGCTTAAAATAAGCCTAAACTTTAGACTAATCAAAACATATAATAAGTCATTCACTAAAAGAAATTCATTAATTAACTTGCTTTAGAAGTGACTTAAGGTAGGGATGAAAGAGAGATTCTCTCTTTTTCTTCTCTTTATAGCACTTAGTTGTTAAGTGTAGGCCATATGAAACAATAAAATACTAAGTAAAATCTTCAAATCAATTAAATCACTTAAAGAGAAATCAAACCTTAATAAATTAAATTTCCTCACTTAGCTTACAACTCTAAAGCCTTAGGACATACCACACAAGCTTTAATTCACACACATTAGACTAAGTCACCATTTATAGCTTTATGTTAAGACGGTGTATGATTTGATATATGTTTATTTTGTGATGTCTGGATGTTAGGGTGTATGTGTGTAGCCTGGATATTAGGCTGATATTAGCCTAATCATATTTTCTGTAGGGGTTGTGCTTAAAGGGTTGTTAAATTAAAATATATATATA
The DNA here is from genome assembly GCA_021442155.1 of Cymbidium sinense. NCBI lineage: Eukaryota > Viridiplantae > Streptophyta > Magnoliopsida > Asparagales > Orchidaceae > Cymbidium > Cymbidium sinense. The sequence continues at coordinate 93,199,523 of CM038223.1, forward strand.
TACTTTTGCTATGCAGGTTGCTTATGCCCCTAAGTATAATCCAAGTTAGGATAGGTGGGCTTGGTTACCCATGTGTGTGGTGCTAAGTCCAAATCATCCATATAACTGCTTGAGTTGTATGGATGTGTTTAGCTAACATTTATCTTACAGGTGTAGCTAGATTTACTTTTCTTCTTTGAATGTATTTTGCATTAGGATGAGTGTTATGGGAATTAGGATGAGCATTGGTTATAAGACCAAATCTTATATACCATGTGATGCCTTTGGAGCAAGCAATATCCAAATCAAGCCAAAAGGAAGAAAGAATTGGAGGAAATCAAAATGAAGAAATGAAAGATGAAGAGATGAAGAATGGAGGATGAAGACCCCCAAAATACTCATCATTTTGTAATTATAATTATTCTTTGTAATCTGGGTTGTATAATGGTAGAGCTACATATTTTTTTTTTCGAGTTATACGCACACCCACCTATTTTACTTTGTGATAGCTTTATAAAATTGTTTGATGTTTTATTTAACTTGTGCATTAGAAATGACATGCCTCTTCATAGTTTCTTTATTATTGGTGATTGTTGTATGGCATGGATGCGATTAGGCTCTTAGGATTAAAATAAATTTTCTACCCTATTAACAACTCATAACTAAACTTTTAAAATAACTCATCCTAATATAAAGCCTAGAATTAAATCAAGATAATAAAATATTTAGCAACCCCTTAGTTGGATGTTGTATGTTTCATATCATACATAATCATCTTATTTCACTCTTGTTAAGAGATGGCTTCCATCTTTGCCAGATAGTAAGGGCTTAACCTTTGAGAGCCTATGATGGAAGAACACTTCTTTCCCTTTTGATTTTGCTCATAATCAACTTCTTATTCATTTAGGCATACAAAATTCCATAGCTATGTCAAAATAAAGAGTCACAAATTAAATAAAATTTGATAAAAATTTGCATTAGATTTAAGTCATTATTCATACCCCTCATGCTCTAGTCTCTTAGGGAGTGGGTTTAAGGACTTAGTTTCTTTTCTAAATAATAATAACCTAGCCATCTTGCAAAAGTATATGACTTGCCTACATGAATTTAAAGCGTAAGAGGAGTTAGCTGGCTACCATTCCAGGTGGTAATAAGTCCAGCAATCAGGTGGTCTACTCTCTCTTGTAGAGGTAAACCATATACTCGCTTTCACCTTAGATTTAAGTCATGCTTTGGCCCTCTCCAAAGCTCCCTAGATTTAGGATCTAAGGTTGTTGTTTCTCTTTGCGGGCTATAAGCATAAGTCTTCACCTCTTAGGCATTTTCATAATCTTGTATTATGGAATTATAAGTCCTAAATTTTTAATAAAATTTTAACTCAAATATATAATTCTCCTCAATTTTATACATATAAAGCCCAACCATAGGATAGTTTAGGATGCTCATTAGGCTTCATAGTATCATGAGCATCCCCTACTCATTTCCTTTTGGCTTCGATAATAAGTCTTTCCTTTCGATCTATCCCATTTGATCTTCCAAACATAACTAATTTATTGATAGTCCTATCTTTGAATTCTTTGGTGACAACAGTTGTCTACTTTAATTAAGAGTATTCCTAAGGAACTCACTTTCCTTAGGATGTAATTAACTATGGGGCTTTCTCCTATAGGGAACTTTAGAACCCAATTTAAATAAGCTCTAATTTATTCATCCATGTAAAGTAGGGGAAAATCTCTGGTACATTTGAAGACTCATCATGCCTTAGGAGTCCTAATCAGGTGATTAGGTCCATCATGGGGTAGTGATTTCTATCTTTCAAGATAGTGAACTATTCCTTGATGTAGTACCCGATTACCTTAAGTATATCCTCAAATCTGTGTGGTGTCCCCTCCACACACACACACACACATACACATGATATCAAAAATAAACACCACAGATGCACACTTTTATTTTCATAGATATAATTAATTATCTTTATTATAATTCATTTATTGATAATATTTTATTGGATGGTGTTTAAATCCATATAATATTTATATTATAAGCATAATTATTTTAATGTTAGTTTAGCTGTTTTGCCTCTAATGAATCCCATTAGACTTATATTATGGTAGATTGTTAGCTCTTATGTGGCTAATATTTTGTTAATTTAACTCCTCTTCCTTTACTTCCTCCTACAGGATGCCTACTCCATTTCCAGTCTTTTGTTCATCATTCTTAGTCCTTGCGAACTACTCTCACAAACTTTTTTCTTTTGCAAGCTTCTCCCAATATTCTCTGCCTAGATTTTCATAATGGCACATCATTTAAGCTTTCATATTTGTAAAATCAAAAATTGATCTTGGTTTTCTTACATACTACCTCCAAGATGCTTAACTTTGTACTAATCTATTAATCCCTCTCATAGTTGAATAGAACAATTCCCATAACCTCAACAATCACATCACATAACACTTTTTTTTGAGATATTTGAGTGAATTTAATCACAAACTCACACACATAAAGCATGCAAGGACTTGAATCAATACCTCTTAGTTGAAAGTCAAAGCTCTCAACCACTAAGCTAAAATGCCTTGCACCACATTACACTTTTTATTACTTGCGCTATACCAAGCACCGCCTTGCTCAACGAGGGCAGGAATCAAGCTATGGCACGATATGATTCAAATATTTCTTAAAATTATTTTTATTCTCTTCAAATCCACAATGATTTGGTTCTCGACCATTACCATGGCTTAATTCTTTTGAGGGAATCAAAAGAAAGGAAATAAATATAGAATGAAATTTTTAAAAGGGTAAATAAATTACATTTAGTAATCATTTATTTGCTTGGTTTAGGAGATATTAAGAAGGCAAGTAATTTCTATTTTTAGCTTTCTTTAAAGGCACGATAAATTGAATAATGAACACAACATGATACTATTCAAACTACAATTTTGCTTTAGATTTTCCTTGGTTTTATGACAAGAATCTTGAGAAAATATGCATACATTGATATTCCCTTGGTAAAATACTAAAATCAATATCTCATGAATTACACCTAAATCAAAGAATTTAAATGTAATTGATAGTTAAACAATGTTTTAATTAAGGAAGAATACCTTTTTTTTCTTATTAACTTTTCCTCTTTGCTTTGATAGTTAAACAATATTTTTATGAATTCACCTTTCCTCTTAAGAATTTAATTACAAACTCATATACGCAATGCATGTATAAGGACTTAAACCCATCTCTGAAATTTAAACCTCTCAACTGGCTAAGATATCTTACATATGATTCTTTATTTTAGCCATCACATTCAATGAATTTATAATTAATTCCTAAATCAATTCAACATTTAGGCCGTGTTTAGATGCTAAAAAAAGTAATAAAAGATTAAAAAATAAAAAATCAAATATTTGATTAAAAATTCATGACCAACTCATAAATTATTAACATTTTATTTCATTCTCTTCGCTATTCTTGAAACTAACAATGCCTTATGTGTTTAGAGCATGATTAGTCTGAAATCACCTATTTGAAGATCAATTCTTTTACATTTCAAACATTCTTAAAAAAAAAAAAAAAATTTATTATTATAGAGTTGCAATAAAAAATCAAATCTTTCTAGTCTTTTAATAGTAAGAAGAGTCAGACAATGTAGCATAAAGAAGATTTCAATTTGTCCTCTATATAAATGACGCCACATCTGTCAAATATCACCCTATAGATCAACTCTGTAGTCAAGAATCACATTATCCTTATTAATTTTTATAAAACATATATTGTGGTTGTATTTAATCTATTTATTGTTTCATCAATAGAAGAGATTAAGCATATGTCAAAAAATCTAATTGTAAAATCATTATTATTGACGAAGAACATTATCCAAATCTGTTGATTTATTATGATCATTAAGGCTTTATCTTAACATCTATTTGTCTCAGTATTATCAAGATAACATAATTATTTAATATATTAAATATCATTCATGTTTATTAAATTATACTTTAGGAAATGTCCCATTGTATAACTTTATTAAACTCGTAGGTGGCTGAATAATTTCCATTGTCAAATGAAGTTTAAATATGAATAAGTTTATTATTTTAAAAATATCAATAAAAGTAAGGATGCATTTGGCATGGTAGTGCAGTGATGCACCGCACCGCATTTCTGTTTGGGGCGCTATATTTCAGTTGTATTTTGAAGAATCTGTGGTGAAAAAGTTGCATTTTTCAATCTTATTCTGCTCGCTGCGGTGGCAGCCAGAAAGCTGGTTTGACTTTTTGAAGAAAAAAAAATTATAGGCTCCACTAATTCTTCAACGACATCTCTATCATAACCTCTTTAGATAACTACAGTTATCCCAAATAGACCTTAAGTCATATCCAAATTCTAAAGTTATCATACATTGCTAGTATCAAATGACCAAAAAACTCTAATTATTTGATCAAGCTCAATAATCATCCAATTAATGGTTGATGACCAATATATTTTTGTCCCATTATGTAATATTAGAAGAAAGTTATTAGTTTTTAGTATTTAAGGATTGGATTTTATTGCTGAATCTTTCAAATTGATCTAATATTTTAATTTCTAATGATTTTTTATAAATTAATCATCTAATACATATATATTAATAATTTAAACGCCCTCCTTATTTTTTGAACATCAGACTAAGGAATTTGCGTGCACCATAATTAAATCTTTGAGAATTTTACAAAAAATGAAAAATATGGGTTGAGCTTTTATTATGAATATTAATATTTGAATGTCAACTTAAAAAATTAAAATTGAGGTGGCTTATCTGTAATAATAGAACAATAGCTTTTAAAAGAAAAAAAAAAGTAGATCTTATTTTGAAAACCAAAAACATAGAGCCTTTTTTTAATGCCTTAAACAGCTTAAAAAAAACTATTTACAAACATACCACACAATCTTATATATCAACATGTCTAACATTTAAATTTTAATATTTATATAAATTATATCTAAATCTTTAATATTACTTTAAAAGCATTGTCATCATTCATTTTTAAAAATGAAATATATTTTTTCATGCATGGAAAAAATATTGTATTTATAAACATCAAATTTTAAATATTAGTTGTGTAAATACATAAAATTTGTGAGCCTTATTCAAATTATGCCTAATTTATGATCAAATCTCTTATTGAACCTTGCATAAAGCTTATCTTATTCAAACCATAACCTAATATGCAAGAATCTTAAACTTTTTGAAGTTTAGTGTTAACTTTGTTAAAATTTTATTAGAACTTTATTCAATACTTATTCAAACTAATTTAGCTGTTGGTGAACTTTAATAAGCAGCCTGCAAACAAAAGCCAAATGAATATTTTTCTTCAAAAAGATTTTTATGATACTTCTTCAAAACATAATCCATATGAATATTTTTCTAATTATACCTATTATGAGGCATATAAAATTAAATATAATAATTATGAGACATTTACATAGATATAAGAAAAAGTCGATGTATTTATATGTATAGTATTTAAATTCTGGCGATTTATTTATATAATATTTTAAAATTTAAATAATATCATAATATTATTAACATTAATATATTATGATATTATTTAGATATCAAAATATTATAAATATATGAGTGGATTCAAGGAGGGGCTCGTGGGGTGTATGCTCCCTAAACAATAAAAAAAAAAATTAAAAAAAGTACTTATATTTTAAATTTTTCTAAATTTAACTAATTTATATCTTCTGAAAATTTGAGTAAAATTTTAAGAACCCACAATCTTTTTTAAAACTAGCAAAATTAAAAAAAAGAAAAAAATAGAGAAATTGTCAGATGGATGGGCAATAATATATCTTTTCAAACTAAATTGCTGACAATTTTTGTTTATTTCTTAAACCTATTATTTTATTTATAGATTTATTTTAAATTTTAAAATAAAAAAATATCTATTAAACTATATATTTTTAATGTGTTAATTTGAAGAGCTATAGACATATTGTAAACCAATACTTTAAATATATTTATATTTTAATAGGAAGATTTACATATATGCCACTTAATTTAATGTATTTACATATCGAACACCTAAAATTAAGAATTTACTTATCTAATCTTTTTCTTCTCATTAAAAATGTGCATTTCACTTTTAAAAAATGACTTATAATAGTATTTTTGATGTGATATTGAAAATTAAGATGTTAAATATATAAAAATTAAAATTTAGATATTAGATAGGTAAATATATAAGAATTATGTGTTGCATATGTAAATCCCTATTTTAATTTATGAATATGTTAACAATTTAAAAGATTTTTAGTTGGTTAAAAATTTTTTGGAGATAAATATTTTATTTATGTTAAAAAAATTTGCAGCGTCTCTTATTATTATATTTTTTATGTTATAATTTACATAATTAATATATATATATATATATATATATATATATATATATATATATATATATATATATATATATATATATATATATATATATATATATAAAATTAAATTAAATTTATTACCAAATTTAGATGATATATACAAAAAGAATGATCTATAAATTTAAATTTTTTTAAAAAAAAATTGTCTCTATTAAAAAAATAAGAGTATTTACATATATATATATATATAACACATAATTCTTATATATTTATATATCTAACACTAAAATTCATTTTTCATATAAATAATACCTCAATTTTTAATATCATATTAAAAGAATTCATCATCATTTATTTTTTGAAGAAATATTTATATTTCAAGTATAAAAAATATAAAAAAGGTAAATATATAATTTTGAATGTTCTCAAACTCCTTCTTTCTTCTTCGTGCTCCACTTCGATTGCAGATAGTCCTTCTAGGAGCAGCCACTACTTGCAAATATAAATGATCGCGACTGCCAATAGAAGAAATCTTCCTCGAGAGTCGAGATAGGCAAAGCTTGAAAGTTCAGTTTGGTTGGTAGCACTATATGTGATTTGTTTTATTCTTGATTTATGAATCTGATTTATGCTTTCAAGCGTAAACGTTCTAGAACCATACGTTCATGATTTGGTTTACTCTTTTTTTTTTTCTTTGCATAAATTCGATTCAAATGTGATTCTTCTTATATTCAAACTAACATCGCATGAATCCTTCCAAGTTTGTCACATATAGTTGACAGATCAATTGATTTCTTTTTAGGTATGTGTTTCCTCTTTCTTTTATTGTGCAAATCAGGAAAAAAAAATTTGTCAATCTCTGGGGATTGGTTTTTTATAAAACACTAGCCCATGTTTTTTTATCAAATTCCCAATGATACTCTCATAGAAAATGTAAATACATGGATTTGATACTTTAAAAAAATGGCATTTGTGCTATATATGTAAATATGTAGGTTTTTTGTTGTATGTGAGTGTATGAGTTCGTGTATATAAACCTTTTTGCTAAGTAAAATGCAACCCTCCCTATTTGCATTTGTATCAAGAAAAAATTTGGTTTCAAAGAGAAAGGAGGAAGAGAAAGAGAGCACAAATGAGACAAGAAACATGGCCTCTAAAACTAACATCTTTGGAATCAATGATTGGCGTTGGCACCTCTTTACTTTCATCTTTTCTTCCAAACATAATTTTATGTTGTTTTCTTGGCAATTGGGCTTTGGATGAATGTCTTAGTTGAGGTAAGTTGGTGGTGATAGCTTTGATGTTTTCTCCCTCTTCTCTTTGGTGTAGCACGATATGTGATTGCAATCCTTCTATTGATGTTTGGATGCATACATATTTTGTTGTTGTTGTACTATTGTTGGCTTTGTATCAATTAGTTAATTCACTTAATTTTAGGGCTTCTTCATCCATTTTGGTTTTATGTTTTTTTGTTGCAATGTTGGTTATCCTTTGGTGTTTTCCTCTTCTAATGATGACTTGGTTGATGCTCCTGTTGTTCCTATTTACTTTCCTGATTGTTGATGAAGGAGGGTCTATTTATTTGGGTTTTGGTTGGGTGGCTTTGTCTTTGGCTAAACCTTAGTCAAGGTAAGTTGGTTGGGTGCCTTTGTTGGCCAACAATTTATGTTATTTTCTCCTCTTCTCTTTGATTGTTGTCTTCTTTGCCCTTTTTTTTCTTTGGTTATTGTTCCAGCTTGGTTCTGCTTACTTTCTAGATTGTTGATGGAGGAGGGTCTGTCTATTTGGGCCTTTGGTTGGCTAGGTGGCTTTGTTGCCAACTATTTATATTATTTTGGTGGAAGGAATTAGAGCTTTGTTGGGAATTATTCTTTAGCTAAATGCCTTAATCGAGGACCCGAGGTAAGTTGGTTGTGATGGCTTTAATGTTTTCTCCCACTTCTCTTTGGTTGGTAGCACTATATGTGATTGTAACCTTTTTATTGAAGTTTAGATGCTTACATATTTTTTTGCTCATTAAGAGTTGATTTTGGCTGAGCTTAAGCTTTCTCTGATACTTTTCTTACTTTGTTATTTATTTGAGACTTTTCTGGCCTAAATTTATTGCTAAAAAAACTCATTTTATTGTATTGTGATTATCAGGCCTTATGTTCAACCTTGGGTGATACTAGATTAGGATGCTTCTAACCCTAAATGAGCCAAAATAAATAAAATAGGTCTCGAAGCTCTAGTTAAAACTATGTATTGATTTGCTGCTTGCATTATGGTGTTCTTTTATTTTGGTGGTAGCTTGTTATTGTTTCTGTTTTGTTGGTAGGCCCTAGAGCTTGTTGGTTGTTTGCTTTTGGTTTTATTTTTGTCTAGATTTGGTTTGATGGGGGCTGTTGTCTTCTTTGGCCTTTTTCTTTGGATGCTGGTGCTCTGGTTACGTGTATTTGAGTGTAGTCCGGTGGGTATTATCTCTTTCTGGATTTTTTGCTTTCTCTGGTGCTGTTATTTTTCTTTTGGTGCTTTCTGTGGTGTTTATTTTCGATTATGTGTATGGGGGACATCACATAAATCTAATGGTGTACTTATTAAGATGATTGGGTACGACATCAAGGAATAGTGCACTATCTTAAAAGATAGAAATTACCACTCTACAATGAACCTAATCACCTAATAAAGACTCCTAAGGCATGATGGGTCTTGAATATACCAGAGATTTTCTCTTACTTTACATAGACGAATAAAGCATGTTTTATTTAAATCGGGTTCTAAAGTTTCCTATGGTGGCAAGCCCCCATAGTTAATTACATTCTAAGGAAGGTGAGTTCCTCAGAAATATTTTCGATTAAAGTAGACATTTATTATCTCCAAAGATTTCAAAGATATAACTATCAATAAATTAGCTATGTTTGGATAATTAATCAAGATAGATCAAAAAGGAGAGACTTATTATTGAAGTCTAAGGAAGATGAGTAGGGAAAACTCATGATACTAGAAACCTAGTAAGCATTCCAACCTATCCTATGGTTAGGCTTTATATGTTTGAGTTGAAATTTTATTAGAAAACTATGACTTATAATATCATAACACAATGTTGTAGAAATGCTAAGAGGTGAGGACTTATGCTTGTAGCCCGAGGAAAAATAACAACCTCAGATCTTAAATCTAAGAAGCTTTAGTGAGGGCCAAAGCATGTCTTAAATCTAAGTGAAGATGTGTATATGGTTTACCTCCACAAGAGAGTATAAACCACCCAACTATTGGACTTATAACCACCGCCTGGAGTGGCAGCCAGCTAACTACTCCTATGCTTAAAAAAATCATGCTATCAAGTCATATATTTTGCAAGATTGTTAAGTTATTTTTATTAGAAAGAAAATTAAAGTCCTTAAACCCACTCTAAGAGACTAGAGCATGAGTGGTATGAAAATGACTTAGTCTAATGCAAATTTTATCAAATTTTATTTGATTTTGACTCTTTATTTTGACCAAAGCCATATGATTTTTATGTCTAAATGTATGTTGAAATGAGATTATTGGCTTAGAGAGAAAGATGTGGTTTCCACCACAGAGGAGACTCTCAAAGATCAAGTCTTCCCCTATCATGTAAGGATGGAAACCCTCTCTTAGCAAAAGTGAAACAAGATGACATGCATCATGTTAAGCATATAACATCCAGTTAAGGGGTTGCTAAATCTTTTAATTATTTCCATTTAATGCTTAGGCTTTATATGAGGTTATGAGTTATTTTAAAGAAACTTAGTTATGAGTTGTGGTTGGGGTAAAAAAATTATTTTGTTCTCTAAGAGCTTAATCAAATCCAGGCCACACATTAAATCACCATATATGAAGAAACTACGTGTTGACCTCCATGCATGCGCCACAAGTCAAGTCAAGCTCACAAGGTGAATTCGACGAGCTTCAACACGTAAATCAAAGCTAAAATGCACTCGATGGTGCTAAAAATTAGTCAAAATGACCTCCAATCAATGAACGGACTCTATCATCACATTTTGAACATCAAAATTGATCAGTATATACATCTTATATAATTCGACAATCGATCAAGAAGGAGAGTCGCCGATGTGCTGACACATATCGAGATCAAAAAGCTGTGATGATGCCCAAATGACCTCCGTTCATGAAATTAATTATATCGTTAGTGTTGAAATACCAAAACCTATTAAATAAGACTATTCATGCTCAATTCAGATGAGTTTTCAAATATCGAATAGCGAGAATCGGCGATGAATTTGAATTGAAATTGACCCCGATTTGACATCGACTTGAACCAAACTACCTCTGATCGTGAAACGGACTGTGTCATTGAATCTAAAACATCAGAGTAAACTAAAATCAATATATATTGTCTATGTGACGATGTCAATATGAAAATTTAATTTAGGGAAAATAAAATAATAAAATAAATAAATTCTATAAATACCCCCCCTTAAAACCCTAAACCTAATTTCTTTCTATTTTCCCAAACCCCCAGCCGATAGCTCTCTCTCTCTCTCTCTCTCTCTCCTCTCTCGTCGTAACTAAGCATAGAAAGCCATCGCTCTCCGAATCCACTTGTTCTCTAACAAGTGATTCCTGACCTCAGTTTTTTCGATTCTTCCTCATCTTCCATTCACGCCTTCTTCTCACTACCTCAAATCCAGATGCTCTCAATTCCTATCTTCTTCCACATCCATCCCATCCCCTTAAAATTCCTCCTATTATGTATCTCTCATTCGTTTTAGCTCCCACACTTCCGTGAATCACCTTTGCACTACCCAGCATCCCGTTGCCTTCACACCATATGCAAGAAGCCATTATCACCTCTCCTCCTTGTATAAGACCGGATGCTTGCTGACCTCCCTCATGAAGTTATTTCCTTGTTCTCCAATTCCTACCTCCCATTTTTCCTTGCTAGAAATCTAAAGCCTCCTCTTCTAGTTCTTGATTCCATACAACAATCTTGACAAGGTTGGGCCAGATATCCTTATTGGCCCAAGATTCGTTCACCCCGTCTACAGCATAATGGCTCCCATAATATCCTAATTTTGACTTAGTTTATAGCAATAACATCCATGCAGTCCTTTCAGTCCACTTTCAATTGTTATCTTTCTTGTAGCTTAAGGATTGAAAGCTATAGTGGGCCTTATCAAGTTAATTTGGGTCCATTCGATTCAATCCCGCTTTAAAAGTGTGAAAAGTGAAAATCTTAGGGTGAAAAAAAAAGTTAACCTACAAATGATGAATGAAAGAAACTGAAGACTTTGCTTGAAATATAAGTAGAACCCTCCTTAGACACTTCGAGCTTGCAAGAATTCACAAGCATAGACAAGTGATGTTGTGTGTCTGAAGAGAAGAAAATACATTTTATTTATAGGCATGAACCAACCTTTTATTTGGAATCCTCCATAACTCATGATAATTTCAATCAAATAATTGATGAATTATAAAATCAAGGGGCCCATTAATGATGTGTTATGAAAATGATAAAACTCATTAAGGAAGTCATGAATATGGGGGGTTTTGAATAAGCTTCATGTGCATATCATAACATAACATCCAACTCCAATTTAAGCACTTCATTAATTCATGTGAAGGTTCTAAGGGATTGAGCTCCCTTTGAAAATACTATAAATCCATCTTATACTCGAATCTATTGCTCTAAGATACATGCGAACACTCTTGATGCATATGTCTTGAAATTCACATAGTGCATCAAAAAAGTAGATTTTTGTATATGCGATGAGGCGACCATTAATTCAACACAAATGTTTATAAGTACATGCAAATATTTTAATGAAGTGAATTGAACATAAACATACATTAAGAGGTGACATTTTATCCAATTCAAGTGTTTCATTGATATGTGCAAATACTCGGATGGAAAATAAATTCATATAAACTTGTATTTGGTTCAAATAGTCCAATGCTTGCATACATTTTCAAATAAATGAATGAGATGCTTACATGCATTATGAAGTGATCATATGCTCAATCCTGTTGCATTAAGATGCATATCAATCTTCTGAATGAAGAAATATTGCATTCATTACAAAGCAACATCACATCTAAATTTGATGTTTTAGAATAACTTAAGGTGAGATGATCATATATATTCTATGAGTATTCCTAACCTCAATTTCAAACACCTCGAAGTACGTATGAGTATTTTATGAAATGAATAAGCGATTATATAAGCAAGAAATTGGAATACTCGCATGGACCCTGGCACTATGTTGAATGCTTAAACTTAGTGTTTGAGGATATTGCAGCGGGTTGATTCCCGGTTGGGTCTTGGGACTGGGTCCGGGTTAACAAAATCTAAAAATTTAATATTGTTATTATAATATCTTCAACTCAATAAAACATTTGAAAAGTTAATTCTATCATATGACAACAGATTTAATCCTCTATTATTAAATTAATAGAGTAGATAATATCTAAATTAGTGGAATAATAAACCACCCCAATGATGATTATGTTGAATGGAGATTTCAACCGGAGGGGATACTTCCATCAAAATATGATTACAAGTTCAAAACAAATTGGCTTAGATTGAATCTAATCTAAATATAAATTTAAAATATCATTGAGCTATAAATGTTTAAGTAAAATTCAATATTAAAAACTTAAAGCTAAAAATTCAATAATCCACCTTCCGTAATTGTTTATCGGAGATGACAAATTAAGAAAATTTTAGATCACAAAGGAGCCAATGTCAAATCAAGTACATTATATTTACTCTCAAACAATCTCATGCCAGCAAGGACATGACCCGTGTCCTCTAATTGCGTAGCTTGGCAAGTATGCTCCACATGATGTAGTTACGACCAGAGTCCTCTGATCGGGTGGTTGTCAAATGACTCCACTATATCACGATCATGACTATAGCTTGTATGCTCCCAATGGCTCTGCTCTTTGAGTTGTAAACCATATGAATACTTGATAGAGCAAAAAATTATTTGTTAGTTAAGGTAGACTTAAGCATGTCTCCTTTGAAAAATGCCACCCTAGGTCTACAAAAATTTCTTGGACAATGTAACCCATGTGTTGCTGATAAGGATCCTTCGATCAGGTTGGGTTAACTACCTCCTCTAACTAAGTAAACTAGGGACCACGACAGTCCGGAATGACGGAACCATGAGATCTAGATCGGGCATCATCATTCCCCCAACCATCTACTTTAAGTTAAAATAATGAATTTTATAAATCTAAATTCTAAACCACCACATGCCACTACTATACGCTACGCATTAAGCGATCTAACGACTAACCTTAATCAAAAGTTCTCTCTTAACATTGGGAGGGGTAATTAACTATAGGTGATTGCGCCTATAGGAAACCTAAAACCAGATCTAAATCCTCACAAAATGAGGATGAAATCTTTAGGTAGTGTCTTATCTATTATTCCATCTGCCTTCTGAAAATTTTTCAACATTTAAATCAAACTCTCTTCATCAAGAGGTCGGTGGCAAATTTTTGGAGCACACAAATTTTTGGGGACTTCACTGGGGAAAGATTTCTCTTTCCATCTTTGGCTAGTCAAATCAAAGCTATGATAGCATCGGAGTATAGTAAAATGAAAACTTAAAGTTATTTATAAAATTAAATTGATTGAAACTCAAAATTATTTTTATAATGAACATAATTCTGATGTTTTGAAAATCTTTTTTTATTCATAACTTATTTTCATATTTTATATATTTGTTATGTTATATCTATGCATCATGATAGTGTGGGATGATATATCAATTATTGATTACTAATCCCCATCTTTCATTTCGCAGATGGATCTTCATAACACACCCTTCACTATGCAGCTAGGTCATGGAGCCAACATCCGCCTAGCTAATGCTGTCATCAACACCGGGGATGTTGGAGCCACTATACAATTTGGTAGCTTGGATTTTCTAGCAATTGCTGCTCAAACTGTTGTTGGGCCATGAGACAATCATGCTTAATTTGCACATCAACCCATGCAGCAGGCCAAGTCTACCAAAGCTCCTATCACTATTGTTGTTGAGGTTCATATTTAGAGACCCACTGATGACAAGGCCCAACAGGGATGGGTTCCTAAAAAGAATGCTATAATTATTGAGGCTCATGGTGGTCGACACCTTGGAGAATCCTCCAGAGAATCCCATCACCAGTCTAAACGATCTTTCCTTGATTTTGATAGTAGCCCTCCGATCGATGAAATGTTCATCCCACACTTTGAGCCTGAAATTAGATGGAGATGTAGATCAGAGATAAGCCTAGAAGAAGAAGAGGAAGATGAAGAAGATATCATGGGGGTAGATGTGGTGTATATGGTACAACACATCGGAGAACCATTCGGTGTATGATAGTACCGATCCAGGTGTCATGGAGCACATCCTATTCATATCGAAGAACCAGCACCAAGTCAAATGGAAGCAGAACCTTTTAGTTCCTCCTCAAGTGATGAGCAAGAAGAGGAACCAGAAGAAGAAGATAACACGTTATATGTCAATTCTGCTTCACTTGCTCAGGTGTCAAGGCAAATGTAGCGGCAGATAAAGGTTAAAGATAAAGAGATCTCTCAACTAAATTCAAAGATGACTTAGATGTTGATGCAGATGAATCTCATGATGCAAATGATGCAGGGGAATGCTGTTGTAGTGCCGATTCAGTTCCTCCTATCAATCATCAAACAATCAACACTGTGCCCAATCAATCCACTAGTTGAGCAAGCACCACAAACCTCCGGAGCATAAAGTGCTCATAATGATAGAAACAAAGTCAATCAATTGACTGCTCCACCCATTCTTTAGCAAATATTGAGCACATCTGAGCCAATGATAGCTATACAGCTCGAAACCATCATAAGTGAAAAAATTAAAGCTTTCATAACTGTAGAGCAGGTGGAGAAATTGGTAAATAGAGGTTGCCCATATCCTACATAATATAACCAGGTGACGTATCCTAAAGGTTATAGTGCCAAAATTATATTCATTTGATGGCAACGATAACCCCAGACAGCACTTAGCACAATTCAAAGTAACTTGTGATAATATTGGGGGTAATGATGCACTGTTGTTCTGTCAGTTCATTAGCGACAACTTTCTTGCTTTTAGTGGTACAGAGTTGTCAAGACTATTAAGATATACAGGGCAATGTTCATCAAAAGATTTGCCAGTGCAGTCAAAAGACTACAACCTCACCCTGGTGAATAGAAAGAAGGATGAGTGAGTCACTAAATACATAACTCACTGGCGCAATAAGAGCATGAAGTGTGGGCAACAACTGGAAGAAGAACATGCAATTCAGCTGCTAATGGGCAACATTGATGATAAAATGATATTTTATTTATGCATGGCTTCCATCACCACCTTTCAAGAGCTACTTGATCGGATGGCAAAATTTTAAAAGTTGAATCTTTCTAAACGTCATTCGGAAAAAAAAAGGAAGTTCGAATCAAGAAAGAGTGAATCTTATATTACTTCAAATAGAGGAAGGAGAGCAACTTACAATGAAGATAAGGGGAAACAACTTATCTATTTGAAGAGAAAGTTAAACAACCCTTCAATTCTCATCGGTTAGTTCTTGGAGGCAATGACAAACCCAAAACTTTTTTGGGTAGTGGTGAGCACCAAGACAATCATTAGGAGACGATGATTGAATGCATCCATCTCTTAAGAAGAAAATGAATAAAGAATACTCTTTCAAAAGAGAAAGTGTAGCTAAACTATTCCGACAAGCACTCAAGGTAGGGTTGAAGTTGTCAGAATGTAAAAGACCTGATGATGTAGAATGAACTAGAAGCCCAAATTACTGTCCATATCATCGAGTAGTTAGCCACCCTATAGAAGATTGCTATGTATTCAAAGATTAGCTGGAAATGAAGTATAGGATAGGTGAATTCACACTATCCAATAGTGTTCTAATTCACCCCAAGAAAGAATCTACTAGGTAGTTACATCCTCTTTGTGCCCCCATAGAAAGATAAAGCAAATGAAAAGATAGGTGAGAATGACAAATGGGAGACTGTGGTCTTAAAGAAAACTATAAAGATGCTGAAACAATTAGAAGGCGTTCCACATGTCAGATGGAAATCTCCACTTGAATCGATGCTAAAATTGAAGGTAGAATCTACATCAAAAGATTCTGCTCTTCAGATCTGTGGTGTTTAGTGTTCCTCGCCTTGAGAAGCACCCTATATAGAATCTGCTAAAAATTCCCAAAAGATCAGCTAAATAAAAGAAGATGAAGAAGAAATCTACTACCCAAAAGATTAATAATAATCTTGAAGAACATCAACAACCAGTAAGACAACCAATTAAGCTTGTTGATTTTATGTCAAGACTCCAAATCATTGAAACAAATGATGAAGGAGATGGTGACAAAGAATCTCTTACTGGTGAGGTTTGTCGGGTTATCTCAGCGTCCTTGGATACTCCCCGACAAAATCTATTTCTTCAAGATAATCCAAGAAGAAGAACCACCAATGATGTGGCATTCAAGCCTCGCCTGATGGTGAAGCAAACAGAAGATAACTCGAAAGAAGACTTGTGCTTTTTGGAGGAAGATGAGTTAGAGTCTTTAATATCACCATTGATGAAGGGCATAAAATTCGGAAGTGAGTCTGAAGCCTTAATTCAATCCTCCAGCATAAATAGTGATTCTAAAGAGGAGACTTCTTTAGAAGAATATGAGCTGAGCAGCGACAATACAACTAAGAAGTTACAAAGTGCTGCCATCATCACAGAAGAAAGGAACGCCAAATAAAGGCAATGACAAGAACATAGAAGTTAATAAAAATATCATTCCTAAAGATCCAAAGAAGAAGTCTAGCATGGATAAAGGAATCGAATACAACATCCTATCACACTTGAGGAAGATCCCTACACAATTGAGTGCGTATGAGGCCCTTTTAATGTCGCAGGATCTCTGTGAAATCTTAATTCAGGCTCTTAAGAATCTAGAGAAATATGAAGCATACTTCACCGAGCGATGTATGACTGAAGTATTACAATCTCAAGACCTTCTAACAATCACCTTCTCTGAGGATGATCTTATGCTCGGAACATCAAAACACAATTGTCCGCTATACATTTGTTGAGAGCGATCGTGTCATAATCAATCGAATTCTAATTGATCTGGGTTTCTCTGTCAATCTCATGAGTTTGAAAACATTGAAGGAATTATCTCTCGACGTTCAATATCTAAGATGGGACAAATTGATGATTCACAGCTTTAATGAAAAGGATAAAAGACTCTTAGATCTTTAACCTTGCCACTAAGATTCAAGAGCTTTACACATAAGCCAAATTCCATATCATTGATGTTGACACCTCGTTCAGAGCCTTATTGGGGCATCCCTGCCTACATGAGTACGGAATAGTCCTGTCTACTTTACACCAATGCATGAAATACATAAGAGACGAGGAAGAACACATAATTTTTGGCAATCTTTAGCTATTTGTAGTTCATGAAGCTAAAATCTATGAAGATGTGAAATACTATCTGTTGAAGGAGCCCAAGCCACAACAATCCAAAGTTTCTACCCCACAGGTTGCAAAATAACATAAAGAAGTGAAGAAAGAAAAAAGGAAGAAAGAATGTGCCGACTCTTTCTAAAGCACCTAGTGCATCACATAAGGTGAAAAATGCTAATCCTCATCTGGGCAGTGACACAGAAGAAGAAGAAGAAGATGATCCTCTTGGGCCTAAGTGAGCCAATAAGTCTCTGGTGAAAGGAAAGAAAATTATGGAATACTCAGATCTTGAGTATGATTCTGAACCTACCTATGAAAGTGAAGTTCAATGTATCTCTTCAAGAAGGACGGTAGACCTGTTGATATTAGAAGAATTATTAGTAATCGTGTTCCTTTTCAACACTACAAAGAAATCACTCCATGTGAAGTCCACATTGTTGAAGAGTTAAAGATTTTCTATGGGTCTCCTTTGCCTGGAAATAATGAACGTGGAAATTTCATTTTATAAGTCTGAGGCATGCTATCACCAGGATTCTGATTAGCTCATGCAATTTGATGAATCTGAGGATATGGTTCTCAAAAGAATGCTAAAATATTATCCTCCAAGGATTTGCAAGATGATGCACAAATTGGGAGTCGATACTGGAACAAATAAATGATGAGCCCACTTCTTTGATACTCTCTGGGGTCTAAAAAGTTCACAGACCTCACGAAAGTTTGATAATCATATATATAAAGGTCTTGGATACATTTGATATAAGCACCATCGAAGAAAAACATGTTATGCGATAACAGAAGAAGAGATTAACACTAAGACCAAATATGAAAATGATCCTCATAAAGTCAATCTTACAAATGATGAGAATGTAGAACTAAGCCAGCACCTGAAGAGCTTGAAGATGGTGGACAATCAGCTACAATGGATCAGTTGAAGGAAATTAACTTGGGAACAAAGGATGATCCTCGCCCAACTTTTATGAGTGTCCTTCTTCCTGATGAAAAGGTTGAAGAAATGAAAGCTATGCTATGTGAATTCAGGGACTGCTTTGCTTGGACATACTCTAAAATGCCAAGCTTATCCCCTGATGTGGCGGTTCACAACTAGCCATCAAAGCAGATGCAACACCTGTTAAGTAAGATCTTAGGCAAAATGAGATTGGAGATTAAAGAGTAAGTAATTACAAAAACTAAGAAGCTGATCAAAGTAGGCTTTATCCGAGAAGAAAAGTATGCATATTGGATAGCCAATGTTGTTCTAGTGAGAAAGAAGAATGATCAAATCTGTATCTGCATTGATTTTCGAGATCTGGATAAAGCATGCCCAAAAGATGATTTTTTGTTTCTAATATCAGAACTACTAGTAAGTAATACTTTTAACTATGATATGTTCTCATTTATGGATGGATCATCGAGATACAATTAAATCAAGATGACTCTTGAAGATGGAAAACACACATCATTTAGGACACCAATTGGTATATACTGCAACACAGTCATGCCCTTTAGATTAAAGAATGCTGGAGCTACATATCAGAGGGTCATGACACTTATCTTCGATGAGTTGATTCATCAGAAAATAGAATGCTATGTGGATGACCCGTTAAGAGCATAGTTCAAAAAGATCATTTTAGTGACCTGAGGATGGTCTTCAAAAGAATTAGGTAGTACGATCTCAAGATGAATCCTTTAAAATGTGCATTTGGGGTTTCATCTAGAAAGTTCCTTGGCTACATGGTACGACATAGAGAAATTACGATTGACCCTAATAAAATTGAAGCGAAAGTGAATATGTCACCGCCGAAGAATCTTCGTCAGCTTCATTACGTGTAGGGACATTTGGCATTCATCCGACGCTTAATATCAAATCTGTCGGGCAGGTGTCAACCATTTGCTAAATTGATGAAGAAGAATGCACCATTCAAATGGGACAATGAGTGTCAAGAAGCATTGTTGTATCAGAATCCCTCAATCCTTGCAACACCGATTCCAGGGAAGCCCCTCATTTTATATACAGCTGCATTAGAAGAATTTCTCAGAGCATTGCTTGCATAGCACAATGAAGAAGTCAAGGAAAATGTGTTGTACTATATCAGTCAAAGATTGATAGGAGCTGAGATAAAGTACTCTTCAATCGAAAAGCACTGCCTTGCATTAATCTTTGCTGCTCAGAAGCTTCGACATTATATATTATCACTTAAGATAATACTCATCTCAGAGATCGATCCGCTAAAGTTCTTGATGATAAGACCAGTGTTGATAGATCATTTGGCACAATGGGAAGTACTCCTGTTACAGTTTGATATCACATATATATCTCAAAAAGCTGTTAAGGGGCAAATACTAGCAGATATTCTCGCTGCGCATCCTATCCCAACAGATTCAACAGTCAATGATGATTTACCTGATGAATAGATTTTTCTTATTCATGGAAGTGAAAGGATGCTGATCTGGGAAATGTATTTCAATGGTGCATCATCTATTAAGTTAGTTCAGCCCCCAAACTTACCAAAAGCAAGAGCTGGCGTTGGCCTCATCTTCATAACACTAGAAGGTGGCATAATGAGGTGTTCATATAGGCTGACTGAGCTAAGAACTAGCAATGAAGCTGAATACGTGGCATTGGTGGCACATCTCGAAGAAACTGTTATTATTGGCATCCTAAATTTAAAAATCTTTGGAGACTCTCAATTGATAATCTGCTAAGTGTTGGGTCTCTATAATATTAATAAGCTTAAATTGGCGTACTATTATAGGCGAGTGCTTGAGCTCATGAAGCATATTCCAAACATCAAACTAGCTCAAGTTTCTTGATCTAATAATAGAAAAGCAGATTGTCTGGCCAACCTAGCAAAAGAAATGGAGAACACGGATGACAACGATGTGTTGATTGAAGTGTCCACTCGTAGTTGTAACCAGTAAATCCATACTCTCCGTAGGTAGAGGGGACATCAAACTCAAGCTAGTAGGAAGCAATTCAAATTGCTCCTCACTCTCCCAAAGAATAGCAAGTACAAGAAATAGAAAAACTCAAAAGTACTATGAACAAATCATGCAAAGCTTTCACGGTGGAAGAGCCTCATGATTGGAGAAAACCCTCCATCAATTATTTCAAAGAAAGCAAACTGCCGAGCAATAAATCACTAGCCACAAAAATTATAAAAAGAATCTTACGATATGTTTATATCAATGACACATTGTACCGCAGATCCTTTGAACAAATGTGACTACGATGCTTAGGGACGGATGAAGCTAACAAAGTGATGTCCAAAATTCATGAAGAACTTTGTGGGGTGCATCAGTGAGGTCCTACAATGACAACAAAAATTAAGAGTATGAGATACTATCGGCCTTCAATGGTGAAAGACTGCATAAATTATGCCAGAAAATATCATGAATGCCAAGTTCACAGGGATCTCATTCATCAACCTCCAAATTCTCTACACCCAATAATGTCCGGACCATTCGAAAGTTGAGGTACATATATAATCGATTGATCCTCCATTATCAGTAGAATATCGATTCATTTTAGCAGCTACTTACTACTACTCCAAATGGGTTGAAGCTGCTTCGTTTAAAGAAGTCACCGCTAAATGAGTTGTTGACTTTTTCACTAATAATCTCATGTATAGATTTGGGGTGTCACAATGAATCATTTTAGACAACAGTCTGGCTTTCAAGAGTGCGAAGATATATAAATTCGCTTATCGGCACAAAATTGATTGATATTCATCAATCTACAATCCAAGGGTCAATAGTTTGTCAAAGGATTTTAATAAAACTTTAGAGAAGTTGCTCAAAAAAACTCTCATGAAGAATAAAAGAGACTGACACACTAAAATGATAGAAGCACTCTGGGCATACAGAACAACTTATAAAATACCAACCAAAGTCACTCCTTATGCTCTAATATTTGGAGTTGAAGTTGTTCTGCCACTAGAAGTTGAGCTGCCATCACTTCGAGTAGCTATCAAATTCAATCTTACTCAAGATGAGAACACTCGCCTGTGAATGGAAGAGTTAGATGCAGTTGATGGAGTTAGACTCCAAGCTCAACAAAGTTTGAAAATTTATCGTGCGAGGATGTCCAAAGCATTCAATAGTTTAGTACGTCCTCAGACATTCTAAAAAGGTGAATTGGTTATGGTGCTAAGAAGACCAATCATCTCTCATCGCAAGATCGATGGTAAATAATTGGGAAGGTCCTTACGTCATAAAGAAGGTGTGTGAAGGAGGAGCCTACCAGCTTATTGACAAGAATGGTCAACGATCGATGCCACCAATCAATAGTCGATATCTCAAGAAATATCACAATATTATGAATAAGTACATAAATAGTCAAATGAATCTTGCAGTAGTAAGGCTTTCATATCAAATACATATCTAATGTCACTTGAATATTCTCTCATAAAATGAGAACATATTTTCAAGTTACTGCGAAAGTCTCCCCGTGTTATATATAGGGCATTTTTTATATATTTAGCTAAGTTGTCATCGTACTTCAAACTGAGATCCTTAGATATATATATATATATATATATATCGAATGAGTTCCATTTATTTATATTTAAAAAATTCAAACTCTGTAATGCATTTCTGAACTAGTCTGTAATTTTCTTGTTAGACAAGGGACATTTTTTTAGTTTTTATAAATCAAAGTTATTCAATCCTTCCCTATGAAACATGAGATCTTCTTGTATATGCATTCAAGTTGACATCGAGCTTTATACCAAGATCTCTGAATATATCTATAACTATTATTGTTAAAGTTGTAGATCTTACAAGAACAAAAAGAATCTGCTTCAATGTACAAAAAGACTATCCTAATTATCAAAAGTTTCTCTCCAAGATTCATCAAATACTGAAGATTAAGTCAGAAGAACTCCTAATTTTAGAAGATTCAATCAACTAAGTTAGAAAAATATCAACCCCTACGTCTTCAAGTCTAGGACACGAATGGGTTCTAAAGGTCGAACTCAATAAGCCCACAGGTGGCCTAATTGTTGACGCTCTCCTCACTCAGTAAGCCATGAGAAAAGGCTGCAGTGAAAGAGCATCCATTCGTTAGTCTAATGATAAGACCCCAAACCATCACAGTTTAAGTCAAAAACTTGAGTAGGTTCTAAAGGTCAAACTCAACAAGCTCATAAATGGTCGAGTTGCTGGCGCTCTCTTACTCTACAAGCATAAAAAAGGCCACAGTGAAAGAGTCCTTGCCCATCAGTCCAATGATGATAGCTGTTCAATCTTAAACCAGATCCAGCTTAGTGACTACAAGCAACCAAAATTCAAGAGATCTTTCCACTCGATCGATGGACCAAGATAATCTAAGGAAACTCTCAATTCAGAGCTGCCTCAAATCAATCTATATATTGCCTTCAAGGTGATATTAAAATCTCTTTTCAATTGATCTGATCAAGCACAAAGCATAAATCAAAGTTAATTCCCTCATCAAGTTCGTAAAAGCAGAAAGCACGAGACCGAGGAAGCAATTCCATAGTTCACACAAAGGCAATGGTCAAACAAAAGGAATTTCATGATTATTCAGTCTGTTAAAGCACACAGTGCTAGATTGATAACTCAACATTAACCTAATATGAGCTAGAAGGCTAGGTCAACTGTATACACCCTTCAACGAGTCCATCAAAGTAGCATGCACAAGACTTAGGGCATACATACACTTCTTGATAAATTAATATAGACAAATCGTCAGTCATTCATCAAAGTTCATCAAGCTTAAAGCTAGGATAGAAAGAATTTCAAATCTCAAAATAAACAAACTGATTTCTCCATCCAACCTTGTCAAGCACAAAGTTAAGGTCGAAGGAATTCCAAATCTGTGAAGACACAAAAGAAAGAGACTTTCAGGGAACCCATCAAAGTAAAGAGTAAATGGTGGAAGAAGCTCTTCAGTGAATCCATGGAACTTGAAAGCTGAAGTGATCCAAAACATGGCGACAAAGGGTCAAGGGTTTTCAACAAACATGACTCGCTCCATGCAGAATCATATTATTGGGGATTTGTTGACCTCCATGCATGCGCCACAAGTCAAGTTGATCTCACAAGGTGAATTCGACAAGCTTCAACATGCAAATCAAAGCTGAAATGCACTCGGTATCAAAAATAAGTTGAAATGATCTTTGATCGATGAACGCACTCCTTCATCACATTCAAAATATTGAAATTGATCAGAATATGCATTTACATAATTCGATGGTCGACCAATAAATAAGGAGGGTCGCCAATGCGCTGACACATATTTTGAGGTTGGAAAGCCACGATGATGCCCAAACGACGTTCTCAAAATTGATTGCACCGTTAGTGTCAAAATACCAAAACCTATTAAATAAAATTATCAACGCTCAATTCGGATGAGTCTGCACGAATATCGAGCAAGCAGAAGCAATGACACATAAATTTGAACTAAAATTAATCCCGATTTGACGCCGACTTGAACCAAACGGCATCCGATCATGAAACGGGCTATGTCGTTGCGTCTGGAACATCAAAGTAACCTAAAATCAATATATATTATCTATGTGATGATGTCGGTGTGAAAATTCAAATTAGAGTAAATAAAATAATAAAATAAATAAATCCTATAAATACCCTCCTTAAAACCCTAAACCTAATTTCTTCTTATTCTCCCAAACCCTGGGCACTGCTCCCTTTCTCTTCTCTCTTTAACCTCGGTCCATCCTCGACTTCATAGAAAAGCCAAGTCGATGCCCCTCCTTGGAATCGGCCGTTTTCTAAGGTGATTCTCGATTTTTATTCTTCCTCGTCTTCTATTCACAGCCTTCTCACCATACCTGCTCAAATCCCAAACTCACAATTCCAATCATCTAGCTTCCACATCCTCCATCCCACCAACATAAAATCCTTCTCCATCTTGCTCTCACATATATTGAATCACCTTCACTACCCAGATCTCATTGCCTTCACACTGATGCAAGAAGTATCACCTCTCCTCCTATAAGATGGGATGCTTCGACCTCCCTCATGCAATTATTTCCCTGTTCTCTAATTCTTGCCTCCCGTTTGTCCTTGCTAGAAATCTAAAGCCTCCTCTTCTAGTTCTTGATTTCATACAACAATTTTGATAAGGCTGGGCCAGATATCCTTATTGGCCCAAGATCCATTCACCCCATCTACAGCATGATGTCTCCCATAAAATCTTAATTATGACTTAGTTTACAGCAATAACATCCATGCAATCCTTTCACACTTTCCATTATTATCTTTCTTGTAGCTTAAGGATTGAAAGCTATAGTGGGCCCTCTCAAGTTAATTTGGGTTTAGGGATTCAATCAATGAAGTCTTAAGAAAGTGTGAAAAGTGAAAATCTTAAGATAACATCCAGCTAAGAGGTTGCTAAATCTTTTAATTATTTTGATTTAATGCTTAGGCTTTATATGAGGTTATGAGTTGTTTTAAAAAAACTTAGTTATGAGTTGTAGTTGGGGTAGAAAAGTAATACTATGAGGGTCTTCTTATATGAAAGAATAGTTACAATTACAAATAAATAAATGCTATGAGGGTCTTCTTATCTTCTTTCTTCATGTCTGCTCCATTTCTTCATTTGAGTTTACTTGCTCCAAAAGCTTTATAGGGGCCTCCTGGATAAAACCTTCTTGCCTCCGCTCATCTTAATCCCCCATAACACTAATCATAATTCCTAATGCAAGGTTACATCAAAAATAGGAAAAGTAAATCTAACTACACATATAAAATAAGTGTTAGCTAAACACACCATACAACCCAAGAAGTTATATAATAACTTGAACTTAGCATCCTGCACATGAGTGACCAAGTCCACCTGTCATAATTTAGATTATGCTTAGAGGATAAATAACTTGCAAAAGAGAGCATTTATGTTAATTTTGAGCACACCTTAAGCACAATCTTCTACAAAAAATATGATTTGCCTAATCATGGCCTAACATCTAGTCTACGAAGCATACACCATAAGATCTAGTCTACAACAATACATCAAACCATGCACCACTCTAACATAAGGCTAAAAGTAGTGGCTTAATCTAAGGTGTGTGTATTAAGGCTTGTGTGGAATGCCTTAACTAGGTTTTATTATAATTTTCTATGTAAAAAAGGATTTAAATATAAAGGATGATTTTACTTTAAATGATTTAGTTAATTTAGAAATTTTTACTTAATATTTTTCTTTGTTTTATTTGACTTACACTTAACAACTAAGTGTTATAAAGAGAAGAAAAGATAGGATCACTCTCATTTATCTCTATCTTAAGTCACATCTAAAGCATATTAATTAATCAATTTTCTTTAGTGAATGACTTAATACATATTTTAATTAGTCCTAGGTTTAGGTTCACTTTAAATAACCTTATTCAATAGGAGATGCATCTTAAGATTAATTGGAATGAACTACTATCACCTGACATATATCCATTCATTTCTTTCCATCATATACATATGATTAAGTCCTAAACATATCTATACATGTAATAAATTTTTGGCACACTTAAATGTAGGATGCATAAATGAGTTTCATAGAAAAGATGATTATCATTCATTGGCTAAATACATATTCAAATGTTTGAAAGTTCTAAGCAAGTACTTCGTCATTTGACCAAGAGAATGAGGTAGGAACCTCCTTGGGGCTACTTAAAGCCACATGTCTCCGGGTGTCCATACTAGATATACTCACTATTTTTAAATACATATGGATGTATAAGCAACTAGGAGAAAAAAAATAATGCAAAAGTAGAATTTAATTTAATTGATTTATTTGTATGAATGAATTAAACATCTATTCAAATTCTAATATCAAAATGCATAAAAATGAAATGAAATGGGTACATCGTCATTATTTTGCACTAGGGGAGTGAGGTAGGAACCTCCTTAGGGCTACTTAAAGATGTGCATCCCCGAAATGTCCAGACTAATATACCCACTAATATTCGTACTTATGCAAATCAACATATGAATGAAATAAAGGAACTTCACTTCATACACTAAGCTTATATTCACATGCACCTCTTGTGTATGTATAACTAATTTCACAACATATATTATTATTCATTAATAAGCTTTTGAAAATACATTTGATATTTAATAGTGATAATAGTTGGACATATTTTTAATTAAGTCAACATATGCAAATTTGACATAAAGGAAACCATTTATTTTTAATTGATTTTTGAAAGAAATAAATGCATGAACCAAGTGGCATGCAACATCTTAATATGATTAGAAATAAATAAAGAAACACAAGCATATAATTTCATTCAAGTCAACTAATTCCTAAGGACAATCACATTAAATAAGCTTATTTAAAATAAACCAAAGTTTCTTAAAGTCACTTTTTTTATTTCATGTTTGATTTGATCTAAGAGAAATGTGAGAAAGAGGTGTTTGTTAATCCTAATCCCAATCCCCATATGTGTAAATTAATTTGATTTAAGGAAAAGCAATTAGATTGATTTTATGAATTAGTCTAGTTAAGCATGAATTAAATCAATTAATTAACCCTTACCCATATTATTTTAAGATAATCAATTAAATAATTATGAGCTAGCATAATATGCAAATAAATTAAAAATTAAATGGCAATGCTCCTATGAAATGAAAAGGGCCTAATGCAATTAGCTCATAATCATTTAATAATTAAACTTAAGGAACCATTTTAATTACTTTTATGGTCTTCTTATATATGTGAGCGAATCATAATTTCATTAAGCTCTCTTTAGGTTATTGAACACCTAAAGAACTACCCAAGGATTAATTAGGGAAATCAAATTTAGTTAAATTTTTTAGTTTAATTGATCAAAGGATTAATCCATTAATTCATTTTTTTCTCTCTTAATTATCAAATTATATTATCTTTTGAAAATGAAATGGACTTAAGGGAAAAAAATGGAAGAGAGGTCCCCACCTAATTCCATAAGCCATCTGTTGGATTAAGCATGATTTAATATGATTTGAATTCCAATTTAGCTAATTAAGTTTTTAATAAGTTAATTAATTAATAATTAAGATTTTAGTTGAAAAGAGTGGGAAAATTAGAGAAAGAATTAGGAGGGAGGCTCCAATCTACTTCCCTAAGTCTCCTTTCTATTCAATAGTGATTAGGGAGTCCAAATAATTAATTAATCACTATTTGTATGCTTAATCACTCCTTGATGAAGTTAAGAGGGTAATGAGGGCTTAATCAATTAATTTTCTTTAAGCAACCAATAAATTCCAATAAAAATAGGTGAGGCAGAGGTCATCCCCCTAAACATCTTCATAAAGTTTGAAATCAATTGGATGATTAATTAAGGAGTAATTAAGCTAATTAAGTTTTTAATTAAACCCTAATTAATCTCTATTTACTGTTCAAAATCTATTAAAAATATTTTTATTAAATTCTTCTCTGAAATACCTTTAAAATGAGCCCTCATTTACATTTTTTGAATTTTTTTACAATTAGTTATAAATTATAAAAGATTTATAAAACATAGATTAATTAACCCTAATTAAATCCTAATCCTGTCGGTGCCACATGGTGTGCTAACACGCGCTTTCCACGTGACACGATGGGATTGATTATTTAAGTTATCACATTGCGCAGTTGAGTTAGCCGATTGTGGACTCGCTTTCTCATAGACCATCCGATCTAAGAAGACGATTATGATTAATCTCACAGTTTAGAGGGAATAATCAAGGGATTTAAGCATGATTTAATCACGACCATCCATTTTGATCACACAGAATGGATGTCCCGTGATTTTTCTGCTTTGCGAGCTACGAAAGATGGATATCATCCGTCTTTCTCCGTTTGATCCGAGCTCACTAGAGCTTGGATTGATTCCAAAATGATCTCACACCATCAAGGGAAGAGAGGAACACATCAAATAGCTATGAACACATGATATAAAATTCTCTTGAAAGGACCAAAAAGGACCAACCACACCCTTTTGAGGAACTAATCCCACCACAAATCAAGATTCCATGTGGATCGACAGAGGTAGCTTCGTCTAGTAGAGACGAAACTCTGTTGAGAAGCTTGAGCCTTGATTTAGAGTAGATCCCTCGGATGACCAATCCACGCACTCTTGGAGCCTCGGTCTTGATCGAACTCGAGCTTCCGATGGCTTTGGAGCTTGAAAAATGATTTAAATAGTTTCGATATCGTGCATGGAAGGTGCGTGCAAAGTTGATTGAAGTTTGGAATTTATCTCCCCTGTTTTGGTTTGACATAAAATCAAGAGAGGGAGGAATGGGGGAGCTTGGAAGCTTTGGAAAATGGCTGAGGAGTTTCATTTTAGTTCTAGGGCTCAGACGAAAATGAATGATGCCATTCCCGTTTGAATTGAGGTTTTGGTTTGAATCAATTTAAGTTTAATTGAGATGGATAGATGGGATTCAATCCCATTTTCTCACCGACCAGCTGGCGTCAAACTATTGAAATTGTCTCCATCAGGTCCACATGGCTCGTTAGGAGTGGGGAAAGGCTTGGGAGGTGGCTTAGGGTATGATATGGGGGGATCTCCTTTCCTTTATCCATAGAGTGCTCAATTTGCATGGAGGTGAGTTAACTAACCTCCTGGTCTATGGCAATCCCTAGTGTGCTTAGGGTGGGCTGGGAAGGTTAAGCATGCTTCATTTGGCAATTGGATGGATGCCCAAGTCATGGGAGAGTGGACTTTGCCAAATAGGGAAGGAATCCAATGGAAGGAGGTTTGTCTAATGGATAATCCCCTTGGATGGGGCCCACTTGGCTCATGGGCAGACATTGGGTTGACCTAGGGTCAATTTGGATTTGGTCAGCCACCAAAGTCCCATGGGTTGGTTTTATGGGTTTTGGCTTCATATGATTAAATGGGTTCATGTTGGGTTGGGTTGACCAAATAGTCAAATAGGATCAAACCAAGGCTTGGGTTAGGTTCAAATGATGGTTTGAAGATTTTTAATTAAAGGTTTCAATCACTTTGGCTTATGTTTGATTTTGGCTCACTTTGATTCATATAGGTCAAATGGGCTAAGTTGGCCAATTCAATTTGACCAATTTGACCAAATTAAGTTGGGCTAGGTGTTGGTTCAAGTTCAATTAGTTAATTAAAAATGATTGTAGGTTTTGGTTTGAATCAATTTAGGTTTAATTTGGATTTGGGCCAATTTGATCTTTTAGGTCAATTTGGGCTAAGTTGGGTTAAGTTAACCAATTGGTCAAATTGAGCTTGATTATAACTTTGGTCAAGTTCAATAATTGATTTAGAATGAACTTGAGCCTTTGGTTGCTATCAATTTGGGTTTAATTCATGATTTGACCCATTTTGGCTTTTTATGCCAATTTTGGGTCAACTTGGGTCAAATGACCAATTGGACTTGGTTTGGCTCAATGAAAGGTTTGGTCATGTTCAATCATTGATTATGAATTGATTTGGATTAATGGTTTCAATCAAATTGGTATATGGTGAGTTTTGGCTAGATTTCATTTGGGTTAAAGGTTGACTTGGTCAAAGGACCAAGTTGGCTTTGTTTGATCCAATTCGAGGTGGTTGATCATCCTAGGGTGGTTGTTGATCATGATATGAGGTTTGGATGAGCTTAGTTCAATCCAATTCGGGTTGGATTAAAACTTGGCTCAAAAGGGTCCTTTATGTCACTTTGGGTCAAGTGGACCTAAATGGGTAAATTGGTTTGATTTTGGCTTGATTCAAGTTTAGTTGAACTCATATATAAGCTTATGATTGAAAAATAAATCCAACTACAATCAATTGGAGTCTAATGGATTTTGGCTCATTTGAAGTTTTCAAGTCAAAAATGCTAACTTGGGATTAACTTGGGTTGATTTGATTTTGGTTTGATAATTGTTGTTTATATTTATATTTGGATAAATGATTGAAGGAATGATTGATTCAAGAGAAAATCCATTGGTTTTGCCTTGATTTGGATAGGATTTAGCCAAGTCCAAATAATTGGCTAAAAAGGCTTTGAGTTTTGGTTTGATTTTGGACTTGGTTTTGGTCATGTGAATTTATATTTCATTTGTATTTAGAGGTGTAAATAAAGATATAAATGACTCATGAGAAAATCACTTGCATTTGGAGTGATTTGGAAGCAAATTTGACCAAGCTTAAGGGTCTAGGTCAAAAGGGCTTAGGTAGGAAATTAATTTAGTTTGATTTATTTTTGGTCATTGGAGGGTGGATTTCATTTATATTTATAAATATAAATGAATGAGTAATTGGTCTATAAAGAAAACAATTAATTTTAGATTGATTTGTATGAGATTTGATTAAGTTTATGGAGGTAGGTCCATAAAGCTTAAGAGGGGATTTGGGTTGGCTTGATTTAGTTTGATTTGGTTTTGGCTATTTGGGTACGGATTTTATTTATTTTTTGTGAATATAAATGAAGGAATAATTGATTTATAAAGAAATCAATCAAGTTTGGTATAATTTAGGTAGAGATTTGGCTAAGCTTATGAGAGTAGGTCATAAAGCTTAAGAATAAATTTTGATCATGGATTTGATTTGAGATTGGGATTTAGATTTGGCAAATGATTGAAAGATTGAATTTATATTTGAGAAAATCAATTGAATCAGGATTGATTTGAATTTGGTTAAGGCTAAGTCAATAAGATAAAATCAAATGGTTTAGGAAGAATGTTGATATTATATTTGATTATGGGTTTCAAGGATTTGGTTTGGAATTTGGATTTGGATTTGGTAAATGATTGAATTGATCTTTAAAAAAAATCAATTGAATCATGATTGATTTGAATTTGGTTAAAGCTAAGTTCATAAGATGAAATCAAAGAGCTTAGAAAGGGTTTTGAATTTAATTATGGGGTTTTATGGAGAAATCTTGAGCTTGAATTTGATCATGAGATTGATTATAAGTCTTGAAATTTTGGTTTGGTATGAATTTGTGGTTTGGTTTGAGAAGGAAAGTGTGGGTTGGGTTTAGGCTATAGGGTAGGTAAGTCTTCCTAAGTCTCTAAGACATAACCTATTCCTATGGCTAACCTTTCTAAGTCTCTAGACTTAGGTTAAGTGTTCACCTAATCACTAGAAGTGTCATAAGACTAATAAGCTTTTAGTGTCTACAAGAGTCCTACATCTACGATGAGAAAGTTGAGAACTTACACCAAAAGTGAGGTCAATATTTTCCTCTTTTGGTTGTGGCTTTATTGTTGTTCCGGTTCTGCTTATTTTCCTGGTTGTTGTTGGAGGAGGGTCTATCTATTTAGGCCTTTGGTTGGCTAGGTGGCTTTGTTGATTGTTTATATTATTTTGGTGGCAGGAATTGGAGCTTTGCAAGCAATTATTCTTTGGCTGAATGTCTTAGTCGAGGACCCGAGGTAAGTTCTCTGTGATGGCTTTAATGTTTTCTCCCTCTTCTCTTTGACTGGTAGCACTATATGTGATTGTAACCTTTCTATCGAAGTTTGGATGCTTACATTTTTTGTTGCTCCTTGAGATGATTTTGGGTTGCTGAGCCTGAGCATTTTCTAAGACTTTCATAATTTTGCTCTTTATTTAAGACTTTTCTGGCCTGAATTTATTGCTCTAAAAAACTCATTTTATTGTCTTGTGATTGTTATATCTTATGTTCAGCCTTGGTGGTACTAGATGAGATGCTTCTAAAAGAAATGAGCTTGAAAATTGTAGTTCTTATCATATCTATCTCACTTTCTTGCTGAAAACACATTTAGTGTTTTCTTATTTTATGTATAAAACTATGTATTGACCAATCAATTTAATTTTGATGTATTGATATATTACAAATTGTAGTTTTTCTTATTTTCTGTATAATATTAGAAGGCTGTATGATATTATCAAAGTAAATTTATATGAGGTGTTTATCATGATATGCTATTTGTAATTTATTATTTGTTTTATTTTGAGTTAAGTCAAAGTAATGTAAAATTACTTTGCATTAAAAAAAATTAAATGTTTACATAGAATTACATGCTATAAAAATAGTTTTCTAATCTAGTTGATTGTACAACATTATATATATAGATCATTATAAATTAATAATAAAAGATAACAAATTAAATAATCCGGATTTTCTTTTAGAGCTTTAAAATCGAGCTCGAGCTTGGAAAACGAGTTCGAGCTTCATTTTTTTTACGAGCCCAGCTTGAGCTACATAAATGAGCTTGAGCTCTGGTAAAACTAAACAAGTTTAACTCGATTAAGTAAAAACTCGACTCGATTCGATTATATTTATATTTAAGTGAATTTATCCTTAACCTCATATATATATATATATATATATATATATATATATATATATATATATATATATATATATATAATAGATATATACAAATTTAAATTTAAGAACTCTTCATTAAAAATTAAAAAATCATTAGACTAATATATCTGACGAGACTTGTTCTTTTCAAATCGCCCGTGCTGAGAACAGCGGTCGCGAGGACAGCGAGCAGACGTAATATTTAATGTGGTCCATTTTTTTTCGGGAAGGTCCATATCCTCTGTTTCTGCTCTTCACTTCGTCGTCTCGATCACTCCCCAAAAAGGTTATATATAAATATTCACTCCCCGACGGCCTCCATGCATTTATTAAATATCGGTGCCCTGAATCAGCAGCAATGAGCTTTTCCACTCCCCCATTTCGTCGGTGCCCTCCGTCGTCTCCGTCTATCGCTGTCCCTTTCCCACGGGTTCCTACTTCTCTCAAGTGCGCATTCGAGATCGAGGCACGGTGCACCGCGACCTCCGCAGAAATGACAGAGGACGGGACAGTGACTGCGGAGGCCACTGCCGCTGAGATGGTATTCGAACAGATTCTTGAAGAGGGCGTCTTCCGCTTCGATTGCCCTGGAAATGACCGCGACGCTGCATTCCCCAGCCTCTCATTCGCCGATCCTGAGGCTAGGGAGACCGCCATCACCGCTAATGGCAAGGTCCCGGAGTTCATCCCAACCTTTGAGAGACTATATGGCCAGCAGATTGTGAAGATCCAGGTTAGGAGATTAGAAGTTTCATTCTGAGTACCTTTTAGAGGCAATGCAAGCTTTCGATAAGAAGAGGGGGGTTTTGAGATAGTTACCATTCTTTTATTTATTTTCTCTTTCCTTGTAAAGCTTCCTTTGGGAACCTCTTTCTATGGAACTGGAGAAGTTAGCGGACAGCTTGAACGCACTGGAAAGAGGGTTTGAATTTCTTAAGTTTTGATTTAATTGCACATCGTAACTGATATTGTCTGCGAGTTTGATGGGTGTAGTCATAAACGATCACAGATCTTTACATGGAACACGGATGCATGGGGTTATAGCCCTGGAACTACATCTTTATACCAGTCGCATCCTTGGGTATTGGCTGTTCTGCCCGGCGGTAAGGCTTTGGGTGTTCTTGCTGACACAGCCCGACGATGCGAGGTTTGTTTTTTTTAGTTGATTCATTAATGGATTGACAAATTTATTTGTTCTCTAGTTTTAAGCTGACTTGTTTGAGGCCCGTTTGTTGATTAAGTTAATTTTTATTTTAATTTCATTGCAGGTTGATCTCCGGGAGAGTTCTGCTATAAAGTTTGTGTCTACAGTTGCATACCCTGTGATCACATTTGGCCCCTTCAAATCGCCCACCGAAGTTTTGATTTCCCTATCTCATGCAATTGGTTGCATACTTGAACCCATTTATCTAATCCCTGTCAATTTAATTTTCAACTACTGATCCTTTGAAATAGTCTTTACTTACAGTTTGTTTAATTCATATAAAGCTTCTTAAAAGTGGCCTAAAAATATCATTTCAGCATAATATTAAACCCAGCTTCTGATTTTTCATGTGCTTTGTGGTGAAGGCATTTGCCATTTTTCAAGCTTACAAGATGGAATTTATGGTTTCATTAGCTCTTTATTGCAAGATGGTTTTGTAAATCTGTGTTCCCCTCTAACTTCAGGAACCGTTTTTATGCCTCCAAAGTGGTCGCTTTATACCATCAGTGTCGTTGGAGCTATGAGACAGATGATAGAGTTCGCAAGGTACTCTGACACGTATAGGAATTTTTGATGTTACCTTGGTCCAGCCTTATAGTTTTTAATGGATAATTAAATAGTAGGAGGGGCACTTTGTATTGAATCATTTTGTTGTTGAAAAGAAGTTAATATAATTGATTTATTCTGCTTACTAATGATCACAATCATCAATCTCACCCCAAATATATGTGGTTCAAAAATTATCCTGAGAGTTTATTATTTGCTACCAGGTTATTGGAGAATTACAATTACCATTATTTTTTTCCTTTTTGCCCTTCTTTTTTACAGATTGCTACCAATTTCCGAAAAAGAAGCATACCCTGTGATGTCATATGGATGGACATAGACTACATGCATGGTTTCCGATGTTTTACTTTTGACAAAGTATGCTTTTTTTTTTTCCGAGCTGTTTTCTTCTATGTAATGTGTAGTGAATCCCTGTGATGCTTGAGAAAGGATAAAAATGCCTTCATTTTAACGAGTTTTTCTCAGAAAAGGAAAAGAATGTGCCTGATCATGGAATACATTGAACTTAAATTTGTTTATATGCAAAAATGTTAAAGAAACTTCATGACTGAATTACAATTGATATGCTAATGAACATAATCAGAATTTGAAAATTTGCTAGTTCAATTTAAGGTTTCTTTATTTACTACTGCAAACAAAGAAGGATTTGATTAAAACTTTTTGTACCTCTGGAGATAAATAACTTGGGCATCAAAATTTAAATTGTTTAAGCATATAATTAACCAAGTAATTTACTATTGAATAATAGCTTGACCAAAATTTTAGTTAAAATCAGGTGGTTATTCAAATCATCTTTCCTTTTTGTATGCCCTTAAATAAAGCAACAATTGAGTGGGAATTTTTGAAGAATATCAAAAAAGTTGCTACTTGAATCTAACTATTGCTGTAAATATTTATTATAATTTAATTAAACTTGAATGAGCTTTTCTTGTGTTTTTTGGTTTTATATGGTTTTATATCCTCTTGTTGATTATTGTCTCGGGATTCCCTAGTTGGCTTTTGCGGTCAATTTCTGCAGATGTGAGGGATTAACCTCTTTGAGGGTTCTTACATGAGTCATCCATGTATGCTGAAGAAGAAGAGCCTTTAATTAGTTGAAGTTAGATGTTTGAATGATTGTGTTTATAATTTAATAGTAGTGGGTTGGATTGATATCTAGTCAAGCTAAAGTAATTTTATGTCAATGCAAGATGAAAATTTTTTATGCTAATTCAATCAAACTTAGAATAGATTTCCATCATCCTTCAATTTTGATTAACTTAGACTATCTTTTAGACAGACTAGAAATCCAACAATATTATTTGTCCAACCCAGTAAGCTTAGCTGCTTCAGATGACAGCCCACATTTTAGGCCACTTGAAATGAAAATGTCTGCTAAACTGCCATTTCAAAAGCAATTAATTAAGGGGTCACAACTGCATTTCAAAATTGAATAAATATAACTTAGAACACTTTCACAGCTGACAGCTTTTTAGGGTGCACTTTTTACTCTTCCCCTTGATGAAGGAACCGAAGCAGATTGAGACTAACCTTTTGGCAACATCATATCACAGCTCCCTGTGTGCCCTTGTTGATAGAAAGCACTGGAAAGCATGCCTGCCTTCCCTCCACCATTGATTTCATATTTATAACAAAAGAAAAGTTCAAATTGGATAAATAATACACGTACAACTACTAATTTCAGATACAAGCAAATAGATGTGATTATAATAGAATATTATTTCAGAGGAAAATGAAATTCCTCTAAACAATTTAAATGATGCTTAAGATAAACATGAAAATTTCCAGGCAACTCACAGCCTTTTCCATGAAATATAATCATGCCTAGTTAATCTAGCTATCCAATGCTTCAGAAGCTCAGCTCCAAGCTGCCTCCAACAAATCTTTATCTATGGAATGGTAATTGATACAAAGAGCAATCAACCTTAGAGCTAAATACTTATAAAACAAGCTAAATGAATCTGAACAGTAATTAAACAAATAATATAGTCATCCCTTAAAATTGATCAAGCAAGAATAAATCTGAGAGTAGACTTTACATCCAAATTGAAAGACATGAGGGTAAAACAAAATCAAACTCAATTCAAGTTTGGAGCTAGCATACATCTGTGCTCTAGCTTGAAGGAGAGTGTTAGCAAGAATTATATTAAATAGGAAAGCTCTTGGAGAGAGTGAATCCTATAAATTGGTCTTCATTCCCTGCATATAATTATAAATTAGGGTGGTCTTAGTGAATAAGATACTAATTTATCCTTCAAATACTATGTATATTATTTGGTGTTGGTAAGCAAGATACAAAAGTTTCTCACAATCAGTTTGGTTTCATGCCAGGTAGATCTACTATGGATGCTATACATTTGTTAAGAGGTTTGATGGAGAAGTATAGAGAATGTGGAGGATCATATATGATTTATTGATTTAGAGAAAGCTTATGATAAAGTTTCAAGAGATGTTCTGGAGAGTTCTAGAAAAGAAATGAGTTAATATTGGTTATATTCAAGTCATTAATATATATCTGAGTCACACTTGTAAACACAAGGTGATAAAATATTTTTCTAATTGATCACATCAAGGATCAACTTTAAGTTATCTTTTTTCTATGACATTCTTCTCTGATAAGACTAGAGAGGGAGTCAAGAGAAACTTGAATTATGGAGGTCAACCTTAAAGTCTAAAGGTTTTGCAAGTAGATCTAAAATAATATATAGAGTAATTTTAGTTGTAGAAGAGAATAGTGTTGACATAATAACAAGTCATTAAAAGATACATTCATTTATGCTCTATTGTTCAAAATGATGGTAAAATAGATGGAGATGTTATAGAATTCAAGTTGGATGGTTGAAGTGGAGGAATGATAAAGGTGATAGAGTACCGCTTAAACTTAAGGGAAAATTTTATAAAGATGGTGGTAAGATGCAATGATTTATGGTGAGAATATTGAATAGATTAGAGAAAGTAGTTGCGAGATGAGGATGCTCGTGGATTAGTGGCTTTACACTTAGAGATAAAATGCAAAATGAGTATGTTTGGGAAAAAGTTGGAGTGATAATAAGATTAGAGAGAGTCGCCTTATATGGTTTGACCACATAAAGCATCGGCCGTCCAATGACCCGGTTAGGAGAGTAGATGCATTAGATTTGCCTTGTGTTAAGAAAGGTAGAGGTAGACCTAAAAAGACATGGTTAAGATGTATAAAAAGTGACCTTAATATACTTGAATTAAATGAGAATTTGACATATAATAGGACACAATGGAGAGAAAGGATTCATGTAGCTGACCCCACTTAGTGGGATAAAGGCTTGTTGTTGTTGTTGTTGTGGTAAGAATTATATTAAATTGGAATTTTTTTTATATTAGAGAGTGGTGTATGTTATTGGTGAACCCTAGAATATTGTATTCATTCCCTGATTATGATTTATAAATAAAGGACATCTCAATGACCAATATGATTTTTCTCTTCTAACACATTATCCTTTCAATGTACATGTCACCATTTCGTTAAACTTTATCTGATATTTGGAATGCTTTTATTGGCTTACATTCTTTCTGCTAACAAGTCGTGTAGTTATGCATTGATGGGTTATCCTTTTCTTCTTCTGTTTCCTTTTTTTGTAGTATTAACTTGAGTACTTTACAGGGGCGCTTTCCTGATCCAAAAGCTTTGGTGAAAGACCTTCATGCTATTGGTATCAAGGCAATATGGATGCTTGACCCTGGGATCAAATATGAGGAGGGTTACCATGTTTATGACAGTGGTTCTAATAATAATATATGGATCCAGAAAGAAGATGGCAAACCTTTTGTTGGTAAGGCTTTTAAAGCATATTTTATTTAGTGAAAATGAGCTATGGTTTGAAGTTAGTGCTACCATTTGTTTCATTTTCAGGGGAGGTATGGCCAGGGCCTTGCGTTTTTCCTGACTTTACATGGGAAGAAGCACGGCTATGGTGGGCTAATTTGGTGAAGGATTTTGTTTCTAGTGGTGTTGATGGGATATGGAATGATATGAATGAGCCTGCTATTTTCAAAGTAAGTCTCTCTGGTAACTGAAACTTGCTATGTTCCTCACATTTTTCTAAAATTGGTAAAAGGCAGCAATTTTAATCCACAGACAGTTACAAAGACAATGCCTGAGAGCAACATCCACAATGCAGATGCTGAAATTGGTGGCAGACAAACACACGCTCATTATCATAATGTAATTTCTCCATCACTCATTTTATTCATTTGTGAAATGTGGTCTAGTTGTTGGAGCATGTTATGTATTAACGTCTTTAGAAATGTTATTTCCAGTCATCTGTAATCTTGAGTTGCTGGAGCATATTATGTATTGACTTCTTGTTAAAAGTGTAGTAGTTATATATTCATCTCTTATTTAAGCTCCATGCAGGTTTATGGCATGCTGATGGCAAGATCAACTTATGAGGGAATGAAAATGGCCAATGAGAAGAAGCGTCCCTTTGTTCTTACTAGAGCTGGGTACATAGGAAGCCAACGGTATGCTGCCACATGGACAGGGGACAATCTGTCAAATTGGGAGCATCTCCATATGAGTATACCAATGGTTTTGCAACTGGTTAGTTTGGCATATTTGTTTATTCTGAAATATTGTTGCTATGGAATATATCTGACAAGAACGTAGTCTGATGCTTGTAATTAGATTTTTTTATTGTTCCACCTGCTAT
The DNA here is from genome assembly GCA_021442155.1 of Cymbidium sinense. NCBI lineage: Eukaryota > Viridiplantae > Streptophyta > Magnoliopsida > Asparagales > Orchidaceae > Cymbidium > Cymbidium sinense. The sequence continues at coordinate 93,238,987 of CM038223.1, forward strand.
AGATGCCTTGCCTTATAACCTGAGCATAATTTATTTGTCAAATAATTGAAGCTATCATATTTAATTGTTGCAATGCAAAGAAGAGTGAACCTAAATTCGTAAAAAGATCTGATAAATTTTTCTGTAAGAAGATTTGCAGATTAAGGTTTTTTAATGCTCCAAGTTTTACGAAGCATTATAAAAATTGAATGTAAGGATTGACTTGGTAGTTTGTAGTCTTATTTCATTCAACTACCTTAACTAAAAGCTACATTATGGTGGCTTTGTTTAAATGGGAAATGAATTTATGTGCAAGATTGAAGGATTTGATATTTTACCCTTAGAGATAGAATGCAAAATGAGTATGTTCGGGAAAAAGTTGGAGTAGCTCCAGTGGTAGATAAGATTAGGAAGAGTCGCCTTAGATGGTTTGGCCACATAAAGGCCACCGATGACCGATTAGGAGTAGATGCATTAGATTTGCCTTATGTTAAGAAAGGTAGAGGTAGACCTAAAAGACTTGGTTAAGATGTATAAAAAAATGATCTTAGTATACTTGAATTAAAATGAGAATTTGACACAATAGGACACAATGGAGGCGAAGGATTCATGTAGCCGACACCACCTAGTGGGATTAAGGCTTGTTGTTGTTGTTGTTGTATTGAAGGATTTGATATTGTGAAGTTAAATACGCATGATAATATAATTAAATCATGGGTTAGAATTAGGTATATACTAAATTTGAAGAAGTATTTATTATCTTTACATAGTGTTACATGATATAGATTCTCTGGTGATACTAATCCCCTTAAAGTTAAGCATTGGATGTCTTGAAGGCGAATAGAGTTGACTTTATGTCATAGAATATAATGTCATGTGCGTTTGTGTTAGATTCAACAACTATGGTGGTAACTCATGAATGTAAGAACAGTATTAAGTATACGGTGCCACATATGAGAAAAAGTAAGAGTTACTATAAAATTTGTTCCTGATGATTTTAGAGAGCTATGCAAAATAAATTTTTTGTAAAGTGGGAGCTTCTATAGGACACAAATATTATGCGATAGGCAAAAATTTAGAGTAAAAGAACAACACAACAATAAGGCAATGTTTGATAAATTTTCTATTACTGGATTGAGGCATTGCAAAGCCTCAATTAACTTTCACTATTGATGACAAAGAGGTGCCAGATAAAGAAGTGTTCAAACATGATCATTAAGCTAGTACATTGAAAATTCATACTTCAAGAGGTAGATTGTTAAATGCGGAGTCTAATTTCTTTAATTTTATTTGATAAGATTTGATCTTAATTTTGTAACATTGGGGGCTATGAACTTAAGATTCATTCACACTTATTTTTTTGTGATTGTGGCTACATAATTCAATTCACACAAAATTTTCAAGTTGGTGGCTACCAAAGTCATACTTCATTAAATTCAAGTTTACTATATATCATGTCTAAGCACTATATAAAGATATGATTGTATTGCATTAAAGCATTCATAAGAAGAAATAATAAAGAGGAGACAAAAAGAGAGAGAAAAGAGGGGTGCCATTTTTGAGTGCTTGAAAGTAGAGTTCTTTGATATCTTCATGAAAAAAAAAAACTAGCCCTCATTTTTACAATTGGTGATTGTATTTTCTCTGATCTAGATAAAATAGTATCATTGTCCTTATATCTAGTTTTATATAAAATGATTTTTTTTTCTTTTATTTCTTTTGAAGCGTAGTAGATTATTTAATATCTATGGGATCATGGGCATAGGCTTAAGCTGAATCTCATAAACTTCAGTTTTCTTTTTGTGGTTCTTGATTTTTCTTTTACAATAACTTTGTGGTTCTTCATACTTGCCTCTAGGTTTTGGCACCCAGCACTCCCTTTTCTAACAGGACAAGTTTTACACTCCTTGTGAAAGAGCGCTGCTTTTTTTAAATAGTTTAGTTACTATTTTCTATTATTTTAAAGTATCTTAGGTTGAGTAGTTCATTTACTTCCATGACTGATTATTATTTTTATAGCCTTTTTGACCAAAATTATGAATGATAATAATCTCCATTTTTTTAAAGGGCCAAGCGAAGATGATAATAATCTAATTTTCTATTAATATCTATCATGGTCACCATCACCTTTTCAAATTTATCTGAGTTGGAGCGTCGACTCATAGATTCTCCTCCTTTGTCATCATTTTTTATTGGATTGCCGTCCATTTCTACTGTCTACATCTAGGGTTTTGGTGAATGGTCTTACTGCTTCATCATTTCCCGCCCCTTTTTATTAGGCACCTTTGGATGTTCTAGTAGTTTTTTTTCTCCATTATTCCTTATGGTGAATCCCTTCATATGCTAGTCATCAATCTCCGAAGGCTCTTCCTCTGCGTTTGCTAATGTTGTTAGGGGGAAGGGCACCTTTTGGTTACCCAGCTCATCATTATTTTTTCATTATGACATATATATTGCTTCTTATAAGCCAACCACTAACTTTCTCATTAAAGCAGCTCTCATCCTCTTTGAAACAGATATTTTATTTTATTTTTTCATTTGAAAACTCCATTTTGTTGCACTTTGATTGGAAAATATTTAGTTGGAACTTATTCAGTCTTTCATGTATGTTATATATCTATCAGGTGACTACTCCACTGGGTTTTCTTGATAGATGCCTTCTCAAATTATCATAGACTTCACTCTAGGTGTTTCTATTATTTGAATGAATTACATTTGTGTATGTTAAAGTGATTTCTCTCTCTCTCTCTCTCTCTCTCTCTCTCTCTCTCAGTTTTTTGATATTTCTGAGTAAATCCTTTATTACTATGTTTGGGTTGCTTTCCCTCATCTCTAGGTTTGTTGCATCAGTAAAGCTATACCATACTCTTTGGGTTCAATTTTTGGCAAATCTTTACATTTGGATGTTGCTACTACTTGACTCTCTCAACCATTTGTGGCCCATGTTATTTTTTAGATGGTCATTTTTGCTCCTTTGGCTTGGGTGCTATGAATTGACACTTATTCACGTGATATGGGCAAAAGGTAGAATTTAAAGGTTTGCCCTCTTATGTTGTAAACCTTGTGATTTTTTTGCTTATGATTTTATTGATCGCTTTAAGGCAATTGCCCTCTAAAGTTTCATCTATTGAAGTGAGCTCCATTGATCATTGTATGAACTCACAAAATAATTATGCCATAAATAATCATGATGGTGGTTTTTTAGTTTGCTGGGTGTTGCTTTCTCTGCTTTGGTCCCCTTAGGGTGTTTTTATGATCTGAATTTCACTCTAAATTCATTTCTTGAGTTAGTTTTATCTCTTGTCATTGTGGGTTTTGGTTGGTAATACGGTAATACCCCCTTCATTCATTTAGTTTTAAAAGGTCTTCTGATTTACTAGAACCATGCAGGGGTAAAATTTCCCAACCTATCGAGAATCCTATAGTTATTATAACTGTTTCCCCAATGCTTCATGAGATTATTTTGAAGTGGAGAATTTTGATGATTCTAGCTTGGCTCAATCTTAATATTCTGTTAGAAATTTTGTTGATTTAGTAGATAAAAGATTTCATATTTTTTTCATCAAGATACTAATTGGAAGAAAGCTGGTTGCACTCTCTCAGATTTACTAGATGAAATAACGTTGCTGCAGATTTTAGCATTCTAGACTTGACTAATGTTTGAGTTGGCATGACCGACTACTCCAGGCTGTCATTACTCCCTTTTGTTTAATTTGTCTTGATTTGATGTTTTTTCTTTTCTTTTGAGTTACAGTCTTATGTCAGTCAGTTATCATGTATCTTTTTCATTACTAGTTATAAAATTTTATTGCTTAAAAAATGATGTGCAAAAATCATTTTCTGCATTACAAGTACAATGTATTCATTTAGAAATTTGTAGCGCATTGCTTTCTCCTGGTGTATTTCTTTAATCGCATCTCACTATTTGCCAATGTCTTCCCTGAATATTTGGATTTTGAGAATTATAATGTTCTTACTCTTCATCTTGCGAACTCATTGCTGTAGGGTCTAAGTGGTCAGCCATTGTCTGGACCAGATATTGGTGGATTTTCTGGTAACGCAACCCCACGGCTTTTTGGAAGATGGATGGGCGTGGGTTCCATGTTTCCTTTTTGTCGGGCGCATTCTGAGGCTGGAACCATCGATCAGGAACCTTGGTCCTTTGGAAAAGAGGTTTTTCATTGCCGAACAATATCATAATGCTTCTATTCTACTATGATTTTCATCCTTGAATCAATAGGCTACAACAACAACAATGACAACAATAACAACAACAACAACAAGAAGCCTTTATCTCACTAAGTGAGGTCGGCTACATGAATCTTTCGTTTCCATTGTATCCTATTATGTGTCAAATTCTCATTTAATTCAAGTATACTAAGGTCATTTTTTATACATCTTAACCAAGTCTTTTAGGTCTTCTATCTTTCTTAACATAAGACAAATCTAATATATCTACTCCCAACCGTCATCGACGGTGACGCTTTATGTGGCCAAACCATCTAAGCGACTCTCTAATCTTATTTGCCACTATTACTTTTAATTTTTTTCCGAATATACTCATTTCACATTTTATCTCTAAGAGTAAAGCCACTCATCTGAGCATCCTCATCTAACACTTAACTTAGTCTTATGCTTTTTTATCCAACATTCGCACCATAAGTCATCAGGGGTCTTACCACCATCTTATAAAATTTTTCTTTAAGTTTAAGTGGAACTTTTCTATCAGCCGATGCATTCCTCCACTTCAACCATCTAACTTGAATTCTGCTAATAACATCTCCATCTATTTCACCATTATTTTGAACAGAGCCTAAATATCAATCACTCACTCTTATTAATGACTTGTTCACCTAATGTCACAACACTACCACTAGAACTTCTACAATTAAAATTATACTTCATATATTTAGTTTTAGATCTACTTGAACGAAAACCTTTAGACTCTAATATTGACCTTCATAATTTAAGTTTTTCTTGGACTCCCTCTCTAGTCTTATCAATAAGAAGAATATCATCAGCAAAAAGCAAACACCAAGGTACATCTTCTTGCAAATGCCTAGTAAGAACATCCATAACTAAAACAAAAAGATATGAGCTTAAAGTTGATCCTTGATGTAATCCAATTGAAGTAGGAACATATTTTGTCAATCCTCCTTGTGTTTGGACACAAGTAACAGCTCTATTATACATATCCTTAATGACTTGAATATAACCAATATTAACTCCTTTCGTCTAGAACCTAAGAATATCTCTTGAAACTTTATCATAAACTTTCTCTAAATCAATAAATATCATATGTAGATCTTCCTTACTTTCTCTATATTTCTCCATCAAACCTCTTAACAAATGTATATCATCCATAGTAGATATACCTGGCATAAAACCAAATTGATTGTGAGAAACTTTTGTATCACATCGCAACCTATGCTAAATTACTCTCTCCCATAATTTTAATGTATGACACATTAACTTAATTCCTCTATAATTTATACACTCTTGTGCATTACCTATATTAAATATAGGAACCAACAAACTCTTCCTCCACTCATTTGACATCTTTTTAATCAATAACATTAAAAAGATTAGTAAGCCAAGAAATTCTTTGATCTCCTAAACATTTTCACACTTCTATTGGAATATCATCAGGTCCTACTATTTTTTCTTCATTTTCTTTAAAGCTTCTCTAACTTCGCATTTACTAATCTGAGATAAAAATAAAATATCTATTTTGGATATTAGCTAAAATCAATCTTTCGGATCCTTCATTGAAAAGTTTATCAAAATACCTTATCCACCTATTTTCAATATCATTTTCTAAGAAAAGCACTTTGTATCTTCATCCTTAATACACATCACTCAATTTCTTTACTTCTCCCATCTCTTTGATGTTAACTTATACATCTTTTACCTTCTTTGGTATTTAATCTATTTTATAAATCATTAAAAGTTAAATTTTTACATCATATATTGCTTTAGAATCTCACACCTACTTTATATTTTTTTAAATTCTCAATTTTACATATAAACCAAGTTTTATAATAATGGTTTTATTTCTATCTTTTCTTATACCTCTCTACCATCAACTTTTTTATTAAAATAAAATTTTCCTTTGATTCTCCAAGGATATTTTTATAATTTTAATTTCACTTGTTATTTTTTCCCACATAACATTAAATTTCCTTATGAACATCCCAAATTAAGCTCTCAGTTTCTTTCTTAAAATATTTTTTATTTGTGTTCTTTAAGTCATCTAATCAGGATAATAGTTTAATTTATTTTTCCTCACAATCTTTCATCTTAAAATTTAAAATTAACAATCGATGTTGTACTTAAACTTACTTGGAATACAATCTTCAATCTAAAGCGATCATTTTTTTCTTATCTAAAATAATTAATCTGTTTTTAGATTTATTTTTATAAGTAATAATATGTTCATCTCTTTTCTTAATAAAATATTAGCAACTATAAAATTATAAGCTAAAATAAAATCTAATATAGTTCTACTTTCTTCATTAATCACTCCAAATTCATAACCACCATTAATACTTTTAAAATTTTCTACCACTCTACCAACATGTCCATTTAAATCTATTTCAATAAATATTTTTTTTTCAAGAGGTATCTTTTGTATTAATTCCTCTAATTCATTCCAAAATTTTTCTTTTGAGTTTACATCCAAATCTACTTGAGGAGCATAAACACTTATAATATTAATAATCTTAGTATCAACAATAATCTTTAAAGCTATAATTCTATCTTCACATCTATTAATATTTATAACATTATCTTTCAAATTTTTATCTATAATCGCATATACACCATTTCTAGTTCGAGTTCTACTTAAATATCAAAGTTTTAAACCTAAACTATCAATCTTCTTGGCTTTCTCCCCAACCCATTTAATTTCTTGAACACATAAAATATTTATCTCCTCAACTCATTTAGTTTCTTGAATCAATAGGCTAGAATATTAAAATAACGATGGGAGAAAAAATTTTTTGTGGCATTGAACCTAGTTCATCTTCCCGATAAAGTTTCTTTTTTCTTCTTTTTATAGTGCGAAGAAGTATGCCGCCTCTCACTCTTGAGGCGCTATCGGCTAATACCACACATTTATACGCTTTTCTATCAGGCTCATACGAAGGGCACTCTTGTTCTCTCCCCTACTTTTTTTGCTGGTAAACCTTCCTCATTAAGTTTTATTTCTTTCATTTTATGCGTTTTAATCTTCAGTTGGTGAGTTACACAGATCCAACGGACAAAAAATTAAGGAATGTTGAGAATTCCTTTCTACTTGGGTCACTCTTAGTTTGTACAAGGTACTTTTGTTTTAAGCTGGATTTGTTATACCATATCCTTAATTGTTATTTATGGTGCTTAAAAATGATAATGTGGCCAGCTTTTGTTCTTCGTTTCTTTTTATGAAGCTATTTTAGTCAAAGCTGTATCTGTGAAGTTTTAAACATCTTTCCTTAAAAATGTTTGCAGAACATTTGAATATTCATATTTACACTAATGTTTTGTCACTTATTCGACAGCACAATACCAGAACGTGGATCGCATGAATTATCTCATGAATTACCAAATGGAACTTGGATGAGGTTTGATTTTGGTGATTCACATCCAGTGAGTTGTTTAACTGTAGTCTTCTTTATTTGAATCTGTAATGCATATTTATATGCCCGATTACCTTATATGATCAGCTAATTCTTTTCAATTTTATTATTTTGAAACACTTCAGGATTTGCCAATTTTGTACTTGCAAGGAGGTTCAATAATTCCTGTGGGCCCTCCTCTTCAGCATCTTGGTGAAGCCAGTCCAACCGATGACTTATCACTCTTTGTAGCTTTGGACATAAGTGGTAAGATATATTGTTATTATGTTAATAACACTACATAAAATTTATTTTTACCCTTATCGTTCTTTAAGGGCTTCCAACCTTAACAACAATTACCATTTCATCCTTTGACTAGTGGTTTTCCTCTTGATCATATAATAAAGTAAAACTGACCTCGCCTGATCAAAGCCTGAAGCTTCTAATTCTAATTATGTGGTGGTATTATTTCCTATTATTGCATTTACGGTGGTATTTTTATCTTAATTGAAAAAATATGTTCCATTTTTTCATTAATTCAGTCACATTCAGGTTGTTAGTGTTGATGAGGGTGGGCGGGTGGAGCAGGGTGAATACTTGCTTTTCCCACAAAACTCTATTTACTAACGCGTCTTAAAATTGGTAAATTGCATTGGGTGAATTTTTTTGACATGGATTGTTCACAATAAATGTTTCCTAATTCTGGATATGTTATTGATATTCCTGTCGTGTGATTTCCATTTACTTGCATCTCAAATTGGTGAATTTAAGAAAAATCATAACTGTAAACTAACAAAAAATTCATACAAAAATTTTAAAACAGTTGTAATCATCATCACTCCAAGGGATGACTTAGGCTTTTATCTGCCATGCACGTAGCCTGCGCTGCAATTAAAAACAGAATTTTTAAAAAAATATTCAAAAGTTTTTAAAATATAATGAAGATCCTACTCATTGAATCAATCAAGGGGGAAGCAAACAAGCTAATAAAATTGCACTTCATCTCAATATCTCTAGTAAATCTCTGATGTGATGATAGTGATGAGGGCGAATGAGAAGTACAGGATGTGCATTGACTTCACTAATCCTAACTTAGCATACTTGGAGTATGGGTATCTATTACAACAAATTAATGTCATTGCCAATTTGGCGATCAGGTATCTAGTTATGAGCTTCTTGGACATGTTCTCGAGATATCAGATCAAGATGCATCTCGCCAATTATGAAAAGACCATCTTCATAATGTGAGGACTTTATTGTTATAAGAGAATGTCATTTGGCTTGAAGAATAGGCGACTTATCAGAGGATGTTGGATCAAATATTCAAATACCAGAAGGGGAGGAACATAAAAGTTTGATTGGTGAAGTTCAAGTTGACTAAGTAGCACATACTAGATCTTAAGAAAATTTTTATCATATTTAAGAAGTACAATGTGCGCCTTATCCCATTAAAAAGCATACTTGATGCATGGTCAGCAAGTTCATTGGGTATCTTCTCATCTATGAAGGAATAAACATAAATCTAGATAGGGTAGAAGTCATACTCCACATGCCCTCTCCAAGGACAACTATGAAAGTGACTTGAGTGAGTTGTTGATCTTAATTGATTCATCTCAAAGATTGGTGAATGCTGCTCATTCTTTTTTAAAGTTCTGAGGGGTGCAAAAAATTTAAGTGGGCAAAAGAATATGAGGTGTTGACCTCCATGCATGTTATATTAGTCGAGTCAAGCTCATAAGACAAATTTGACGGACTTTGGATGCAATAACGTGCAAATCGAAGTTGAAATACACAGGACGTCACCAAAACTAATCGAAATGATCTCCGATCGATGAACGGATTTTGCCATTGTCTTCAAAACGTCGAAATTGACTGAAATATACATATCAACAATGACGACCGTCGAAGACAATACGCCAATCGCTAATACATATCGAGTCGTGAGATCGCCCCAAATTGTTTGTCATTAGCGTCAAATGATGAAATCTATCAAATGACGCCCACGCCAATTCGACAGTCGCGAGTATCGGCCAAAGCGGACTTGTTTTAATTAAAAGTGACCCAATTCGTCATCGAATTGATCCAAACGATATCCGATCGCGAAACGGACAGCGTCATTGCATCTGGAATGTCGAAATTACATCGAATAGACATCCAATTCGATGAAGGTTATCATGCTTAAAATTTCGTCGAAATTAACGCAAATTTCGAGGTAGAATTTACCTAATCACCCATTAATTGTGCCTAATCAATGCCTTGGATCTTGTAGCCGCCCATCTCATGCCTCCACCTCTTATTTGACTAATAATAGGCCGCCACATCATCCCTCCCATACCACTCTTAGGCCTTATTATGTTGCCACATGCAAGAACGGACAAGCTCGAAGTCTCTCTCTTTCTCCGCTCAACGAGCTCTATCCTGTTTGTCGTCATCCGTCGACACCAAACGAATGAACTCTTTCACGTTTCATCTCGTTAGAGATCGACGAGCACCGCTTGTCTACATAGAGCCAAGGTCATCTCCATTCGTTCATTGTCTCCTCCTAGATCGTTTACAACAAGGCTAGTTGGGACCATCCTGCCGCTTCCTCATTACCTGCCGATTCTCCTGCTCGATTATTCCTCTCTGCTACAGAACCTCTCTCCCGCTTCCCATCTCCATTTCAATGATGTTGTCGTCGTCTTACTCCTAACGCTGCCACTTTTGTCTTCCCCAATTCTTGTACTGGAATCACTCTTGAAGTGTAGTTTTATTTTCATGGTCGACACTTTGCTACTTCTAATTGATTCTACAACATCGGTTATAGATCAGATTCACCGACCTCTTCGAAAAAAGAGTTTAAGTGTCGATATCAGGATCCTTACACACCGACTTTTGGAAAACAAAAGAGTTGGAATGTAATTAATGAATGTAGTAGATACACTACCTAGATTTCGCTCTCATTTTGAGAACTTTTATATATTCCTGTGTTTCATAAAGCAAGTTCTATAGTTAATTACCTCTCCCACCGAGAGCATTTTCGACAAGTCAATAAATCGTTAAAGAACAGTATATAATCGGATGAGTTGAACTTATGAAATTTATTATTTTAATTTAAAACTTTATGGGAAACGATGACGCCCGCCTAGATCCCATGGTTCCGCTATCCCGCTATCGTGATCATCCGCTAATGAGGAGGTAATCGACCCAAAGAAGGATCCTTGCAATACACGGTTACGCCGCCTGGGTGTCCTCAGACTGGTGGAGTTTGTTTAAGGGGACAAATACTAACATAGCTTTTGTCCAACCAAATACATTCTACATTTCATACCAAAGAAGAAAAGCTGTAAACATAATGGCCGCGACAGTAATTTAGGTATATCGCGAAACCACCCGGTTAGAGTGTCGTAGAACGCCATTTACGGTGCCATTTCACCAAGAAAATCACGCTAACAGAGACAGCCACGCCCCACGAGCTTAAATATTTGAGTGTGAATGTAGTTATATTTTAATTGACATGGCTTTTAAAAAAATTTTCTTAATTTACCCAAGACAAACAATATAGAGTGGATTAATTTTAAAGTTTTAATTTAAATAATTTTATTTTTTTATTTATATTTATTTTGTTATTTTATTTAAATTTTGATCATTTTATGATTGATTTTAGATTTGAATATAAGATCATTTATCATTAAAATTTTAATTATAATTACTCTCGATCATGGTTAATATCAATCGATTGAGCCTACTTCCGATTTTCTACAGAGGACGGCCTAAATTCATTATCTAAGAAGATAATCCTTCAAAACCTCGTTCACTCTAAATAACATGAGGACGCTCAGACTTTTCTTCTCTTTTGAATTTTGTGTTTACCATTCATATTCAGATATATTACGTAATGATATTATTACCAAATTTTATAATATTACATTTTTAGGTTAATCCTACCTCAAAATCAAACCGGACGATAAGATTCTTTTCAGATTTGACTCAGATTTGGATTACATATCTTTCTGATATTTGATCTATGACACGCCAACATACATACAAAGATCTGTTCTTTTAAAATTGTATGGATATGATGTCAAGGTTGAAGTAATTTGACATGATGTAAGCATGAGTTTTGATATGAGATTTTGTGTTATTTAGATCAAACCGAAAAATATCCGCCAACTCGACTATCTTCGCAGAGGATCGATCTATTAATTATTTTAAAGATCTATCATTCTCCAAACCTCAGTCAATTCTGATGCACATGTAGGAGTTTGAGATTTTCTTCGAGATTTTGAACTTGAGAGAATACATTAACAACGATGCAGATATATTTATCTTTGTCATTCTACGATGTAATTAATTTCTAAGATTTCTACAAGATCATTAGATTTTAGGTTTTGTTAACTGACCCTTCCCAAGACCAAACCGGATGATAGACCGCCGACCATCTCTCAGAGGATCGTGATCTAGATTAATTATTTCAAGATCTATCATTCTCCAAACCTTAACCTGATCAGACATGGGATCTGCTTTCTTCTTTCTGATTCTTGAACTCAAAAGATGCATTAACAATGATGCGATAAATTTATTTTGTCATTTACGATAATTTTCAAGATTTACACAAGATCATTATTTTGTTAACAGCACCAAGACCAAACCGGATGTAATTCCAACTCGACTATCTTCTCGAGGATCGATCGATTAATTATTTCGATTCATTCTCCAAACTTTCAACTCGAATGTATATGATCAAGTTTATGCTTTTCTTGAGATCAACTTGAAAAGATGCATTAACAATGACGCCGATAAATTTATCTTTGTCATTCTACATGAATTACAAGATTTACAACAACATCATATTTTAGGTTTGTCCTGACCTCCAAGACCAAACCGTAATGATAACGGCCAACGACTATCTTTTGGAGGCGATCGATTAATTATTTCAAGATCTATCATTCTCCAAACCTCACAACTCGGATTATACAGGACGGGTTTGAGCTTTTCTTCTAGATATTAAACTTGAAAAGATGCATTAATGATGCCAATAAATTTATCTTCATTCTATGATAATTAAATTTCAAGATGATAACAACATCATTAGATTTTTAGATTTTGTTAACTTACCCCGCCAGACCAAACCGATGATAAAGATATATGTACTTTCATTTCATTTGATTGATATGTATTTAAACATTTAAGTTATCAATACTTCAACATGCATACAAATATCTGCTTTTTTAAAATATTGTAATAACATCAAATGCCTAAAGTTTTGATGCTCGATGACATGATGTCAATTATAAGCAAGCTTGATACTTAACATTGTAAATCATATATAGACTGCTCGTCAAATATGAATTTGCTCTTCATAAATCAAGTAAAGTGTTTCTACAAGACTATAAGCATGAGTCGATTCTTTCTACTATTTATCATGAGTCGATATATTTATCTATATACATGTATTGACTCTTTCATGTATTGCATGTATCAAGTGAGTCTGCTTTTATAAGAATGTGAATACACATCGCAAACTAACATGTCTGCTCTAAATGATATAAGTTTGATTCTTTCAATCCACTTATCCATCAAGACCGTTCTAACAAATCAAGACATTTTGTAGAGTATGAATTGATTCTTTCAAGATTTGCATGAATCAAATAGTTAAAAAACATTATTTCATAAAATCATGATTTCATTTAACTCATATTAAAGATTCAAATCAGAATAAGATAACACTTTCAATACGCATATCAATTATTTCACTTAAGATTTTTAGCATGAAGCTCTTGCCATTTGTTTTCTAAACGACATATATACTTTCAGATTCTTTATATTTTTCTTTAACACAATGACAAAATGTGGATCTAAGAAAGTTTTTACTCGCTTCTTAAGATGACTTATTATTATTATTTTTTTTAACAACTCATTCATATAGTATATAAAAATATACTTGCCCATAAAGTAAAGTTTAAATCATACCATGCATTAGTGTCACATTTTTATTTCTCACCCATTCATATAAAGATAATCACCACTTAGAAAATGAATTTGAACTTTAAATAAGTAATCATTACATATATGAAGCGCAATAATTAACTAAGCATGAGTAAGATATGAATCGTAATACATAATAATCAAGATGAAGTATATCAGAATAAGATGATTAAGCATGAATAATCATCTCAGATATACTTTTTTCAAATACTTGGACATTTCACATTTTATTTATCAAAATTTAGCCTTTCCCAAGATCATCCCGATATGGTCTCGGGAGAGCCTCACCACGCCAAGAAAGGGCGTGGTAATGTCGAGACAATCGCACAAAATTTATTCATGCCAAGAAAGCGTGCGTTAAGACACAACATACAACAAATTTCTCTACCATCAAGAAACATGTGATTTATATCTCAAATTTTCACCATGGAGAAACACGAGAAAAGATTTATATCACAAATTTTCTACCATGTTGGAAAACATGTGACAGACTTATATCAAATTCCCCACCATGGTTGGAGAAACACGTGAAGACTTATATGTTTCCCCCATGTTGGAGAAACACGTGTAAGACTTATAACAAGTTTTCACCATGTTGGAAAACACGCAGTGACTTATATCAAGTTTCTCCCATGTTGGAGAAATACGCGCAGATTTATAGCAGTTTCTCCGCCACGTTAGAAATAGGCACTTATAAAGAAATCTCCCACCATGTGGAGAAATATGAGTAGACTTATATCAAATTCTTATGTTGGAGAAATATGCAGACTTATAAGAATTTTTCACCACGTCGGAGAAACACGAAAGGTATTTATATCAAGTTTCCCACATGTGGAAATATGCGGCATTTAAAGAAGTTTTCCCATGTGGAGAAACATGCAGACTTATAACAAGCTTCCCTCATATGTTATCAAAACATGTGCGATACTTATAAAGAAATTTTCGTCATGTTGGAGAAATATATGCACTTATCACAAGTTTCCCACATCGGAGAAACTACTTATAGGATATAATAAATTTGCATTCACATATATATGAAATTAAAATATAATTGATACCCCACATAGATTATTTTCATCACCATTTCAATTGAATTTTGCATTTGATTAAACATTCAAAAGAAATTTCGTAACGTAAGCTTTAATCACATGTGCACATTTCCATTCTTCTCATTTTGAATAAAGAAGAAATACCATTAACAAGTAGGAAGTGTGCAACAATCTTTAGGTATTTCATTCTCTTTTGCTTAACAATCCAAAGGAGACAAATATAAATCATGCTTTGCCTCATGATAGTTGTTTGAAAGTAATGTTTGATTTGCAAATCATAGGATGAAACAACTAACTTCATTTAGTAGATATAAATCAATTTTCAATCAAAAAAAAATATTTGCTTGCATGATAATATGATTTAGCTAATACATTCCCTGACATTGCCAAATGAGAGAAGAGCCAAATAGAAATGAGAAAAATCTCATGGGAATCACAACCCCACTTTATTATTTCAAGCCAACATCAACATAGGATTAAACCCATGAGTAATACAAATATCCTTCCTCTCTTTTCCTTCTTCCCCAAATCAAGAGAAAGAAACAAGCATTACATATCAATGACCAAAGTAAACTTTCAAAGATGACATCATATAAGCTAATGAGATTAGATTTCATTATCACAACATGCTTTCATAATTCAAGAGCTAGAAAAGGCATAAAACAAGATATCTTGCATGATTTCAGCCTCAAATACACATGGACAGAAATATAAAATCATTTTAATGCAAGATAGAGACTTGACAATTGCTTGTAAGTAAATTATGAACAGCAGTAAGATGCAATTTTAATGAAACTAAATAGCAAAAGCGAAAGTTTAAACTTGACAAAGCCACATTTCGATTGTACTTCAAAGGCTAATTAACTTAGTGATAGCAAAAGAAAAGAAAACAAGCACAAAGTCAATCAACCCTTCCTCATCCTCTCTTCCTTTAACATGATGATTATATGAAGTTTATTCCACATAGATTAAACAATCACACTATGTTTAATAAGTCCAAAGAAATCTGAAATCTTCCCTTTTGGAGCTATATTATGAGGACAAGAGCAAGTAATACTTAGTTTGTCCATTAGAGCAACAATAGTAAGTTTAGAGAAACTAAAGAGTTTAGAATTCTCTGGCAGAGATTGGATGATGAACCATCTCAAACAAAAGCAATACTGAATATATGAAAGTAACTCCAAGAGGTACATAAGTAATTGATATGAAAATACTAAAGCACATAAACCAACATATCACAGCAGAGGAGGAGAAAGCTGCAGGCCCAAAGTGGAGAGAACAGACGGATGAAAGGAAAGGAGGAACCAAGCAAAGAGAATGAGCTCTCTACCAACCTTAAGGGAGAAAACAACAAACAAAGCTTGTAAAGATAAATCCAATCATCTTAATTTCATGTTATTGCAAACTAAAAACAAGTCCAACCATAAAACACAAATGGAAGAGGAAATGTAAATCTGCATTTCTTCAAGAAAACCCGCAACAAAATATAACTTAGATTGAAACAAACAACCAGGGGTTTCTGAAGAGTGGTAAGGATCAGAGAGGATCGGAAGAAAGAACGAGAGGGAGGATCGGCGCCCCAACAAACAACGAGAGAGGAGCCGATCACGAAGGGAATCGACGAGTTTTAGAGCCGCAGAACGAGAGAGGGAGAGTCGAATGAAGAGAATGTCGAATGAGGTCAACGCAGCCGCTGAGTATTGAGCCGATCGGCTTTCTTGATTGCCTAAACGACGGTCAGTGGACAACGGGGTTATTTTCATTGGTCGAGCCAGTGGAAGTGTGGGAGAATTACTTGACTAATTGCACATCGCCTTAATAATTAAGATAATTAGCTAATCACGTAAATTTTGATAATCATCCCAATAATAAACCCCAAGCAATATGGGTGTCAATTTTAGGTATTTCCGCAGGCCAACGCAACGACGCCGATCAATTTTGCGATCGGAGGTCGCTTGACAATGTCGCGGCCAGTGAAATTAGATTTAAATTGCGCGACGCCGTGTTCAAATTGATCGACGCTCGCTGACATTTTGTCGAATCAACCGCAAGACGCCGTTGATAGATTGACGCTTTCAGGCGACCCGATCAATTTCGCGAACGGAGGTCGTTCGGACGTCGTCGGGGCTTCACGACTTTGATATGCGCGTAATTTCATTAAAAATTAATTTTAGTTGTTTGATTGATTATTAATTGATTCGATATTTTCCAATTAATTAACTTTAATATTTTCGATGCATTACAAAGTTGAATTTTCAAATTGAATAGAATCTAATCGATTTGATCGCAATTAGGGGGTTTTAACCTCTACTTCATTTATTTAATTTCAAGTGACACGTAGTTGTAGGTCAACAGATATGATTTTCTGAAGGCAGATGAATAGTAGATAAGACTTAGATTTACCTCATTTTAGAGGACTTAGATCAGTTTTGGTTTTATAGATGCAAATATTTATAGTTAATTACCAATCGAGAGAAGCACTTTCGATTAAAATTGATGAATCGTTAAATAACGAATGTATAATAGCAGTGAGTGAAGTTTAAAATTTATGAGATTTATTATTTTAATTTAAAGTTTTTAGTTGGGGGAACGATGATGCACTTGATTTAGATTCCATGGTTCCATCATCTCGGGCTGTCGCGGTCCCTAGCGTTTAGTTAGAGGAGGTAGTCGACCCAACCTTACCGAAGGATCTTTGTTAGCAATACATGGGTTATGTCGTCCGTGTTCTTATAGACCTAGGATGGAGTTTGTTTAAGGGGATAAATATAAGTCAACCTTAGTTAACATAAGACTTTTCTTTTAATCAAATATTTATATTTTACAAAGAGCGTTAAGAACATCTGAGTGCGATCTAGTAATTTAATGGTGCCATATGCGGTGAACTACTTCGGTTAGAGTCACAGTCGTAATTCCTTTTATGTGGTGCCATTTTGCGGCAAAATCACATCGGACAGATGACACAGGTCACGTCCTTATGGGCTAAGATTATATGAGTGTGAAAATAGTTATGTATTGATTTGACATTAGCTCTTTATGAGCAAAAATTTTCTTAATTTGTCACATTCAGACAAACAGTTGTGGAGGGGTAGATTGATTTTAACTTTAAATTTAAATAATTAATTTTATTTAATTTATTATATTTTTATTTAAATATTTGATCATTTTATAATTGATTTAGATTTGAATACATGATCATTGATCATTTAAATCATAATAATGATAGTCTTTTGAATGTAGTTGACCTTGTTAACTCTGCATGCTTTCTTGCAGAGGATCAGGTCTAAATTCGTTGTTCTCATATTTATAATTCTCTAAACTTTGTCAACTCTAGCTTGAGCGTAGATGATTGGGTTTGAGACTTTTTTTTCTTGAAAGTTTGGACTTGATGAGTGTCAATAGATTTATCATTTGTATTTTATTTATTCTACCATTTTATTAAATGAAAATTCTTATAATATCATAATCGAATTTTTAGGTTTTGTTAACCCGAATCAATCCTAAGACCAAACCGGGATATCAATATCTGCTCTTTTGTTTTTGCATATGACTTGCATATCTTTTTAGATGTTTGATTTAATGAATACTTCAACATACATATAAGTATCTGTTCTTTAAAATTTTGTACGGACATTTAGATGTTTAAGTTGAAGTAGTTATGTTTGGCATGACATATATCAAATTGCAAGTTTCAATATGAATTTTTGAGTTTTGTTAACCCGGATCCGGTCCTAAGACCAAACCAGGAAATGTAGTATCTATTCTTTTATTTTGCATATGACTTGCATATCTTTTTAGATGTTTGATCTAATGAATACTTCGACATACATATAAGTATCTGTTCTTTTAAAATGATGTATGAACGTTTAGATGTTTAAGTTGAAATAGTTATGTTTGACATGACATATATCATATTGGAAGTATATATTTTGATATGGATTTTTTTTGGGTTTTGATAACCTGGACCCAGTCTTAAGACCAAATCGGGGTGATTCATTGCTTCAAAATTTATAGTCTTCAACTACTAAACTTGGCATAGAGTCGGGTTTGAGATTTTCTTTTTGAGAACTTGTTCTTGAAAAGTCACACTAACAATGATGCTGATAGATTTATATTTTGCAATTCTATAACAGAATTAACTTCTCAGGTTTTATTAAGCCAAAAATATTATAATGATATTATTAGATTTTTAGGTTTTGTTACTTCGACGTCTTAAGAACCAGATTCAACCCATCCGCTCGAACTAAGTTCATATTTGTAATACATATGTCAAGATACATGCGGGTAAAAAATTGGTTTTGAATGATTGTAGTTATCTGTTCATTCATTCAATTTGATTGCTTGCACATATCTATTTGAGCATTTAAGCTATTGGATACTTCAATATGCATACAAGTATCTGTTCTTCAAAGTGTTGTATAAATATTGAAATGTCTAAGTTGAAGTAATGATGTTTGACATGACATAAATGCTGATTTCCAAGCATAAGTTTTGATACCTAAAACCATAAATCAAATGTATATCTGATCTGTCAAATATGAATTTGACCCTTTCAAATATTTGTCATGCGTCAAGTAGTGCGTTACATAAGACAAGTTCACTCTTTCAACTATTTATCCAGTATAGATCATTACATAAGATATCGTTGACTCTTTTTTACCGTCAATCAGTGAGTGCGTTACATAAAATGTGAATACATTCAAATTAAGTGATTGTCGTTCTGAAATAGGCTTGGTTGCTTCACTTATTATAAATCAAGCGTGTATTTACGATAAATCAAGCATGCATCTGTTATGTAGAGCATGAATTTGATTATTTCAAATATTTGCATGATTCAAGTGAGAATATGTTCTTAATGATATAGGCTCTTTCAAAAATTTATATGAATCAAGTAATTAAGCAAAACATCGCTCTATGAAGCATGAGATTCATTTAATTTGAATGTTCATTTGTTTGTTCAATTTGAATGAAATGTAGTAGTATTTTGAATATACGTTATGAGTCATTCCATTAAACATTTGACACCAAACTCAAAGTTATAGATTCACATGAAACTATGATAGGTGCAAAAGCTTAGCTCCTTTGGACATTTATATAAATCATAAAGCGACAAGTTTAGATGTAGAATTGCCTAGTGCAATGGTTCAAATTTAAGTTCATTCAAGCTTATGGTTCAAACTTTTCTTAAGCCCTCTTTTAATTCATTCAATGAAGCACATGTTGTATTTCAAATGGTAATTGAAAATGTTCAATCATGTTCATTATTAAGATATCAAGTTATACTTTTTGCTTGTGAATAAATTATCAAATATCTTCTGATTTAGATTTCACTTAATTTGAGCCCTTAGGATTGAATCAATTGATCAATATTTTTTTATGAATAATTTGAATTTTGATTCACTTCTCTTTCGTGGCATGTCAAGTTTAAAAGTATGATTCAAATCATATCAAATTCAAACTTTTTATAGACTTGATTTATTAAAATTTTGATCTCGGCGTCATCCCCGTGCTTGAGAGGCCAGCTTCCATTGCCAAGAAAGGCGTGCATAGTAGGTGTTGTAAGACACCGTGACCGAAAGTATAGTTTACCTATCACGTCAAGAAAGCGTGCATAGGTTTGTATAACATAGTATTTCCTTGTTACGTTGGAACAACGTGAGCAATATCACAAATTGTTTTGCTGTATTGAAACAATGTGCACAAGTACTTATCACAAGCAAATTTCCTTATCACGTTGGAACAACGTAAGCAATTACTTATATTATAGGTTTTCTTGCCACGTTAGAAAAATGTGAGCAAATACTTATAACAAAAATTTTCCCGCCACATTGGAACAATATGAAAGGGTGCTTATCACAAAGCAAGTTTCCCTGCCACATTGAAATAATGTGAACAGGTACTTATTACAAAACATGTTTCCCTTCCATATTAGAACAATGTGAACATGTACTTATATCACAAATTTCTCTCGCATTGGAACAATGTGAACGGATAATTATCACAAAGAATATTTAGAAATTTGTATTTGCATGTGCATAAAATTAAAATATAACTGATACTCCTTTACTATAGCATAATTTTCATCACCATTTTAGCTGAATTTTGTCCTTTTGAAATATTTAAACAACAAGCTTTCCTTTCATCCCCTTCGAATCAGACAAGTGAAATAGCAAGTTGAATGCCGCATGAAACATCATAATATAACAATATTGAACAGCACAAACTTAGAATTTCCTTGCATTTTCATCTTATAATGATATAAAATGATATAAAGATGAGAACGGGCATTCAATATTTTTTATTTTTAAGTTGCAGCAACATTAGCTGCACTAAGATTGAGACTTGCTGTACATGGGAAGTACATTTTGTATGGTTGATTTAAAATAGGTTGTTGCACCATAGCTTGCTGAAATAAAACAATTATCCTTCTCACTATTATTTATAAGCTCATATCTATCATATATCAAAAAACGATTTCATCTCCAGCTTCAACTAGATTGATCTGAAGTTTCAATTCAACTCCAGATTGGTCTATCTCAAGTTTATTTGAGACAAATGCAATATATTTATCCTCTGGAGCTATGTTATGAGAATAAGAGCAATAGAATACTTACCTTGTCTGTTAGGAGCAGTAGTAGTAAGTCTAGAGCCTAAGATGTGGAGCATGAGTTTTGTAGAAAGCTGGGTTAACCTTCAGCCACTAAATTCTACTTAGCAGGGTCATCACTTTGAGGATCAAGAACTTCTGATACAAGGGAACCAAAACGAATTGGTCGATTTTTTTATCTATTGCATCTTGAAGGAAACTACAACTTCAAATACTTAGTTGGAAAACCTCCAATTCAGTACAACAACATCTACTCAAGCACAAACCTCTCAAGTAAGTCAAGCAAGGTTTCAACCATGCCAAATCCAAAACGAATGAAATCATGAAAAATGATAAATAGAGTGTTGATGGGAAAAGCAAATGATTTGCAAGAATAGGAGCGGTTTTTTATGTGTAAAACAAAGTAGACTTCAAGCGAAAACTAATTGGACATCTTTTAGTGAAAAATTAAAGAACCATTTATGCCAAAAAATGTTCATTTCTACGAAATATTGAAAGCCCTTCGCATAAATCCTAGCTTTACCCTAACAAAAATTGTTCCTTTCTTTGGCTAGCAAACCAAATTCGTTGAGAAAACTAGATCAATGATGCCAAAAGGACGAAATTAAATGATGACACACCTTGGACGAGGAATCGTCCAGTAAAATTGAGAAAATCGTAAAAGCGACACGAGAAGAGCGGGAGGCGGTGATTCCGGGAGGGGTTTCTAGAGAGGAGCAACTCGTTCGGTTTGTACGGGATTGATGGAGGCGGCCGAATGGAAGAGGGAATTGGCTTTCAGTTGCTCGGCTTGCACCGACGGAACGAGGGAAAAGGGGCTCATTCGGTTGAGAGCTGGAGATGACACGAGAAGATGGAGGATTGCGTGCTCGTCCCTTCGACTCGAACGGACGGGAAGGGGGGATCAAACAATGCGCTCGAGAGGGACGGAACTGTAATAACCGAAAGTCAGAAAAGAAAAATAAAGAGAAAATAATAATAAAATGAAAAATCCAACTGCTACGACAATTGGCCGTGGATTGGAAAAATCAGAAGGGGGGAAAGCTTGATTTCAGTTTACCGAAATCAAACCTCCAAAATCAACGACGGAGGAAACGAGAGAGGGAGAAAAGGGGGAAGATGACTTCCCTATGCGTGCCAGTTAAGCAACCGTCGTCGAGGAAGGAGGAGACAGGTGCGTCCCTCCGCATTTCGTGTGTCATCGATGAGGAAGAAGGAGGAATGTCCGTGTCGTCAGAGGAAGAGGGAGGAAAGCCACTGGCGTGCACTGCGTGTGCAAGAACCTCGGCGATGGGAAAAGCCGTCGCGTCGTCGCATTATGGGACATTAGAAAGCCGAAAGGTATATCTAGGGCAAGCTGAAAAAGGAAAAAGGAGATAAGTTATTTTCTTTTGATTTTTTTTTATAATAAAGGAAATGTATTTTATATTATAAAAGGGAAATATATTTGTTTTATATAGGTTTCAATTTAAAAAAGAAGTAAAAATTCAAATGTTCATTTTGTTATACAAATATTTACATAAGTATTTCAATATACAATATATATTTTAATGATATTAAAGGTTATGTATGTAAATCATAAATATGTTGCATAAATATGTTGAAAATTTATGAGAATAATTAAATTATTAAATTAAAACTTATAAATGAAATGCTTATAATTTAGATGAATGTACTAAAAATATGATTAATGATATGAATAGATGGAGAGCATAATTCTACCTTATACAAACCAAACTTAATTATTTAAATATATTTATAGAATAAAAAATGATTATGTTACATGCATATTTAGTAGGATCATAATCTAAAAGTAGTAATGAATAAAGTGAAATTGATAATTATAAATAATATTATTAAGGAATTTAACTTGATTTAGAAAATAGATAATGAATATTGATGAATGTGACATTAATAAAAATATGTAAGTATGTAAAGAAATGAACAAAATAAAATACATTGTTTTCTAATATTGATCCAATCAATATTTTATTCTATAGGAATTTTAATTAAGAAAAGAAGCATTAAAGTGAAGGAGATTCAATAGAAAACTGTAAATTAAAGTGAGTAATTATATTCTTACATTTATGGTAGAAAATATTTTTAATTTTTTGTGATGAAATGCATGTTTATATGATTATAACTTTTTTCTGTACTGCAAGTTGTGATTATTTTTCTTTCTTCATAAATTGTGATGTAGTTTATTGTTTCTTCATGTTGGATAATAACCTGAATGTTATATCATATTGTCATTTTATAAAGTTAAGCGATTCTTTAGTTATGAATTAATATGCATAAGTATCTTGTATCTTATGAATGTGTATGTTGAAAGTGGAGTTCACCTTATAGTGCGGTGAGGATCTGATATACGCGAAAAATGTCCAATGAAATTGACAAATGGAATATCTTATCCTTTGGATGAATATTGATAAATATTTTTTTTGGTAAAAGTTTAGACGGTGACTCCTAAAATCGATGATAAATGTAAAAGTAAAAGTTCACACGAAATATTTATTTGTACATACCTCCTATATGTTTGATTGTTTGAGCAAATTTCTTTTATGTACATGCGATAACAAAAGCGTCATTTGTTATCTTCTGTTTATTATAGTGTAATAGCGTAATTTCTTGAATTTTATTCAATTTAATTTTTTTTAAATCATCTTAACTAATATGATAGAAGGGAGGGTTATGTTTATCGCTGTAGAGAATTCGGAGATAGGTAATTATGTTATGTTGAATTATGTTTAAATTGTATTCATGAAGATATATGTGTGGACAAATTATTAAATAATTTGTGGATTATCAGAACTCTTGTATGATTGGAGATTTTATTTAAGATTGGAAGTGTTATGTAAGTTTTTCTTTTATCCGTCCGATCGTCACTTCCGCAGTATTCTAAACTCCGTCATGACAGGAATGATAGAGGACACTCGGGAAGGGAATCACACGAACGAAAAGAGAGACCTCGGGGAGGAATCGAGCGCTCGGTTGCTCGAGAGGAATGTCTCGCGAGAGGAATCAGCGTCGAGGAGGTTATCCCGGTTTGGGAAGAGTTAGAGCTGCGATTTGCGAATAGGAAAGTAATAGAGGCAAAGGGGCGGCTGTTTTAATTGGATGAGTGGGCGACAGGGTTAGGGCAAAGATTAGGGATTTAAGACAGATTAGACGACCATTAGTCATTTTAATTGTAGATTAATATAATTTTGCGTCAAATCTTATAAAATTATTTTGTGATGAACCCTAATAATATGGGTGTCGATTTTAAGTGATTTCACTGTGCTGGACGTAATGACGCAGTCGATTTCGCAATTGGAGATCATTTGGACTACATCGATGATGGTCAAAGTGGGCTTAAATTGTGCGACGTCACATTTGAATCGCTTGATATTCGCGTAGGCTTTGCCAAATTGACCGTGGAGAACGCCGTTTGATAGTTTTCAACGTTCCGACAACAACGACACAATCAATTTTGCAAATGAAGGTTGTTCGGACATCGTCAGGGCCTCCGTACCTTGATATGCGCATAATTTCATGAAAAATTGATTTTAATTACTTGATTGGTTATTAATTGATCCGATATTTCTCATTTAATTAATTTTTATATTTTAGACGCATTTATAAAGTCAAAATTTTAAATCGAGGTGAATTTGATCAAATCTGATTGCCATTAGGGCATTTTAAACCCGATTCATGTGATATTCCTCGTTAATTATTTATTTTTGGTTCATTTGACTGGTGAATTATATGTGGAGGTCAACAGTTACAACAACTTCAACAAGCGTTTGTTGAACTTGAAAGCCATAGTGCTATTACTTTAAATTTGAAATGGAAAGAGCTGGAACAACCTTTTCATGGGCTTGGATAGTCGCTGAAAAAAAAAGGTTTGAGAGACAGAAGAAATGCTAGAAAAGAGGGAAGCTGTAGTTGTAGCAAAGGAGCAAGCTTCATTAGAAAGGCTACAAGAGAAACGAGATGCTGCTTTATCTACCTTATTTGAAAAATACAGGAACTATCCTGCCGCATTAGCTGATTATACTCCAAGTAATAGTTCTCCTGATAGTAGTGTTGAAGATGGATTAGATGTTACAGTTGTTAAATCTGACATATATGATGAAACACTTATAGAAAGTAACTATTTAGATGAAAACACTCATTCAGAGCTGGTGGAATTGTGTGACAAAATGGATGTAGAAGAGCTCCACAAGTTTTCTAAAATAATGCAAAAAAGGCAGATTGGTTCCAAAGGCAATAAGTTACAAAGTCCTTGTGAGAACCTTTTGGGAATAGGGTAAAGTGAATGAAGCAGTTGCAGTAATTTGAGAAATGGAGCGGAGAGGAGTTATTGGAATTCTTAGTGTTTATTATGAATTAGCATTCTACCTTTGTGATAATGGGAGGCGACTTGCTACTACCATGGAGAATAAGTAGTCGTACGCATCTTTTTTTTTTGCGCGGCAGAGAAACTTCACGCAAGTATATGAAGACCTCGTTATGCTCAGTAGAGCTTACGGGTTAGAAGACTACGACCCCAATGTCACAAGGCACCCATGCTATTTCTGAGATGGCGGGAAGGAAATAGACTCTCTTATGTGGAGAGAGATGGGAGGTTCAATTTGGATGAGAGGACTTAATTAATTTAACCCAAAATGAACTCTAAGCTCAAATTAAAATCTGAATTGAAATTACAAATGTTTGAAGACCTGTTATGCTTAGTAGAGCTAAAGGGTAGAAGACAAGCATGATGTCATGACGTTAGTTATTAGCTAAGAAAGTTAGTAGCTCGATGCAACTCTATGCGGGAGGTTGCCAAATTTTTCAATGAATTCAAATTCCAAAAAGAATTTTATGTTGACATAATCAAAATAAACTTGAAAGTCTTGGTGCAATACAAAATGAAATGAATTGGAACTCGAGTCATAAAGGAAAATGAATATATGAAAGCTCGTCAATGAGCATAAATTATATTTCTTATTGAACAATCAAATTATATTACGAATCATACCGAACAATTGGGTTCAGAGCAAAAAGAATTTGAATGATACTTATGATGAGCCTATGAGCTTCTCTGCAATCATGAGCTAAGTTTCATTGAAACTTAAAGAACTCAATGAGCTATGAATTAAATGTAAACAAATGAATATTAATCTAAATAATTGAACAAGATCTAAAACATCTTACACCATTGGATTCGCAACACATCATACAAGCGAACAGAAGACGTTAATTAAAGTTTCTATTGAACACTTGCATTCATTATG
Organism: Cymbidium sinense; assembly: GCA_021442155.1. Taxonomy (NCBI): domain Eukaryota; kingdom Viridiplantae; phylum Streptophyta; class Magnoliopsida; order Asparagales; family Orchidaceae; genus Cymbidium; species Cymbidium sinense. The sequence goes on from CM038223.1 coordinate 93,265,448, forward strand.
AAGTGAGCTTATAATTAAATTTATCGTCTCAAAATGTGTGCAAACAATCAAAGTTTTCAATGACAATAAAATGACTATCTCCTAATACTTAAGTGATGGCTGAGTTGATTAATAATATCAACTGGAGTGGTCATCATATTATTAAAATATCTATGATATTTATATTCAATGTTCTTAAAATCAAAATCTTCAAAATATAAATATAGATCTGATCATCTATTATTAAATTAGTAGAGTTGACAAGATCTGAAATAATAAACTAAATAGTCAAGTAGATTTATGTACCCCGATGATGGTTGTTGAATAGAGATTTCAATCGGAGGGAATAGTCATAATCAAAATGTGCTTGTAAGTTCAAATCGAATTAATAAAAATCAAGTATCAATACAAATATAAAATCGGATAAATTATTAAGTTCTAAATGATTAAATGAAATTCATTATTTATAAGTTAAAATAAAATTCAATCTACCCATTTTTTAACTATTTGTTGGAGGCGATAAATTAAGAAAACTCTAGCTCACAAATGAGTCAATGAAGTTAAATGTTCCATGCATCTCAATCAATAAGGGGCGTGACGTGTGTTCTATCCGTGGCTTGGCGAGACTCACATATGATGCAATTACGGCCTCCGATTGGTTGTCGCCAAATGACACCATTATATTATGGTCACGATTGTAGCTCTTATGCTCTCCAATGACTGTCCCTTGAGATGTGAATCATATGGTGCACTTGATAAGGCAAAAGCCACTGTTAGTTAAGGTGTACTTAAATTTGTCTAGACAAGGATCACCTAAGTCTACAAAGTTCTCTTGGGCAACTTAGTCGGGTTGATTACTTCTCTCGACTAAATAGGTATGGACTAAACGTGCCATATGCTCTTGATTGAGCATGTCATCATTCCCCCAACCATCCGCTTCAAGTTAAAGGATGATGAATTTCATAAATCTAAATTCTAAAACTCCAAATCTCTTCTTGTATCTTTGCATTTTAGCGATCTAATTCTTAATCAAGTTCTTTCTCAAAGATTGTGGTAATTAACTATAGGCTGCTATAGGAAAACAATCGGTCTTCACAAAATGAGGGTGAAATTTACGGTAGTGTCTTATCTATTGTTTCATCCCCCAAAATTTGATCGACATTTAATCCTCTCTTTATTGAGGAGGTGGCTCTCAGATTTATGGCGACTCCAGGGCAAGTTTCTCTTCTATATTTGGCTCAAATCTAAATTTATAACAAAGTATAATGAAATTAAACTTTAAAGTTATTTATAAAATTAAATTGATGGAAATTTAAAATTATTTTTATAATGAACATAATTTTGAATTTTTCAAGATCTTATTGATACATAACTTGTTCTCATATTTTATAATGATTGTTTTATTGTATCTCTTCATTTTGAAAGTGGGGTAATATATCAATTATTGATTATTAATTTTCATCTTTTATTTGCAAGAATGAATCTCCAGAACACCCCGTTCACTGTGCAGCCAGGTCGCAGAATCAACATCCGTTTGACTAATGCTATCATAAACACTAAAGATGCTGGAGCTACTATACAATTTGGTAGTATGAATTTTCCAGTCCGCTGAATTACTATTATGCACGAGACATTATTAACACACACATCAACTGCGCTAAGTTTACTAAAGCGCCTATCGCTATTGAGGCTCCTCAAAAGAGGGCCTCTATATTTTTATAATGAACATGCACTGAAACTCCAGTCAAGAAGAGAATTATCACTGGACAAACAACTGGACAAACAATTTTAGTAGTGCATGTGAATGTCACCTCCTTGTCGATAGAGCCTTTTGCGCAAGGCCGACATGATGTTGAAGCTTCCTCATCTGAAGGAAAACTAACAAGAACGCAGAGGAGAAGAAGGAAGCTGAGTTGCATGTTCATCAGCTCTCACCTGAGCTATATGTTATACAACTAGTCTTATAACTAGAAGTGAGTATTTTTACCCATAATAAATTTAAAAAATCTGAAATAGGTGAAAATGAATAGCTCTTTTGTATTGTTAAGCGATCTTTTGAGCTTTGGCTCTCAAACCTTCGTGAAGAAACAACTTGAAATTTTAGCTGCTCGAGTACATAGAGTCTTGTAGGTTGTTAAGGAAAAATGTTTTATGAAGAAGTATCAAATGCCAATTATCAAAGAAGCAAAAAATGCTTCACTATAGAAGCTACTATTAGTGATAATAAGAACTCAAGATCGCTCTAAACAAGCCCTACACTATGAGCATCGAGGTGTGTCACCTGGACTGCATGTGCAGGAATCCATCGTCGAAAGGTCCCGATAAAAAGAAAAATAAATCTGGAGGCCAAAGCCTCAAGAAGAAGTAGTGACGGAGAAGCAGAAATGTGTGACATCCAATTTGCATTCCCGGAGGTCCGGCAACGACAGGATTCGACAGGAATGGATTCCTAAAAAGAAAGTTTTAATTGATGAGCCCCATGGTAGTCGACACCCTGGAGAGTCCTCCAAGGAATCCCATCACTAATCCATTTAATCTCCTCAAGGAATTCCATCACTAACCTATTTAATCTCCTCAAGAGGTTGATTTCGACTGTAGCCCTCCAATTGAAGAAATGTTCATGTCGCAGGCTGAGCTTGAGATTCGATGGAGATGATTCTCAGAAGTGAGGCTACAAGAAGAAGATGAAGATGATGATGATGATGAGACCATGAGAATAGAAGTGATCAAGGTGATGATCAGTCTGATACTAAGTTCTATAATCAACGTCGACGTACCATCCTACCTGCTGCTCCTCCCAAAAGACAAGAAGAATTAAGAGCTTTATTTTATGAGTTTAGGGATTGCTTCTCTTGGACATATGTTGAGATGTCAGGCTTATCCCTTGAGGTGGCAGTTCACAAACTCGCTATCAAGGCAGATGCAACACCTATTAAGTAAGCTCCTAGGCGAATGAGGTTAGAGATTGAAGAACAAGTGATTGCAGAAATTAAAAAGTTCATCGAAGCAAGCATCATTCGGTAGGAGAAGTATGCAGATTGGATAGCTAATATTGTCCCCGTTAGGAAGAAGAATAGTTAAATCCATATCTACATTGACTTCCAGGATCTAAATAAGGTTTGACCAAAAGATGACTTTTCGCTTCCAATATCAGAATTACTAGTGGATAATACTTACAATTATGATATGTTCTCATTCATGGACGGATCATCGGGATCAATCAAATCAAGATGACTCTTGAAGACGAGAAACACATCATTCAGGATGTCATTTGGTATATATTGCTACACAATCGTGCCATTCAGATTGAAGAATGTTGGAACTACATATTAGAGGATCATGACACACATCTTCGATGAGTTGATTCATCAGAAAATAGAATACTATGTTGATAACCTTATCGTTAAAAGCATAGATCAAGAAGATCATTTTGATGACTTGAGGATGGTCTTCGAAAGAATTAGACATTATGATCTTAAGATGAATTCTCTTAAATGTGCATTTGGGGTTTCGTTTGGAAAGTTTTTTGGCTACGTGGTGCTGCAAAGAGAAATGAGATCGACCATAATAAAATCAAAGTGATAATGGATATGTCACTGCTGAAGAATCTTTGTCAGCTTCGTTCTGTGAGGGGATATCTGACATTCATTCGATACTTCATATCAAATTTGTCGGGCAGGTGTCAACCATTTGCAAAATTAATGAAGGAGAATGCACCATTTAAGTGAGACAATAAATGTCGAGAAGCATTCGATTGCATCAAAAGATACCTATTGAATCCACCAATTCTGACTGCGTTAATCCCGGGAAAGCCCTTCATTTTATATACAACTGCACTAGAAGAATCTCTCGAGCGTTATTGGCATCAAAATGAAGAAGACAAGGAAAATACTCTTTATTACATAAATCGAAGATTAATAGAAGCAGAAGCGATTCTCCAAATAGAAACACTGTTTTGCAGTAATCTTCGCCGTCCAGAAGCTCAAACATTATATGTTGTCAAACAAGATAACGCTTATCTCAATGATTGTTCTGCTGAAATTCTTGATGATAAGATTAACGTTGATAGGTCGTTTGACACGATGAATGGTGCTCCTATTACAATTTGATATTACATATGTATCTCATAAAGCTATAAAGGGGTAGATACTAGCAGATTTTCTTGCCGCACATTCTATCCGGATAGATTCAATACTCAATAATGATTTACCTGATGAACAGATTCTGCTTTTCCATGAAAAAGAAAAGTTGCATATTTGAGAAATGTATTTTGACGAAGCATCATCTATTAAGCTTGCCCAGCCTTTACCAAAACCAAGAGCTAGCATTAGTATCGTCTTCATAACACTAAAATGTGGCATAATAAGACGTTCATACAGATTGACTGAACCAAGAACCAATAATGAAGCTGAATACGAGGCATTGGTGACAGACCTCGAAGAAGCTATTGTTATCAACATCCAAAATCTAATAATCTTTTGAAATTCTCAATTGGTGATTAACTAAGTATTGGGTGTTTATAAAATTAATAAGCTTGAATTGACGTACTATTATAGACAAGTGTTTGAGATAATGAAGCAAATTCTGAACGTTAAACTAGTTTGAGTTTCTTGATAAAAAAATAGCAAAGTCTGCTATGGAAAAGAGATGATGAACACGGGCGATGGCGATGTGATGATTGTCCACTGGAAGTTCTGCAGAGAAATCCGTACTCCCGCAGTGAGGGGACATCAAACTCAAGCCAACAGGAAGCAATTTGAATTGCTTCTTACTCTCCCAAAGAACAAATACAAGAGACAAACTCAAAAGTACTGCAAAGGAATCATATGAAGCTTTTATGGTGGAAGAGCTTGATGATTGGAAACAACCTTTCATCGACTATTTCAAAGAAAGTAAATTTTCGAGCAGTAAATCGCTAGCTGCGTAGATTACGAAAGAATCTTTACATATGCTTATATCAATGACACATTGTATCGTATGTCTTTTGAGCAAATGTGGTTACAATGTTTAGAATAGATGAAGCCAACAAGGTGATGTCAAATTCATGAAGGAGCTCACTAGTCTGGTTCCAACATGGCAACAAAAATTAAAATGATGGCTATTATTGACCTTCAATGGTGAAAGACTGCATACATCATGTTAAGAGATGTCATGAATGCTAAGTTCACAGAGATATCGTTCACCAACCTCCGAATTCTCTGCACCCAACAATAGTGTCATGGCAATTCAAACATTGGGGCACATATATAATTAGGTCGATTGATCCTCCATCGTTAGCCATACATCAATTTATTTTAGCAGCTATTGACTACTTTTCCAAATGGGCTGAAGCTGCTCCGTTTAAGGAAGTCACTGTTGATCGAGTCATTGACTTCTTCACCAACAATGTTGTCTATAGATTCAGGGTGTCATGATAAATTATTTTAAACAACAGTTTGGCTTTCAAGAGTTCGAAGATATACAGATTCGCTGATCAACACAAAATCGATTGGCGATACTCATCAATTTACTATCCAAGAGCTAATGGTCTAACAGAGGCATTTAATAAAATATTGATAAAGTTGCTCAAAAAGATTCTCATGAAAAATAAAAGAGAGTGACGCACTAAAATGATAGAAGTACTGTGAGCATATAGAACCACTTACAAGACGTCGACCAAAGCCACTCTTTATACTCTTTAACATTTGGAGTTGAAACTGTTCTACCACTAGAAGTTGAGTTACCATCACTTTGTGGCTGTCCAATTCAATCTTACTCAAGATGAGGACGCTAGCTTGCGAATGAAAGAGTTGGATGCGCTTGAGGGAGTTAGACTCTAAGCACAACAAAGTTTAGAAATCTATTGAGCGAGGATGTCCAAAGCATTCAATAGTTCAGTACGTCCTTGGACATTCTAGAAAGGTGAATTGGTTATAGTGTTGAGAAGGCCAATCATACCTCATCATAAGGTGTATCAAGGAGAAGCCTGCTTATTGGCACAAACGGTCAACAATCGTGCCACCAATCGACGGTCGCTATCTCAAAAAATATCATGCCTGACTGTGAATAAATATATATATACTTAGATGAACATTATACTAGTAAGACCTTCATGTCAAATACGCATGTAATGTCACTTGAAGATTCTCTCGTGAAACGAGAACTTTTTTTCAAGATACTACGAAAGCCCTCATGTTGGACAAGGGGTATTTTTATATATTTTCTAAATTGACATCGTGCTTCAAGTCGAGATCCTTTGATAAATATATATGATGATCATAATAAGTTATGTTTATTTATATTAAAGAAGATTAAGCCCTGTGATATATTTTGAACTAAGTCTGCAATCCCCCTATTAGACAGGGGGCATTTTTATATATTTATCGAAGCCGATATCGTGCTTTAAGTTGAGATCCTTAGGTTGATACATATTATGATTGGAAATAGATCACGTCTATTTTACGTTAAAGGAAACTAAGCTTTGTAATATATTTTTGAACTAGTCTGTAATCCCCCATTAGACTGGAGGCATTTTTTAAAAAAACTTTTGTGTTTAAGGTTGTTTAATCTTCTCCTATGAAACCGAAAATCTTCTTGTATATATTCAGGTTGACATCGAGTTTATATGCCGAAATCCCTAAATATATTCATAACTGTTATTGTTAAAATTGCAGGCTCTTGCGAGAACAAAAATAATCTATTTCAATGCATGGAAAGACAGCTCTAAATATCAAAAGTTTCTCTCTAAGATTTGTTAAATTTCGAAGATCAAGTTAGATGAACTCCAAATTTCGGAAGCTTCAATTAGCTAAGTTGAAAAATCATCAATCTTTACATACTATATGCTATGCATTTAGCGATCTACAATAAGTTAATCTCTCAATTGGAAAGGGTAATTAAATTGTTAATGCTATAGAAACCCAAATATAAAGTTCTCATAAAATGAGGGCGAAATTTATGGGTAGTATCTTATTTACTATTCTAACTATCTTCTGAAAATTTCACCGACATAAATCATACTCCTTTCACCAAGAGGTGATGAATTTTGAACCTGTAATATCCATTTCATTATTTCTAATTTTTTGTTTAAGCTAATTCGGGATCAGCACTTCTAGAAATCCACTTACCGGCGGGATTAAAGCCTCGACGCGTGTATGGCGGGATCGATCGAAGGTAATCATGGCCGTGACTGTTCATTTCCTTCCGCAGTGGGTCGAGACCGGCTCGTTCGCCGGCGTGATGGATTTCCTCCTCACTTTCGCCCGGCCGACATTGCAGTGTCGTAGATCGGCGTCGTGACGGAATCCGGCGTCGGCCATTTGCTCGGACGCGCATCCGGCGTCGGCAGGCGGAAGTCGCCGCCTCAGTGGCGTCGGCTGAGTTCGGCCGTAACCACCGCTGGACTGCTTTTCGGTGGAAGCGAATTCCCGCCAGCGGCAGCTTGGAAGCAGCCGCGCGGGTAATCCGTAAAACGCTTCGGTTTGGAAATCAGTGAACCGTCGGCTCGGCTCAAATGAGCCGTCGGCTGGTTGAATTCATTCTGGCCGTCGGGAAACTTAGGAATTTTGTAAGTTCTTAATTTCTTTCCTTTATCACTCTTTATTGGCCTTCGCGTTGAAATCGTGATTGAGGAGTTTTTAGAATTTTGTTCTTAGGTGAGTTGTAGAATTATTGTGTAGTAAAGCGGGATTTGGATTGGCATTTTGTAATTTTAGTTTTTAATTTAAGCGGGTAATTAATAGTGGCGTTAGGAGATTTCTTTGGAGATTACTTTGGAGTAAATCGGTGTTTGAAACATGAGGAAGAGATCAATTCGGGTAAGATTGGTGTTAATTATGTTTCATTTATGAGTTGTATGTTATAGAAGTCTTAGAAGAGTTATTTCATTATAGGTTGTATCTTCGAGGAGGAATCGAGGTGCAGCGTCCACGACCAAACGAGGTGAGACATAATTCTTAATGTAAATTCGGTTTATCTTTATGTATCTGTTGTTTACTTCTTGATAAATTGTATGAATGGCGTAGATTTACACGTATTGAATGTCTTGTCATCGTATTGAATGTAAATACTGAATCTTTATTTGGCCTTGCGTAGATTAATGATTCTGATGTGTAATTTAGTTATTGATTTCATTTAGTATAGAAATGTTTTAATACGTATTGTAAAGCGGTAATGTGATAAGCAGGGAAATGCTCAGGGGAAAATTGTGATAGGAGAAGGCTATATTCTGGGGAATCTGCCTTGAGATAGGACAAAAAAGTTCGACGAGATGAGCCGTGATTAGGGGATCTTAGTATCCCGACTACGGCATTTTGAGGTTGGGGTGCTAAAGGTCCAGTAGTGTCAGAACATTAGGTATATAGAGTATAGTTCCGACCACTACTTCTCTTGTTTTAAAGTAGGCGGTAAGTGTGGCACTTATGAATGAAAGTCAAACACTGTCTGATTATAAATGACATTTCCCAGAAAATGATTTGATATAGAGCTGAAAGCGAAAAATCAACGTTCGCAGCATTGATTGATCTGATATGAGCTTATAGTATTATTGATTATATTATTACATTTACTACTGACATATTGTTGATTCTGTTACATTCTTGCGATGAGTTACTACAGTTTCTGCGACTTTGCAAATTTACATACTCAATGCGATTGTTTTATTGTCTTTGTCTTGGGGCTTGTTTAGCGTTGTCTCATTAAGCTTTTAGCTTATGATGATCTTCTGGATTGAAAATTCAGGGAAAAGGCAATTTGGGTAAATTTAGTCTTTTTTGTTGAATTAATATAGTTTTGGGAAGCTTAAAGGCTTTTTTAGTGCGTCTAATTAAATGTCTTTTAGTTTCGTATTTATTCTATTTAAAGATTTTATCTTAGGTATTTGTGATATGAATTAAGTTAAGTGGTATATGAATTTGAATAGTTTAGTGATGATTTGATTAGATACACCTTTACTTGCGTTCGCGATAGCAGGTTGGAGCGATGTCGGTGGAGAATGTCCCGTCAGTCGTCTGATATTCTGCGTCGGTGGCCGTAAGGGGTCATTTGGGGTGTGACAACAACAACGAGCTAAGTGCTCATCAGAGAAAAAGGCAAGAATGAATAACCATTTTATCATGCCAACAACATTTTGTGAAATGTTGAGTTATGGTACCCCATCATGGAGAAACTAGCTCTCTCTCATCATCTTAGCTTGAAGCTCTTTGACTTATTTTTTAAATCAAGCGGTCTTGGAGATCAATTTCCTTTGGAGCTCACGAGGCTCAATATTGGAAAAGGCAAGTTATTGCAAGTAGAAGAGAGCATCTGTTATGCTAGATGAATCTATTTATAGAATATCTAGAGACCAAGAAAGTCGCCACACATGTCCAGGATCCAAGGTGATTCAAAATCAATGCGATAGCATGTTTTGATTGTAAGTGAATTGTTTAGAAGATCAGTGACTTCATTCAACCTTAGATGTGTAAAAGAGAGTGAGTGAGATCAAATGTTAAAGGAAGTGCATTTTGACAAGTGTGAAAACTACTTAGGAGGAATAATACTTACCCAATGAATCTTGTGGCAAGGTTACTTTTGGTGACTTTGAGTAAGGATTTAGAGGGATTCTCATGGAGATGCAAACAGTGGTCAAAGTTTGCTCCAATGCAATTATTGCCCTCGCTCGCATTAGCTACAATTGATTAGTAGCTCTTGTCCATTCACCATTTTGAGCATGAACTTGGTTGACCTTTGCCACTCATTAGTGGGCAAAGGAAGTTCATTTTGATTATGATGGAGTGTTTGTCTAAATGGATAGAAGCTAAAGCACTTGCCAAATTCACATCACAGGTGGTGACAAACTTTATATTAGTTCAATAGTAGTTTTCAAATACTGGCTGTCAATGATCATTAAAACTAACAACATACCTTAGTTCGTTGACAAGAGCATAAATGAGTTTTATTAATCCTAAGGCATTCGTCTCTGTTCAGTGCCTAAAGATAAACTGTTAAGTCAAAGTAATGAATAAATAGATCATTAACTTGCTAAAGCAAAAGATCAAATGTGTCAAGAATTGTGTAGAGGTGCATCTTTCAATCCTTGGGGTTCTTAGGACGACACATTCTTCGGCCTCAGGCTAGATTCCATTTATTATATCTCATGGAGCTTAAGTCTTGCTATTTGTTTAGTACAAGCCACAACTAGTGAGTATAGTGGTTGCTAACTATGATCAACAACCCATCGAGCGGGAGGATGAAATGAAAAGGTATGGAGTGTTGCTCGAATTATTATTAGACAATATAGGATGCAAGCTTTGTTGAGGTAGATGAAATAAAGAGGAGGACAACAAAGTATTACAACATGAGCAGCATGGAGAAAAACTTCCAATCTAGTGATTTAATAGTAAAGAAGGTGGATGCAGTAGTGCGTTAAAATGCACTCAACAAGCTTAGATCGACATGGGTTGTACATAATCAAGAAGCAAGTCAAACTAGGTGTTTATCAGCATAAACCACTTGATGAAGGATGTGCCAAGGACTTGGTGCATATAACGTCAAGAAATTCTATTCATAAAGGAAGTTATTTGTTTTTGATTATTTTATATTTATTTCTTATGACGAATCATAAACACTATAAAAGCATTTTGATCATTAATAACTATCTCGCGTAAGAGTCATGTTACCTTTTCTCTTTATGTATGAACTCATTTATACTTCTTGACACTCGAAGAATGCGCATCTCTAATTGAGTGTCCTATGGGAGCTTGATCTCATATTGAAGCAATTTGGTCACTTGTAAAGCAGGCCAACTTTAAATGTAGCGAGGTGCAATCTATGCAACTTAATTAGAGCTTTTAACTATAAGTTCGAGTGAATCAACTTGAGGAGCAACCAAAAATCAAGCCTTAAGGTATTGAAAAGCGACGAGACTACTCACTATAGGAAAGCCAAAGCTCTCGAAAAGACATGCATGTAAGCATGATTATTCTCACCTAAGGCCATACTTGCTCTAAATGTGTGGCCAACTACCTTAATACTTGCAATAATACTTTGCTCTCATGTGTGCATGTGCTTGTGTATATACATAGATACATACATATATCTATCTATTTATCTATTTTGTGTATTTGTCTCTGCCCGTTCGTCATCAATGAATCCTCGATATGTATAGACAAGTACACCAAAAAAATCAATCCGCACAAGTATCCAAGAGTTCGCATTCAATGATGATGTCAAATATATATTAAAAAAAAGTTTTAGTGACGAGTTAAAATAAACAATTTCATTATCATATTTTTAATGTTGCATATGATGAGGTACAAGAGTAAATGCTTAATACATGTAAAAATAGTTTCACCTTCACACGTTTATAGAAAAGGGAAAAAGCTTAGCTAGCTAGCGGCACTCGACCTATTGCTTTCTTTGTAGTTTGATAGCGTGAATGCATTATGCATATCTAAGAATTTGTTGTTTGGGTGGTGGTTCTGCACCAACTTCCTTATGTCGAATTGGATGCCCAACATTAACTTAGCAATGAAAAAGTTCTTATACTTAGGTGATTGCCCGAAGTTGGCCCATAGCACCTCTTTCTCTTGGAATTGCATCTCTCGTTGCCACTACTCTTCACGATTAGTGAGCTCCCAAGTGAACTCACTCTTATCCACTTTGTGACGAGCAAAATTTATGATGAGCCTATTCTTCTCAAGTTCCTTTGTGCCCTTTCGCTCGCCTTGCAATGGGTAAACTCCTCACAAAGTGATGATTGAGTAATGCGTTGCTTTAATTCTTGTCGGAGGTTATGGGTTGTCTACTAGTTCACTACTTGAGCATTTATTGTCGTGAAGTGAAGCTTTAATTGGGAACACTGCTAGGATACTCATCAAAGCTAGAAGAATCTACACAATCACCACAATTATTGGTGACGTTGGATGGGTTGTCCATGCACGAGACATAAATGCTCGTCATTTTGATGTGCGGCCTCACCTTTTTCTTCTTCTTGGAGGACTCGACTTTTGTATCCTAACTTACCCTTGTGAAGTCACTTTGTGCTAACAACATGGAGGAGCAGTTATAGTACTCTATGCTTCTTCTCACAGCACTGCCCTTACTACTTCAACTCACAATGGTGACATGGTTTTGGTTGCTACACTTGCCATCCTTATAGTCTCCGGGGTCATCATATACCTAAGAGACATTAGCGAGGAGGTGACGGTGGAAATGGGAGCATCGACAAGGCACTCCTCAACTAGTAAGGGCCTAGTTAGCAAGTCTTTTAAGAGCGCGAGTACTTAAGGGCTGATCGGACATGTGATCGCACTCATGCCTCCTTCCAAGTAATATAGCGTGCACATTAGTAAGCAAGTCGACTCCACATAGTAAGATGAGTTCTTCTAATAAAGTGATTGGAAGATTAGTCCACCTATTAGGAAGAAATCGATATTGTAGCCCTTTCCCTTCTGTTCTGAAAGGATAGTCTCTGGCAGATTCAACTTTGGTGTTACAATCTTCTCTTTTCAAAAAGGCACCAATTTAGTCACCATCAGCCAACTAATCAAGCTCTTGATTAAGAGAAATTGACCTCTCTACTTCTTTTATGTGCCAGCTTGGACATCCTTATCAGAACTCCAAAGAATTGGACCATCCCATCTCGTTGGCCTTGGTTGCAAAGAGATGGTAAAACAACGTCAAACTCCTTGAAATTTTTAAAGTGATGATAGTTGCCATCGAATTCAGTAGTTGTTGAATCAACACCAACCCATAAAGTTCAGAGTATTCACTAACTTTGGACAAATTTGAAACCTCAAGTTGAGTTTAAAGTGGTCATATGGAACACACAATTTGTCCGAATTGGCAGTGTTGATTCGCTAGTCCTTTTTTGAAGCTCATGCTACATAATTTGTATTAGTGTAGTAATACCTCAAGAATGCCATGTTGAGCAATGTGCTATATGCTATTGAGCGCTTATAGTATTCGACGTCTATGAAGGCACAAGCACTTTTTTTTCATTGTCCTCATAAGTAAACTTGATAGAAAGAACCTAAGGGAATGAAGGAAGCTCATACCTAAAGATTAAAGTGCACTTGTTTGAAGGGAAATTATCATAATCAATGACTTCACCTCCCACAAAGGGCTATTTATAGAGGTTAAATTTATCGATTCTTGGAGCGATGTCAAATTAAATTGTGAAGATTTGGTAAATCCAACACCAAAATTCATAACAAGACATCGCATAATGGACTCGCCATGAGAGAGGAAATAAACTAACTCATCACAAGTATAGAGATACACAAAGGCACACATAGTCAAGGTTATAAGTAAAGCTAACAAAGTATTGAATTAATAATAAAAATTTATTACAACATGTGCACTTAGCATTACATGTTATTACAAGGATTAGCTCTTAAAAGATTGACCAAGTGCAAAGTTTAATATTACACTAAGGAGAGACCTTTATTTTATTAAGCATTGTAGGACTAACTCATCGCTTGCAATAAACATTGCGAAACCAATCAACTCATTGTGGTGACAAGCAACCATTACTTATATGCACAACCCTCTCAACTCGTCTCTGCAGCGACACAAATCTCGAAGCAATTGTTGATGTACTCACACCTTGCTCCAATAAGTCAATCTTGTGACAAAAGGCCTAGAGCTCAGCCTATAAGCAATTTAGGTTATCCTTCCATTTGACGTTTACTTACCTTGCTGCCAGCCAACAATGGAGCCCTAGTAGAGTCCCTTTTTTGTTCTTGTTTGTTAGAATTGGAGCTCGTAACTTGAATGGGAGAAGGTGGACCTTTCATCTTGTCTTCACTTGCGTCGGTTGTTTCTTCTTCCTTGCTAGTAGCCGTGTCACAAGGAATTATAAGTCAAAAACTTGCTACGGCTGCACTCGCCCTAACTGTGGTCGCTTATGTAGAATGTAAGGAAGCAATAATCTTGTTCATAGTGGTGATTTCTATAATAATAAGATGACTCATCAAGGGAGTCCTCTTAAACTCAAGAAGCCACTGGGAGATTAGGAATGATTCCTGCTCACTTGGCGCATGACCTAATAACTCATCCATGGTGAGGTAAACTCTTAGCTCGCCAGGAAAAGAACTCAATAGTCTGTTATAAAGGAACTTGTCAATGACCGACTATTTCAGTGGCACTTGGAAGTTGCTAGTCATCGTTGGTGATTCTAAGGCACTTGTTAATCCAACTTGTGAGTATATCTTAAGATTTTAACAATTCCCAAATGATAACATGAAAGAGTGAAGCATAATAATGATACCTCGGTGAGAATTGCCTTCATCAAATTATGGTAGGTCGAAGATGGTTGTTCGTGGATTACCATCTTCTTCACTCACCTCCTCACCAACTAAACTTCTTATTTTTCCCCATTGAGTTGCGCACAACACAATTGGAATGATAACCCCAATTCGAGGCACTCCTCACTCATCACGGGGGCCATCTAGCCAAAAGCTGCATTCACCATCTTAGGATGACTTCAACGACATTGTTTTTCTTCTTTAGTAGCTCCCTCTACAAACCAGCATCGTCAACATTGCCAACCATATCGTGAGAAGCTATTATTTTGAAAGAACTTGGCATATGTTGTAAAGGAGATGTGACCAACTAAGTGCTCCATCGACCATCAATTTACATATACATAATCCTTGAGTTGTCACATCGGCGGTCAAAATAAAGGTGATGTAACTTTTTTCTCAAAAGATTCCTTCAGAATCATAATATCATAAACGATTATAATTCTAGTAGAAATGATTTCATCCCCATCACTAATTCTCGTTCTTTTACTAGTCATTTCTATAATTAGCGAGAGAATTAAATATAGACCCAAGATATATCACTCACCTAATATACTTGTCTGGAGGGATTCACTTAGTGAATCAGCCAAGTCGAGCTAGCTTGGAACCTACACACATCAACTTGCCGTCAACTCGTCAATCGAAGGACATGTCTTCAGATATGTTCCAACAAGGGGATCGTCACTTGTTCAGACAGCTTATCTGATTCGCTCAGCATACATAGCATGCCATTTTTATAGGGAAAGTCATTAGTTGCTCGCCTATAGCATGACTCGACAGAGATTCAAAAAGTGAACTCGCTCCACATTTCACATTAGTCATGTGGATTCACATGATGAGGCTTATCATCCAAAGACCACACCTTAGCTACACCAGATTATTGTACATGTGTTTGTACTTGAGTAGTCCTTAAGAGTATGTATATATTTTTAATTATTTTATGAGTTTCCTTTATCGCTTTTAGTAGCCCTCCAATACTATAAATAAAAGGTCTAGAGTCATATTCAGACTCTTTACTTGTAGGACTCTCTAACATCTTTAGAGTCACATTGAAAATCATGCATTCTTGATTACACACTCTTTTTTTTCTCTCTCTCTACCCTTCTACTCCGAGTATGTCTCATAAAAAATGTTTAATGTCAACTCATGGACTGATTCAACATGAGCAGTAACCAAACATCAACCCAAATCAAGTTAATTGCAATAGCCAAATTCAAATGTAATAGTCAATAAACCCAACTAAAGGCCCAAAACAAAATATAGATCAATATCAGCGAAACAACAAAAACAATGAACCATAATACCAACACCAACAAATCAACAATGAACCAATTGTTGAATAGAAGATGAAACATAAAACTAAATCGCAACCAACTAAGCTACCAAAAGAAGTGACCAACAATAAACCAAACAGCGAGCTAGCAATAAATCAAGCTAAATCAGTGTGCATTAACAACAAACGAAATACTGACAGCTATACCAAGAAACCATTAACTGCATAACTTCTAAATTGAATTTGTGAAGACAATAAATTAACCAATACATTGGAGACACAACCTCTCTTCCATAGGAATTGTCAATTTGGGCATCACAAAATTATAAAAACCAAAAATTATGTATGGAAAGCAGCAGTAAATGAAGTAGAAACATTTCCTACATGAATGCACTTTATTTGTGTTTTGACAAGCATAAATTTTGAGATTTTCATCATTTAAAAATATCATGATTAATAGTAATTTTTTTCTATAAATATTACCATGCTAATCTTGCATATGATTAATGTATGGTGCAATAGGAGATGATATGTGTGTTGAAAATACTAAGGGCTCGTTTGGTTCTAAGTATTTAGAATTTAAGTATTACATTTAGACTGTTTGGTTCTGCATTTGAATCAGAAAAGAATTCATGTAAAGATTCTTTATAGTTGTTTGGTTGACAAAATGTAATATAAAAGAAGCGAAGGTTTTGATATCGGCGGCGGAGGACGGGGCGGGTAGTGATCGGCGGCGGTGATCGCGGTGGCAGCCGGTGGGTCGGCGTCGGCGGCGGCTGGCGGCCGGCGGTGGCGGCGCGGCGGCGGGCGGCGGCCGCCATCGCATCACTTTATATTGGCCGGTGTATTTGGAATTCGCCCAAATCCAAATACCATCGTCTTCAGTGTATTTGAAATCATTACATTACATCTGAATTTTACTTTCTTTACTACCAAACGCTGAAATATTAGCGTCGTTTGAAACGCGGTCTAAATCTGACACAAACCCTTAGTGTAAATCAAATACATTGTGTTTAATATGTAGGAGTATATCAATAAAAATGAACATAGAAAAAAAAAATCAACCTAGGTCACAAAGGATGGGTATGGAGGCCTTTAATTAAAATTTTTTTATATTATTATTTTTGGTGAATTAAAAATTAATTCATACTTATTTTTTCATTAGACTTTTAAAGATATATTGTTAGGATAAAAATGTACAAGTATTTAATGGTCCTAATGGTTTGTGACAAAAATTATAAACCAGAATATTCAAATACAATTTAGTCACATTATTTAAAGTTTTTGAAATTCTATGTAAATAATGACTCAGATATAAAATTGTACTCAAACATTCTTGTTCGACTATATTGCAATCAAAATGCAAAAGTTGTTGCAAAACAAATGTTTCATGTTTACGATGACAATTGTGGACTCTGAAATACCCTCGCATTAGAAAGGCTTTACGTGATGATGTACCATATTTTGCTGCGATTTGAAAGAATATCTTCTTTCCAGGTAAGGCTAAAGGTGTTCTGTTTGAGGATGATGGTGATGGATATGGATACACACAGGGAGCCTATCTCCTTACCTACTATGCTGCAGAATTGAAATCTTCTACTGTTACAGTTAGAGTATCTCGAACTGAAGGTTCATGGAGGAGGCCTAATCGTACTCTACATGTGCATATCTTGCTTGGGGAAGGAGCCATGGTTTGTTTTTTTTTCTTTTTCAGTTATATTAACTTCTTGATCGTATTGCAAAACGTATCTAAGCTATCATCTAGACAAATACATTTGTTGAATGAAGATTGATGGACGAGGGATTGATGGTGAGGAAGTGCATATCACAATGCCTTCAGAATCTGAAGTATCGAAATTGATATTTGCAAGTGAAACTCAGTACAGAGACAAACTAGGTATGTTTAATCAAGAAGTTTCCATAACTGTATTTTCGCGGATATTGAAACTTGATTACTCTACAAGATACCTATTAACTATCCATATACTGTTGAACGATTACAGTTTTGTTGATCACCATGGTAATAAGTCTTTTGCATACAAATGATCTTGTTTTGGACATTTGGGATGATTATTTCTTTAAATTATGTAGCATTTTCTACTTTGATTTTGTGAAGTACAAAAAAAGCATTTATTTCGGTTCCTTTAATGAGTCACTTATTTCAATTTTGTCTGTAAAGCTTGTGCTGTTAGGCTTATTTATTTTACACATCAACTTGGTGCATTCATATGGAAGCGGTGTCGCAGATAAAGCAAAGCTTCTTCCAGATGCTGATAATCTCTCTGGGCAAAAGGGATTTGAACTATCAAAAACACCTGTTGAGATCAAGAGTAGGGATTGGCAGCTCAAAGTGGTCCCATGGATTGGTGGTCGGGTGATCTCCATGATACATCTTCCATCAGGTGACTAATAAGTTCATGCTTATCTATTTTGTATTAATAAATATGATGTTGCTATCTTGCTATTCAAAGTTCCTTTCTGAATTTGATTGATAGCTTAAATCTGGCTTCTGTGTCACACATAGATTCTTATGCTAGACAACTTTTTCCTTTTGTTTCTTCTATTGCCATACTTAGGTCTTTCAGGGGAACTTGTGTTCAATGATGCAGGAAGCAGTCTGGAAAGTATACCGAATTAGGAGTCTTGATAAATTAGGGTTTTTCATGATTATTAGTCACCCAAAGTGATTATTGATAATATCACAAGCTAGTAATAGTTTTTGCGCCACCGAATTTATTAATATTTTATAAGGCATATCAAATGACCTTGAAAATATCTAAGATGATTGAAGGAGGTGTGTAAACGTCCTAAACATTTTCTAATTTTTTTAGAATTTTTAATTTTAAGCATTATTCTCTGTGATTATTGAATAGTGAAAATTAGCATGAGAAAAAGCTTAAATGCATGTGCAACACTCACTATGTCATGGGAAAATTTTTACATGCTTTATTTGATCCCTTTTAGCTCCGAAATGAGTTTTAGAATTTATGGAAACTATTTGTTATTTATTTAAATTAAAACTTAAGAGTATTTGAATTTTAAAAATTGAAAAATAGTATTAAAATTGCATGAACTTTTTTATTGGATTTAATATATTCAAATACAATTTAGTTAAAATTTTCGGCCAACTTTGTTCACAGTTGTGCATAAAACAAAATTTCAATGAAAATATCCTAAACATCACTTAAATCGGCTTTGTATATGCACAAAAGCCTTGCATAACATGATCATAATCGCACATTATGAAGTGGAATACATCTGTTCATCATCTCTAATTGTACACATATCAGTGTGCTCTCCTCCCTCTAGAGTGCACCAGAATGAGTTAACATAATTCAAGCATGTTTAGGAAGTCAAGACTTTCGAACGAGGGTAGTCTTATGGCTCGCCATGGATTCAGCTCTTGAGATAAGCAAACAACCTAAAGGCTGTCTAGGGTTTAAAGCTTATGCCTGCATAGCTCAGAAGAGTTGATGAAATTGATTCCTCATCTAGATGAGTTGAGAAACAAAACCTTTTATGGGATTCTTTTGAATTGGCCTGGATTGCTAAGAAGACCAAACACATTTTTTATTTGAGGGAGCTTTCTTACCTGAGCTTAATAGGGATTTGGAGCTGGGTCTAAGTGGCTTAGTGAGTTCCTTGGAGCTCAAGTGTCCAAAGGTAGTGGGGAGCTCACCTATAGTATATTTCTTAAGCACCTCTTAACTTATCTTTAAACTATGATTTTCACCTTTGTTAACTATTAGCAGTTAGCATGGAGGCTAGGTGGATGTTGAGGATATTGCCATGAGGTCACATAAGGAAGAAGTTCTATGCATGGAGTTTAGGGTGGGTAATTCTCATTGGCCATATGTACCTAAGGTTATCATATTTTAACCCCTCCTAACTATAGCTTAATGGCCAACCCAAGTAGAAATTAGACTATGGTGTTAATCAACTAGTAAGATAAACCAGCCATGTGAGATTGGTCATTAAATGGTGTTTGGTTCAATTGGACCCAATGTGTTCTATTTCGGTAAAGTTGATCAATTGAACCAAATTTGATCAAACCTTGGGTCAAGTGGATTGACCCATGGTTTTGGTGAATTTGAAGATTAATGCCAATTTGGTTTAATTGAACCTATTTAGATTCAATTTGGTTGAATTAGATCAAGTGGATTTAATTGTCCAAATAATGGATCGATTGAGTTCTTAAGGATGCAGTTCATTTATGGACATCCGATAAATAATTTACAGTCTGTTGGGATTGACCAATTTGAATATTAAAGTTGTATGGTTCAATTGAACCCTTATATGTTTAGGTGGGTCAACAAGGGCTTTAGTAATCAGTTTGACCAATCTATGATATTAATTGGCATCTAAGAGTGTGGAAAAATCTATAGACACTCTAAGGAAGTTCTAGGGTCCATTGGTTAGGTGAATTGAGGGTCCTAAATCCAATTGGGTCTAACAAATTGAAATGGACTTAGGTTTGGCTTTTCTTGGTCAAAATGTTAACCAAGTCACAACCAAGAGATCCTAAAGGTCAAATCGTGTATGAATCACTTAGGGACACTCAAAAGATGGTTCAATTTTAATCAATATAATCAATTTTGCCAGATTGGTTCCATTGGTTTAAAAGGGCTAAATGTTTGTGTATGGCCCAACTTGGAGAGTATGGTATATTTAGACCAATTGGGTTAAATCAAGAGTCAATTAGACTTAATTGGGATATGACTAGATGATTTGAACTCGTTGATTACATCAATTTGACCAAATAGAGTCAATATAGTAGAAAAGGTCAAGTGAATCTTATAGGATTCATTGGCTATGTTGGGTCAGTTGGGGGCACTCTAAAGATGGTTCGATTTTAATCAATATAATCAATTTTGCCAGATTGGTTCCATTGGTTTAAAAGGGCTAAATGTTTGTGTATGGCCCAACTTGGAGAGTATGGTATATTTAGACCAATTGGGTTAAATCAAGAGTCAATTAGACTTAATTGGGATATGACTAGATGATTTGAAATGGTTGATTATATCAATTTAACCAAATAGAATCAATATAGTAGAAAAGGTCAAGTGAATTTTATAGGATTCATTGGCTATGTTGGGTCATTGGGGCACTCTAAAGATGGTTGATTTTAATCAATATAATCAATTTTGCCAGATTGGTTCCATTAGTTTAAAGGGCTAAATGTTTGTGTATGGCCCAACTTGGAGTATGGTATATTTAGATTGGTAAATCAAGAGTCAATTAGACTTAATTGGGATATGACTAGATGATTTGAAATGGTTGATTATATCAATTTAACCAAATAGAATCAATATAGTAGAAAAGGTCAAGTGAATCTTATAGGATTTATTGGCTATGTTGGGTCAGTTGGGGTCAATTGACCTAGCCAAGAGTTAAATTAATTTGATCCAATTGGCCAAATGACCTTAAAAAAAATTCATTAGGGTCATATTGGGTGAAACAAATCAATTAGGAAAAGTATGTATGGTTAATTCATTCAAAGGGTTTCTAATTATTGGCTTGATTCAATGGGGGTTGAATTAATTAAGATCTCAAAGTATCAATTTGGGTCAATTTAGGCTAGGTAAATCAATTGGCCTATTGAAGGATCAATGGGGTTAAGTCATTTATGGTTGACTTATTAAAATTATTTTAAGGTATTGAAAGCAATCAGTTTAATCAATAGGCTTTATAGTGTTATATAGGTTCATTTAAGTTTGGTTGGGTTAGCTAGTGCAATCAAGCTACCCAAAGGTCTATTTAAGTCTACTATGTTATTAATAACATAAGCATAATAGGAGTTATTTAAATGATTAATCATGGGTCTTGTTGATTTAATTGAACCTATAAGTTGTATTGGGAGTCTAATTTGTAAATTCTTCTCTTTAGTTTCCTCAAGCAACCTGCATCCACTATTGATAATTAGATTGTTGTGACGATCTACTTAAACATACCTCTTCTTAGAGTACAGGTTTATACATCTCTCAATCATATATATTAGTCATTCAAAAGTTTATTATTCTTGAAATTTTCAAAACATTAGATATATATGTGTTTGAAGTGGTGGCACACAATTCAAGATGAAAAAATCCATGGGAGAATAAATATTTATAATAATAATAATTGCTTAATTTGAGTTAGATTCTAGATGAATTAAATTAAGCATGCCTAACATAATAATGAAATCAACCTAATTATATAATCAAATAATAGTTGTGCATTAAACTAAATAATTATTATACTTTAGTTAAAATTATTAACGTAAAATTTTCAAAACATTAGATATATATCTGTGTTTGAAGTGGTGGCACACAGTTCAAGATGAAAAAATCCATGGGAGAATAAATATTTATAATAATAAGAATTGCTTGATTAATCAATTGCTTAATTTGAGTTAGATTCTAGATAAATTAAATTAAGCATGCTTAACATAATAATTATTATAACATCACATTATACTTATATGCATATATGGATTAGCTAATTAAGTTATAATAATTAAATCAACCTAATTATATAATCAAATAATAGTTGTGCATTAAACTAAATAATTATTATACTTTAGTTAAAATTATTAACGTAAAATGATTTTGTATGTTATTAAATAAAATGTAATTACATCAAAGTCAATTAAAATTTTGTAGGTCAATTTAATAAAGAAATTCAAATCTTCCTGCCACTTCAAATCTCGAGAAATGGGGGTCCTTGCAATGTCGGCTGCCCGTTTTGTCACTTTAGCTTAACAAAAAAAACTTTAAAAAAAATGATGTCAAAACATTAAAAAAAAACAACCCATGCCAATCACGCACTCCGAGTCCCCCAATCTTGCGTAGTTGTCCACTCTCCTAGCTCTCCATCTCCCGATCAAACCTCATCTCCTGCAACCAGCCCCATCCCTAGCATTGCCGAACCCCGTCTATGCCTCACTCTCCCGCAAACTCGTTCTAATAATTATCTTCTATCGGTGATCATTTCAAATCCTCTCATCATGTCAGCAACATTTCAGTTCCCTCTTCCCTCCACCTCTCCTCTGACTTGCTTGTGGACTGCCACTCTCTCTAAACTCTAGGTGGCTCTCTACATGTAATTCGACTCCAAACCAAATCGACCTCACCTCCATTGTCCTTGTCCCTCTCATTGATTGCACGAGCAAACCACTAACTAAGACCTTCTTCCTTCTTAGCATCTCTCTTCATTCTTCTCTCTCTCTCTCTCTCTCTCTCTCTCTGTGTGTGTGTGATTTACAAAAAATAAAAAATAGAAACAGTAAACCAAAAAAATTATTTTAACATGATCTTGTGCAATCTCGCCATTTTTGTCACCTCGTATCACTCGGAAATGTATAAATAAAAATGTTTGAATGTGTGAAAAATTATATTTGGTTTTACATAGGTGATTCAAGGCTTTTGCACACCCTTTTAGATGGGTAGTTTGGAGGATCTACGACTGGAGCGTTGCAAATCACCACTCGTGTATTTTTTTAGATGGGTGAGCAGACTTGATTTTGATTAGATACTCATTGTATTAGTGGAAGTGTTGTCAAAATTCTGCAAAAACTGACAATAACATGGAATCCAAGCAGGAACATTTAAAACTTGAGTTAAAAGTTGAAATTAATACCAAATTAAATATGCAATGTAAATCCCTGAAACATGAACTAGTTTGTAAGGATCATACTGAAATAGACTTGCAATAAATGTGACATTCACTAGTGAACATATGTGATACATTTTAAGATTCAAGAACTCAAAAAGCTCATCAACAAACACTAAATATCCTCATACGTGAAATATAAAAGATTTGGGTGCTCGCCAATGAGTACAAATAGAACTATAATGGACTTTCAAGAAACTTATATATGATTCCATAGCTGCCTGCTAGTATAAGCATATTCTTCCAATGACATCAAAAGGGTTAAAAAAAATTAAGGTTCACACAAGCAAGCTTGAAAGGGATTAAATAACTTGCTTATGAGCTAAAGCAAGATAAAAAAGTCTCCTTAACAAGAATGAATAATCAAATAAATGCTTAGTTTATTATACTTGATACTGAATGAAAAAAAATGATCTTCATTTAACACTCAGGACTTAGTGAAATTAGGATTAAATGCAAGCAACCAAACATCAATGCCACCGAATCTATACCTCATATACACAGGCTGATAGAAGGCATTGACTACGAGCTTTAAACAATCTCTTGCACATATTATAAGATAATTTCATATTAAAACTCATCGCATCATAATGCATGCAAATGATTAAGGTTTCAAATGAAATGAATTTATTGCATGTATTTTAGAACAAAACATGACACCTATTCATGTGCTTTAAAATACGTGCAACAATTGAATGAATAAAATTCATTGCATACATTTAGAAATGGTCTTACATCCTATTCTGGTGTTTCAAGATCTATGTAAGATTTCAAATGAGTAAAAATGCTTGCACTCCCTTCAAGATAAACTTCACGTTTAAAACTTGAATGTCATGTTGATTTATATGCAAGTAATTGAAATCTAACATGAATATTTATGCAACCATTTGTATATATATGTTGCATCAATCTATGTGCAAATAATTTAAAAAAGATAGAGGTATGCATGCATCTCAAAGAAAATTTGTGCTCAAAATCATTGCATCAAAAAGTGTCCCAACAATCTAAGAAAGATTTTTTGTATGTGTCGCAAGATGTATTTGCATTTAAAATCCTTATGTTGAAATGTGTGTAAATGATCCAAAAATTTAAATGAAATGAGTTTTGTACACACATTATGAGGCGATCTTCTGGATGAACCTATTGTATTGAGATGCATGGGAACAATAAAATAAATCATGTGCGTCTCACAAGGTAAAATTAAATTAAATCTCTTAGAGAAATCTCTTAAGCCTAACCTCAACTGGCTCAAAAAGTGTGCAAATCTTTTAAATTGCACGAAATTAGTGAAATTAAAAGTCACCTTTATGTGATTCGACATATGTGTTAAGCATTTAAATTTAGTGTCTGAGGAGGCTGCACGAATTGATTCTCGGTTGGGTCTATAGATTAAGAATATTGTCATAATTTTCTCTCATTGAGAGAATATCTAAAGCTAATTCCATCATATAATTATAAAATAAGTTTATTGATATTGGCACTAATAGATTTTTTCAAATCTTAACTCTTAAAATGTAAATCCTAAACATGATCTTCTACGTTCAAGCTAGAATGGACAAGGTCTACAGGGTGGTTAATTTTTAAATAAATTTCAATTCATAATATATTATGATCCGATCCTCTACTAGCAGACAAACATAGTTGACGAAATATGTACCCTAATGATGATCGTGTTGAATGAGAATATCAACTGGAGTGATTATCATTGTCAAAGTATCTAAGATACTAATGTTAAATTATTTCAAATTCAAACTCTCAAATTATACACCCTATACCTAATTCTTTGTTATTAGATTAATAAAGATAGGGTTTAGAATGATAAACTAATGATCAAACAGATCTAAACACTCCTAATAATGACTGCAATGATCATACATTTCAAAAGGGGATTTATCAATATTAAAAATTCTCAAAATAGTATGTCAAACTATCTCAAATTTAAACTCTTAAAAATGCAAATCTTAGATCAAATTCTCTATACATAAGCTATAGTTAACAAGATATGTAAAATGATCAATTATCAAACAAATTTCAAATCACAGAAGTTTCTCACAATTAGTTTGGTTTCATGCCAGGTAGATCTACTATGGATGCTATACATTTGTTAAGAGGTTTGATGGAGAAGTATAGAGAAAGTAAGAAGGATCTACATATGATATTTATTGATTTAGAGAAAGCTTATGATAAAGTCTCAAGAGATGTTCTTTGGAGAGTTCTAGAACAAAAAGAAGTTAATATTGGTTATATTCAAGTCATTAAGGATATGTATACTGAAATTACTTGTGTTTATCTTTTTTACTTTAGTTATGGATGTTCTTAGAGGCATTTACAAGAAGATGTACCTTGGTGTATGCTTTGATGACATTCTTCTTGTTGATAAGACTAGAGGGAGTCCAACGAAACTTGAATTATGGAGGTCAACTTTAGAGTCTAAAGGTTTTCGCTTTAAGTAGATCTAAAGCGAATATATGGAGTGTAATTTTAGTTGTAGAAGTTTTAGTGATAGTGTTGTGACTTTAGGTAATCAAGTTATTAATAAGAGTGAGTGATTCAAATATTTAGGCTCTATTGTTCAAAATGATGGTGAAATAGATGGAGATGTTATTAGTAGAATTCAAGTTGGATGGTTGAAGTGGAGGAATGCATCTGGCCTATTATGTGATAAAAAAAGTTCCACTTAAACTTAAGGGAAAATTTTATAAGATGGTGGTAAGACCAATGAATGACTTATGGTGCGAATGTTGGCCAATAAAAGAGATAAGACTAAGTTAAGTTACGAGATGAGGATGCTCGTGGATGAGTGGCTTTACTCTTAGAGATAGAATGGTAAATGAGTATGTTCGGGAAAAAAGTTGGAAGCTCAGTGGTAGATAAGATTAGGGAGAGTCGCCTTAGATGGTTTGGCCACATAAAGCCTACGTCCGATTAGACAGAGAGTAGATGCATTAGATTTGCCTTATGTTAAGAAAGGTAGAGGTAGACCTAAAAAGACTTGGTTAAGATGTATAAAAAATGATCTTAGTATACTTGAATTAAATGAGAATTTGACACATAATAGGACACAATGGAGACGAAGGATTCATGTAGCCGACCCCACCTAGTGGGATTAAGGCTTGTTGTTGTTGTTGTTGTATCAAACAAATTTCAAATCACAACCATAGATCAGATCGCTTGTTGGCAGGCAAGTAGACTTAATAAGATCTATACTATGATGACAGTTATGTTGAATGAAGATTTCAATTGGAGAGATTATTACCATCGAAATGTCTTTAGATTATAAGTCAAATCATCATAAAATTAGATGTCATTAAAACACGAAAGTTGCTAAATTCAAATCAAATGAAGTTCATCAAAAAATAAAACTCTAAGCTAAAATCATTCACAATCCACCTTCCATAATCATTTGTCGAAGGTAACAAATTAAAAAAATCATAGCTCATAAATGAGCTATTATCAAGTGTCCTATTATGTTCACTCTCAAATAATATTATACCTAACTAATGGGTTATACATATGATGTGGTTGCGACCAGAGTCATCTAATCAGGTGATTACTCCCCAAATGATACCATTAAATTACGTCATGAATGTAGCTCGTATATTCTCTAATGACTCTGCCTCTTAAATTGTAAATCATAGGGTGTTCCTGATAGAGCAAAAGCTATCTATTAGCTAAAGTGGATTTGAAGTTGTCTACTGAGTTACATTAGATGAAGTAACTCATGATTGCTAACGAGAATCTTTTGATCAAATTGAGTCAACTACTTCTTTTGACCAAGTAGACTAGGGACCATGATATTACAAGACAACCATGAGACCTTGATTGGGTGCGTCGATGTTGAATTTCTTAAATCTTAAATCAAACTCTAAATTAAAAACTCCACTTGCTACTACTATACGCTAGGTAATTAGTGACCTAACGACTAGCCTTAATCGAAAGTTCTCACTCACTATTGAGAGGAGTAATTAATTATAAGTGCTAGAACTTACAGAAAATCTGAAATCAAATCTAAAATTTTCACAAGGTGATGGTAAAATCTCTAGGTAGTGTCTTATCTTATATTTCATCTACCTTTTGAAAAATTGACTCAGCATTAATCTAAACACTCTTCCTCGAGAGGCCAGATGCGAATTTTCGGAGCCCACGGTAAACAAGCAAATGGGTAAGATAATGAGTGGATGACCTAAGAGATTGAGGGAGCTTGCCGGGACACTGTTTAATATGGAATACGACCAATGTACATGCTGCCATGATTGTGAGATTGGGCAGAGTGATTGCATGCAGAGGGATTTGGAGGTGGACCATGGAAGAATGGTTGTGTGCATACTCACTATAGTCATCTGGATCTATTGACAGGGTAGCCAAGGTTTTTTTAATCCTCTGATATCATATCAAGAGGATTTTTTTGGATGATTTATTTACTTAAAGTGTGTTTATATATATGATAATACATCAAGTACGTAAATGACTGAGAATTATATCCTAATTTAATCTTTCTCCATTGTTAGAAAACCGACATAATGAATCTATATTAATAATTATTAAACACGTCAACAGTGATAAATAGATCCCACTGCTAGCTCTTATCCTTTCAGCATTCTGTTTTTTGTTTGTTTAATGTCTAAAATATTTAAACAAAACCAACAGAAAATTTTTCTCGATCAATTTTTTTCAATGTAATGGCTCATCGGTGATGCACTTGAAGTATCACTCATGTGGATCATATAAATTATTTTTTGTCTCAAGATCAATTTATGTGATATCTTATTTAAATGATCAATCATCCTCTTTCATCCGAGTAATTGATTTGTGGGTGTATTAACATCATATATGAGCATTTAAACATTTTCTTATGTTACGAAGCTTTAGATGAAATTCCACATGTCAAATTTTGATGAAGAAAATGGAATTTAATATGAGGATTTTTTCCATTATTATCTCTACCCAACTTAGGGAAACCTAAAATGAAAAGGATACTTATAGCTGTTTTAACCTATGATTGAAGGCTTAAATTTGTAGAAAAGTGAGATTTTGACAACCTAACACCAGTGTGTTGACCTGTAAATGGAGAGATCAAGGAAATTTTACTTGATAAATTATCAGATATATACTCATTCAACCTAGAATCTGTCCTGGCAATCTTAATCACTTAGTGCTCCTGTTTCAGCGACCCAGTGGCTTCACAGTAGGGTTGAAATTGATGGATACGAGGAGTATAGTGGTGTTGATTACAGATCTGCTGGATGCTACGAGGAATACAAAGTTACTGGGTAAGGTTGCATGCTTGTCAACTCTCATTACGTATGCCATTGATGTTTTTTGAGTTACAGGATAAAATATGGCAGACTATGCGATCAATATTCCCGCAACTGTACCACAGTTTTGTTTGCCAAATTTACCATTTTTTTAATCTAATCTTTCCCTTTTGGAAGTCTGAAAACATAGTGAACAGGAGGAATTTTGAGCAATCTGATGAAGAGGAAGCTCTTTCCCTGGAAGGAGATATTGGTGGTGGATTAGTGCTTGAACGCAAAATATTCATTCCCAAAGATAATCCACAGATACTATGCATTGATTCTGGCATTATAGCACGCACTGTGGGAGCTGGTTCTGGTGGATTCTCAAGGTTCGTTATAGATAAATATGGCATTCCTTTAAACTAATGATATTGCTTATAATTGAAGACCATCTGATTAACATATAAACTCACCATTGTTTATACGGCTTAACGGTGCATCTTTAATGCATCTTAACAGGTTAATAGGATCAATGAGATCATTAGTGTTTACCATGTAAATCCTCCACATGTTTAGGCCATAATCAAAACAGTTAATCTTGAACAGTAGGCCCTTATGACTTTCTCAATTTTGGGTGACCTTGAAACAATCCATAATGACCAAAAATTTTGCAAGACTGATAATTTGTAGGAAAACTCCCACATTTCATTTTTGTCGATAACCATGTGAAGAGTTTTTAATCCATATCTCATTGGGCAATGTGGCTGAAACATTTATTTCAATAGAACATGTGCCACATATGATCAAATTAGTCTAACGGTAGCAGCATCCACTTATATTGATTTGTGAAGGATTGATCATAATAATTATAACTGTAACTCACCGCGAGATCTTGGAATTATTAAGATGGATATAGATAGTCAGCTGAAAAATTCAATTTTCAATTATTAGCACTTACTAATAAAAATAAATATTCCATAGATCAAAAGAGCCACTAATTTATAAAATTCAAACTAATTTAAAAGTAAGGTAATTATTAATATTAATACAATTTTTTTGTTTGGTCATATCTTCAATATATAATTTCTCTTTTTTCACTCATTTCTTTCACAAGATTTTGTCCTGAAAATATTAGTTTGATTTATAGTGAGTTATCGACAACCATTGGATACTCGTGCCTTTAAAATTACGTAAACATAAAAAAATAAAGAAGACAATATGCATGTTTCATCTTTCAACAGGTTGATAGGATCAGTGAGATCGTTAGTGTTCATCACATAAATCCTTTATTTTATGTCATAATCAAAGGAGTTATCTTGAACAATAAGGCCCTTATGACTTTCTCATTTTTGGATGACCTTGAAAAGATCCATATAATTATGACCAAACATTTTGTAAGACTGATAATTTGTGGGAAAACTCCCAAATTTCAATTTTGTCAATAACCACATGAAGAATTTTTAATCCATATCTCATTGGACAAAGTGGCTAAAACATTTATGTCAATAAGAACACGAGCCACATATGATTGAGTTAGTCTAGCAGTAGCAACATCCACTTATATTGGTTTGTGGAGAATTGATCATAATGATTATAATTGTCGTAACTCACCCTCAGAGCTTGGAATTATCAAGGTGGATACAGATAGTCGAATGAAAAATTGAAGTTTTAATTTTTAGCACTTACTAATAAAAATAAATATTTCATAGATCAAAAGAGCCACTAATGATAAAATTCAAACTTATTTGAAAGAGGTAATTATTAATATTAATATAATTTTCTTTTGTTTGGCCATATCTTTGATAAATAATTTCTCTTTTTTCACTCATTTCTTTCTTTCTCAAGATTTTATCTTGAAAATATTAGTTAATTTATAGCAAGTTATCAACATCCATTGGATACTCATACTTTTAAAATTACATAAATATAAAAAGAGAAGATGAAAATATGCATGCTTGCTAAATTTGATAAATTAATAAAAAATCATTTGGCAACTTATTTATTTGAAGATGACTATGCAAATGATTTTCAAATATTCAATTATACAATAAGGACAATACCATGTCTTACTATATCGTTTGCATATTACATCTGTCACAAAAGCACTATCTAAAGTACTTCTATAACAAATTGCATTAAATTTAGTAAATCAATATAAAGTCATTTGCAATTTATTTATTCAAAGATGATCATGTGAAGGATTTTCAAAATATTTTATACACAATAAGGATAATACCATATCTAACTATATCATTTTGCATATTACGTCTGACAGAAGCACTGTCAAAAGTTTATCATTTTAAGCACTTTAAGATGATATATGCAGATACCTCAATGTCCCAAATTAGTATCATAATGAGGTGAATTTTATCAGTCAATATGCACATACAAGTAGATCAATTCAATTTGCATTTTACATATTACTCCATAAATTTTTATTGGCAACTTTATATGATATAAACAATTTGAAATTTATCAAGAAATCTATATCACTTGATTCAAAATGATATATCTTTTTCACAAGAAAAGATGAATCATAAATAAATTTGCAATAATATTGGTTTTTATATGCATATCAATAATATTTGATACATTTGATTTAGAAGAAACAATAATATCATTATAAATTAGAAATATAAGTGCTCACTTTAACCTGATATTTATTTGTTAATTAGTCCTTAATTTTTCTTCAACAATAATAGCAACAAGCTTTTATCACACTATGTGAGGTTGGCTACATGAATCATTTTTTCTCTAATGTGTCTATTGTCATTTTTTTTATTTAATCCTAATAAATTAAGGTTATTTTTATACTTATAATAAGTCTTTTTAGGTCTACATCTATCTTTCTTAACATAAGTCAAATCTAATATATCTACTCTCCTAATCGGGTCATCAAACAACTTGCGTTTAATGTGACCAAACCATCTAAGGCGTTTTTTCTCCATTGGAGATACTCCAACCTTATCACATATATATTTGTTTCTCATTTTTGTCTCTAAATGTAAAGTCACTTATCCTCCAAAGCAGTGCTGTGAAAAATTGGACCGGACCATCCAGTCGGATCGGTTCAATCGTAAACTGGTCATAAGACCGGTCTTATCACTAAAAAAAATCGGATTTGCATTAAATCGGTGTGAATCGGGAGAACTGTAGGTTTGACCGTTGAATTGGCGAATCTGTCCCGGTTTTATGAAACTGGCCGGTTCAATAAATTCTTATTTAATCACTATTTTATATTATTTAATCATATAATTAAAAATTTTAATTAAATTTATATTAAGTTTTAATAGTAATTTTAAAATGTTTAAATTTAATTATTTTTATAATCATTTTTATAAATTTTTAAAATCTTATTTTATGAATATGAATGAAACTAAATTAGTTTATAATATAATCATCATGCAACCACGGAAGTAGTTTACAAGGTTATCTTATGGAGCTCTTTATTTTGTATATAAAGAATATAACACATATTCCTCTTTATGATGTGGGACTAAAGAGTGAGAATAAATAATACAATTTTGTTTTAATTTTCAGAATAGTAAAGGGCATTGAGATATAAGAATATAAGAATAACTTTTTAATTTTTAGTTTTATGTTTTATTTCAAATTATATTTAATGATATAAAAAGTTATTTAAAAAATATTTTTTATAATAATGTTTTATATATTATATTTTTTATGTTAGTTATATTTTAGAAAGTTTTTTTAAATAATTTTTATATTTTAAATTTTATGTTTATTACAATTATATATTTTATAATAATATTTACATATTATATTTTTATGTTATATATATTTTATAAAGTTTTTAAAATAAATTTTATATTTAAAATTATATAGTTTTAATATAAAATATAATTTTTTTAAAAATTATATTTTTATTGCACACTTATTTTAATACAAACTTATATAATAAACTTTTTGATATATTTAATACACTTATCTAAATTTATAAAACACAATAATTATAACTTAATGAGATTTATGTTAATCATTAAAATTATAATTGCTAGTAATATTATTTATATATATTTTATTATATATTTATCATTTATTTAAATTATTGTATCATTTAATTAGATATATATATTTAATCATTTTAATATTTATTACATTATCCGGTTCAACCCCGATCAAACTATTGAACCTTGAACATCTCCCTATTCTTGTTTTGTATATTTAAATCATTGTATATGATAACCTTTCACAATCATTTTAATAAATATAGAAATTTTGAATGATATTGAAGAAAAACAATTTAAATTCATAAATTTTGCTCATTAAAATGAGCAAATTCATAATTAAATGTTTTTCTTCAATATCATTCAAAATTTCTATATTTATTTCATAACATAGAAACATAAAGCTTGAATTAAAGTTTATCCTAATATTTCTCTTATTTATTTTAACGAATAAATATATTTAAATTTTATAAAGTGTAATATAAATTCTTTAATACCAATTTAACTTTCAATTTGTTATATGTAAATTTATTTACTCAATTTAAGTTTTAAGATTGAATAAGAATTATTAAATAATATCTATCATTTAAATATCAATTATCTTTCATTAATAAAATTAATAAATTTTAGTTTATATATATATATATAATAACTCTAACATTACTTTATATTGGCCTCTCAATAATGTTACACACAATATCGCTTGTTGCTCCCATTGCTTGTGAATGGTCTATCTCCCTCTTTTATTCTCGCTCTCTATTAGTTTGCTCAGCTTGTTGACTTCATCAACCCCACACCCATGTTCACTCACTAGTACAATTGCCTCTCATTCAGCGTTGTTTTCCTATTGTTGGTTCTCTTTCTAGCTAGCATGAGCATACAGCTTCCATTCCCTTATGTCTTCATTTTTCTTTATGGACAACAAATAGACTAATGTCAGTTCAGTTGAACTAGTATAAGTTAATTTAATTCCTTTTTTTTAATACCAAGCTTTACAATAACTTAGACTAATTGATGTGAAGAATTAAAGAAAGATGAGGTAAGGATCTTCTATGGAATTAAACTACAAAGACTACTTCAATATATGTATTGTAGACCATTTACACAATTTGAACTTCAAGAGAGAAATATTGAAAAGTTTTCTTTCAAAAATAGTTTGTTAAGAACATGGCTACGATCTAGAAGTTCAATAGAAAAATCACTTATTTGACTTGAATCAATCATGAAAATTTGAGTGATCTCAAAACTGTGGTGGCAAAAGGAAAATTTTCTTATCAAAATATAAAAAACAGTGCTACCAAATTAGAAATTTCATACTAAAAAAAAATGTGAGCAAATTTACCAAGAATGGTAATGGGTAGCTTGTGTCTAATAGAATTTGAGTCATGTTGAGAAAAATAAAAGAAAATTCACAAGTAGTTCTAACCACAAAGAACTCTTTTCTGAACATTCAATGATCAAGAAAGTGGGATTAGTAGACTTAAAAGGAGAAGCATGGACATCCTAGGTAAGGTGGATCATAGGAGCTGCTGGACTATCGGCTTCCACAGAATTATATGATTGACACAATTATTTTAGAAAATACTAAGCATTATGTAGAGACTCATCACTAGCACTAAGAACAATCATTAAAGGGGGCGGAGAATAAGCCTCTGGAACAAATACAAGATGTAGGAAGGCTAGATAGGTTGAAATGGGTTGCCATCAAAATATCAATGGCACAAGAGATGATTGTCATGTTAGTATGAACTTATAATAGTAGAGTGATTGGCCTACGAGAAGTCCATAATGAGCTGCAATGACGAAGCCTGTGCGAGGACTAGAAAGCGCAGCTGTGAGGAGACACGGGAAATTTAAAATGTGTGGCTATGATGAGAGCGGAAATGAGGGATCAATAAGAGAGTTCACTAGGAGAGATTCACAATGAAGAAGAGGTGTAAAGACTCGACCACAAAAAATACACATGCATGATGAGCCATGGGAAGCAAGAAATTGGCGTGGTTGTTGCAAATAGTGGGGCCTAACATGAAAGTTCAACCTAGTAAAATTATTGACTTGATGGATAAGTCTAGCTTCATTTATATTCATAGTAATAAAAATTAATATTCTTCCTATCTTTATGCCAAATTGAAATGTAAGTTATGATTTACACAATTTAATATTAATATTATCTCGAAGGATAATTTCTTTATGTTTAAATAAAAATTGTTCTAATTAATAAATATTATATAGTTTCATGAATTGATTTAGTTTGGTGTAGGATTGGGTCTTACCATGAGTCTTGATTTGTGTTCATGCATTATATCATTAGGGTAGCTCAACTCCAGTTCTAAAATAAAGAGGAGTTAGCAATTGAATATGCATGGATGCATGTTTTCTAATGATAAACAAATGAATTTTTGCTTAAATCCATACATAATTAAAATTGTTAAATAATAAATCATTAACTTGTCATTTGTGTTTTACATGTTTATTTGGGCTCATATGATAGTGTAGAAAATTAGATTGTGTCTATCTAGGAATTGACTCTATTAGCATGTTGGATGTTTCTTAATGGAGACTATTTAGGAACTGACTCTATAGCATATTGAATGCTTCTTAATGGAAAAAACTCACCAGGAAGTTTTAAGATAAATATTTTGATATTTAAATAAAATTTCATGCACTTTAGATGGGAAGAATTCAGTAAGAGGTTGGTTTATGCAAATTAGGACAACTAAAGCAAAATTGATATTTCTATTAATCTTCTATTGAAATTAATGTTTACTAATAATATGCAGGAATTTTCATTTTATAGGAGCAAAGGAATTGTGAGAGTATTGTGGAGTGACCTCTTTAGGCTTAGTTGGATTTCACATAATTTTCTTACCTTGAAACTTAAGAGTGTATATATATTAGAATGTCAAAATATCAAGGTATGCCTAAGAGTATATGAACAACATCCATTGAAAGGAGATCACACTAACTTTTATCATTATATTTTTTTAATTGAATTGGTACAAGACAACATTGAGATATAGTAATAATTGTCTTGTCTATTCAGGTGACTTCATAAGATCGTGGGAAGGCTTCGGGTGAGTTTCATTTTAGTTAAAGTAGAAGTGGCAATAATTTTCATGCCTCTACTTCTATCAAATATTATTTTTTACGTCTTGTCACCACTCTTCAAACAAGTGTGAAAAATTGATGTGTACTTCAAATCAATATTAGCTCGTGAGGTAACCAATTCACAATGTATAACAAGCATCTAATGCTTTTTTTTTGTTTTACTTGCCTCTTCATAGTAGCTAACTATAATTTGATTTATCATTATTATCATTTTATTGATCATCAATCTCAATATTTATGTATAAGTTTTGTCAAGGACAAATATTTGCATAGTAGCCAATTTTATCTTTTTTCTTTAACTTCACTAAGTCCTTTAAAAACCACCGAGGTGGGAGGGGTGACACGTGTTTGGGAGCTACTTTCAAATGAAGTTGTGAATTTTCCATGAGACTAGGATCTAAAATATTGTTTAATTTTAGTTGCCACCCAAAATGCATCTTCAAGAGAATAAACTTAGCAAGTTAACATTTCATTATGAATATTAATTCATAACCTCAATCAAGTGATACAGTGATTCTCTCAAATATCACAATGGGCCATTAGTTCATTAAAACACATCATATATTCGACAACAGTCAAAGATCATTATCTAAGTATAGTCATTTCATTCCTAAGGTGATCATGAAAACTTAATGATATATATTATTTTGTAAATTTTTTTTTGTTTTATTCTAAGAAGCAATATATGGTTGTTCTATTTGTTGAATATTTCGTGTAAAGGTTAATCTAATAAGTTTTCATATGGCTAGTTAGTTTCATGCATGCGAATCAACTTGCCTTTTTTCCAACTATGGCATCCAATTAACACATTGGTTGTTATTTATTAACCAATTTAGAAAATTTTCTATATCAAATTGACTTATAAAAATAGGTGGATCAATTTTAACTCTTCGAGTAACATCATCATTAGGTTATTGAAGTGTACGTCATGGGATGATGGCTCATCATAATGTTGAAAATAATGCTCATAAGGAACTCGTGTAGCAAAGTCATTATCTCATCATAGTTGTCGTTCTAGTCAACGAGGTGAATGAGGAAGTATTTCATCCATCACAAGGTATTGGTTAACATTATCCTTAGGGTATGGATTGAGAGGATTGTAGTGAGGTCTAATGTGTTAATGTGGGTGTAGATGTGGAGGAAAAGGAATGGGGTTGGCGAGATGATCTTTCCTCTCCACTGATCGGTGTTCAAAGATTGGGTTAATTTTAGTGTGGTGGCGTTAGTTTACAATTTTTATTCTAAGGCTTCAAATATTTTTTAAAATTCGTTATGATGAGTTTTCCTATTTTGCTAATAAAATGCATAATAATTATCATGTTTTAAGCTAAATTTTGATTTTGATATTTGTGTCTATTATGAGTTAACATAATGATGAGTTATTATATTTGTATTGCAGATTTCATTATTTTCCCTTAGATTTTGATGTTTTGAAGATCTAAGTGGTTGAGTTAAAAAAAATTTCTTAAATAAAATTTTGATTATAAATGACAAAGATATGGCTGGCATAGTTAGTGCTACTCAGAAAAAGTGAGAAATTTTGATATAACTAAATGTTTTATCATGCAATGCAATTAAATTGATGACACATTAAATTGATGACACAATTATATGAGTAAATGATCTAATTAAATAATTATTTTAGTTTTTATCATTAGATTATAAGTTTAATTTAATGCAAAAAATAAGATGTTCTCATAGAAGCAAACTTATTATGATACTAAAGAGGATTATAATCTATTATGTTATGAATTAAATTACACTGATAATTCTTAAATCTTTTCAAAAAAATAATGATTATGCTCATTACTATTGAGCATGATTATAATAACAAGAACATAATGAGGTTGAAAATTTCAATCTAATGTTATATTAACCATATTAGATATTTAATTCTTATAAGTGCAAAACAAAAAGTGAGATGCTATGAACAATCTAACATGTGATAGATTTAAAATAACCAGCAAAGTGTGGATATTTTGAAGATGACCTCTATAAGTAGTCTGTCATTATGGAGATCTTGTTTCTTCTTTTTAAGTCATTTTTTAAGAAATGTGAGCAAACGCATTCAAGTAATTATTTACTTAGAAAACACACGGATGTGGGATCCGAAAATTTGCCACCGACTCCTTCACGATGAAGAGAGTGTTTAAGTGTCGGTGAAATTTTCAGAAAGTAGATGAATAGTAGATAAGACACTACCCAGAGATTTTGCCTTCATTTTGCGAGTACTTTAGATCTAGTTCCAGGTTTCTTATTGGTGCAAGCACCTATAGTTAATTACCGCACTCAATATTGAGAGAGCACTTTCGATTAAGGCTAGTCGATGAATTGCTAAATAACGAGTGTATAATAGTAGTGAGTGGAGTTTAGAATGTTATGAGATTTATTATTTAATTTAAAGCTTATGTTTGGGAGAATGATCACGCGCTCGATCTAGATCCCATGGTTCCGTCATCCCGAGCTACCGCAGTTCTTGGTCCGCTTAGTCAGAGGAGGTTGTAGATCCAACCTGACCGACGTTGATTTCCATGTATGTCACATCAGTCGAATTGAGTTCATAAGACAAAGTCGATCGGTTTCGAATGCAACGACGCCCATATCGAAGCTGAAATACACTCGACATCATCCAAATCAAAATGACATATGATTGATGAACGAACTATCGCTAACGTTGAAATGATCATATATATATATATATATGCATAATGGCCAATCGATCAAAGCGAAATCCGACGCGATCGCGATATCGAGTCTCGGAGGTTGCGACATGCTCAAACGACATCCGTTTGCGAAATTGATCACGCCGTTAGTGTCGTAATATCAAAACCTATCAAATGAGATTGTCTGCACTCAATTCGGACGATCTGTGCGAATGCCGAGCGGTCGAAAGCGACGGCACACGATTCTAAACCAAAATTGACTCGATTCGACACCGACCTGAGCCAAACGGCCTCCGATCGTGAAATGGATTGCACCGTTGTGTCCGGAACATCGAAGTAACCTAAAATTCATATCCAATTTACCTATGTGCGGATACAATCGCAAAAAGTCATTTATTTAATATCTCAAAAAAAAAAGAGAAAACCTACCTATTTATATCTACTTATATCTAACCCTAAGAGGATAACACCCACTCGACAACCTTCGACTCCCCATTTCAGCGCCGCACGACAGCATGCTTCTCCCGCGGTTCGTTTTCCCTACCTGCTCGAGTAAGCCGCACACAACTATCTCCGATCCTCTCTCAACCAAAGGCCGAGCAACCTCCCCCGTCTCCCATTTTCTTCTCTGCAACAGTCGAACAACTCGCAAGTCGAGTGATTGAATGAAGCTCTCTCCCGTACGTCCCTGTTGCAAGCCGAGTGACCGAACTGCAGGTTAGCCAAACTCCCCTTCTCCTTCTCGTTCTCTCAAGCACAGTAGGACCGATCTCTTCTTCCCTTTCCCGACTAATGCTCTAGTCAATACCTTTTGATTTCTTTGTGTCATCGCCCCTCCCACACGAGAACAGGAAGACCCCATACTCCCGATTGCTGCGACCAATCTCGCATCCAAACCAATCGAGCCTCTCTCCCAATTGAACTGCAAGTTGGATTGCAATTCCTGCTGCCGGGAACTTGAGCTCTGAGAATTTCTCGATGAGACATGATCCGATCTCTCGATCCCAACATTCCAGATCAAGCCTTCTCCATCAGCCGGTTGAACAGCCAACTCTCATCTACACATGAAGCAACTTGCTCCATTTCTTGTCATTCCTCTCTGTCTTACTTACCAATAGTTGCAACCCAATAGATGATCCCCAAGCTTCCTCTTAAGTGAACCACAGCTTTCCATTCACGCATACAAGACAGGCCTCAACTTCTCCAGTATTCTTGCCATCCTAGAACATAGACCAACCACTTTACTTTCTATATTTCCCAATTGTTCTTTACTAGTCATTCTTCTTCTCGACCAGCAACTTTGCTTTCTATATTTCCCAATTGTTCTTTACTAGTCATTCTTCTTCTCTTGGCTTCATCTCTCTAAGAATGAGCTATCACTATCACGATATATTTGTTCATTTAATTGCATTCAAAAGCAAGTTGTTCTACTTGCAATTGATGAGGAGGTGTTTGTGTTGACTTTAGAATTGATCGGGTGATTGAAAATAGAAGATTGATTCTAAAGTTCGCTTAATTTTTCCTCAATATGTCTGTCATTGTAGGAAGTGTGTTGGTAAGTATTTTGGCGTCTGCAATATATAATAAAGGTATGCTGATGACCATGTATAAGCATGATCCTGATGCCCTCAGATGAGGCTTTGATCATCTTAATAGTGATGCCAACTTTTATGATATAACTTACCTTAGAGAAAGTAATCTTGTATCCTGATCACATCACCTTTATGTATATGTAAAAGCAAAATTATGATGAATGTTGTAACTTTAAGTATCCACTCGTGATTATTTCAACACTGTGGGGAAATCTGCTAGACCTAAGTGCTCGTGCCTGCTGCTTCAGCATGTCGAGAAAATCAGGATGCTTTTTATGCAAGTTTGAAGGCCTATGCGACGTTTTCATAAGCTGCATGGAAGACCTCCAAGATCTCGACGCAAGCTCCCTCACACGGTGACGACGCCGGAGGCTACCGATTTTATTTCAAATGCCTATGCATATGCTTGCCTAGCATATTAAATTCATGTACTTACTGTTTCAATGTAATTGCAAATATTTGCTAGGTACTCGTGCATGTTGCTTTAGCGTGTCGAAAAAATCAGGATGGTTTTCATACAAGTTTGAAGGCCTATACGATATTTTTCATAAGCGCAGTAGGTGCAAGAAAATCACTCGGCCGCGATATCGCAAGACATCTACCATGCACGCATTCTTAAGCGTGGTGGGAATGCCTCAGCACTCTTGATGTAGTCTCCTACATGGGGATGACGTCGGTAGGTTGCCGAATTTTATTCCAAGCATAGATATTGAAGGCCTATGCACGCTTTCTTAAGCATTGTGGGTTTAGATTTCTAAGCCGCAGTTAAGACATCGACTACACGCTTTCTTCAAAGATGGTAAGAAGAGCCGCACTCCCGGCGCCCCATGTGGGGACGACGCCGGGAGGTTGTCAAAATTTCATCAAAAATAAAAATTGATAATTAATGAACAAATGAAATTGTTAAAGAAGAATCTTTGAAGCTTAAATGACTAATAAGACTAATAATTAAACTAAGGTTAATATACTTAAGCTGCTGAGACAAATTTGACTTTCAATTATCTGACTAACAATAGTCTACAACAAATTAGATGAAATTCACTGTGTTATAAAACATTCAAAAGATTTAAAGTTGGATATGAATGAAACGTGCAACTTACGCCACCGGATTCGCAACACATCGTACAAGCGAACAGAAGACATTAATTATTGAAGTACATTATAAAGTATGATTAAAACTCAAATTCAATATCTTAAATTATGCAAGCAATCTAAAAATACAGCATCCTACATTATGTCAATTCTTAAACTTAAGTCGAGATAATCGCACTGATTCTGCTAAGTTGATTTGCTTAACAAAATCTAAAATTTCAAAAATAATATTATAATATTTTCAACTTAATAAAATATCTCGGTAATTTAATTTATGACAAGTAGATCTTATCCTCTATTATTAAATTAATAGAATCGACAGGATCTAAAATAATAAACTAAAAGATCAAGCAAACTTATATATCCCGATGATAACTGTGTTGAATGAAGATTTCAATCGGAGGGGATACTTTTATCAAAATGTGATTGTTATTTCAAATTAAATTAATATAAGTTAAATATCAAATCAAATGAGAAATTTGATGAATTATTAACCTCAAAATGATTAAATGAAAATCATTGAGTTAAAAATTTAAAGCTAAAATCTATCCCATCTTCCTTAATTATTTGTCAAAGGTGTCAAATTAAGAAAATTTTAGCTCATAAAAGAGTTAATGTCAAATCAAGTACACAATCATATTCATTCTCAATCAATCTCATGCTAGTAAGGATGTGACCTGTGTCCTCGACCCTGCGCCGGGCTCCACATTACGCAGCTACAACCGAGTCCTCGACGGTGCTTCCAAATAACACCATTATATTACACGATCAGTTGTGATGCTCAAATGGCTTTGCCCTTTGAGTTGTGAACCATAAGGTATACTTGATAGGATAAAAAGTCCTCTATTAGCTAAGGTAGACTTAAGTCTGTCTCCTTAAATAAACACTACTCTAGGTCTATAAGGATTACTTGGACGACGCAACCCATAACTGCTTACAAAGATCCTTCTATCATGTTGGGTTGACTACCTCCTCTGACAAAGATCCTTAGGGAATTGCTTAGTAACATGCTTATAATATACTCAATGTAAAATATATCCCAATTTTAGCTTGAAGTAACAAAAACAACAACTTTCAACCCTTGAAAAATCATTTGAAACTTTGGTTATATATATATATATATATATATATATATATATATATATCAATAATATATACATAGTAAACATAGTGAGTCAAGATTTGAATTCATTCTTTTATCATTTCTTTTCTTTCACAAAATAAATAGAACATGACTATATATAGATCAAGCATTTACACCAATTCTAATAACACAGATCTGAAAATCTGGATCTAACCAAGTAATTGCTCTTGTGACATCAAGATTCAAGTAAGAATCAAGTTAAATATAGCTAAATAATGCAAAGAAATAAACTCTCTTGCCGATTTTTGTTTTAACCTTATTCTATAATTAAGATAAAGGCAAACAACATAACATGAATGTACATCAAGGTAGGATTTGAGCCACACAACATAAGGTTCCTCTTTTCCACTTTCAATCCACTTATATGGCACATGGAGGAGAGAATTATCGTGAGATAAGTAAATAGAGCATGACTATGTATAGATTAAGCATCCATACCAAATCTAGTAATACATAGATCTGAAGATCTAAATTTAACCAAATAATTGTCCTCATGTCATCAAGATTCAAGTAAGAATCAAGTTAAGCATGGGTTGAATAAGCCTATAGATAAACACTTGCTTTCTTTTCATTCTTTCTCAAATCAAGAGAAAGAAACAAGTATCACATATCAATGACCAAATTAAATTTTCAAAGATGATAATGCATAAATCAATGAAGCTAGGATTTCATTATCACAACATGCTTTCATAATTTAAGAGCAAAAATACATAAAATAACATAACTTGCTTGATTTTAACCTTAAATTGTTCATGGACACTAAACATAGAAATTTCTCTTTTATGTAGGCATGCATCTTTAAAATCTCCTTTCTTTCATTCTTGTTTTAACTCAATTAACAAAGGAGAATTTTACGATAAAAACTTAATTGAATTTCATGAATTATAATGAAGCTTTGAAACTTAAGCTTTTTTTTTTTTTTTTAATCAAAATTTAGAGTCCTGGCCATCCCCGCCACGTGAGACTAGCTTCCCAGAAAAGCAATGATATGTTATAAGATATTATTTTAAAATTTGTCCACCACGTGGTTTGTATAACATAGTATTTTCTTGTAGCATCGGAAAAACGCATACAAGTACTTTATATTACAAGGAAGATTTTCTTATCATGTTAGAACAACGTGAGCAGTACTTATAGCACAAGTTTTCCCGTCGCATTGAAACAATGTGAATGAGTACTTATCACAAAATAGATTTTCTTGTCACGTTGGAACAACGTGAACATAAGTATTTATAGTATAAGTTTCTCCCGCATTGGAACAATGTGAACGAATACTTATATTGCAACAGATTTTCTTGCCACGTTGAAACGACGTGAACAGGTACTTATAGTATAAGTTTCTCCGCCGCATTGGAATAGTGTGAACGAGTACTTATATCAGAGCAGATTTTTCTGTCACATTGGAATAATGTGAACAGGTACTTATAATATAAGTTTTTCTGCCGCATTGGAACAATGTGAATGGGTACTTATCACAAAATAGATTTCCACAAATTTTCATTTACATGTTCATGAAATTAAACTATAACTGATACCTCTTTGCTCTAGCATAATTTTCATCACCATTTCAACTCACATAAGCTCAAACCCAACAAGTGAAATAGTAAATCGCTTCCCTTTCATCTCTTTTGAATCGGACAAATGAAATAGCAAGTTGTATGCCGCATGAGATGTTAGAAGATAACAATATTGAACAACACAAACCTAGAATTTCCTTGCATTTCCATCTTATAATGATATAAAGATGAGAATGAGCATTGAATAACAAGAAATAGGTGATTTTGTGTTACAATCATTTGTGGACAGCAAAATGAATCCCTTTCAAAGACATCTATCTTGATGTATAAAAGAGAGAAAAATTTGTATTGGATTCAAGTTTTAACATATGAAGTAGTGGGGATAATCACATTAAGCCATAGAGAGCTCTCCTCTTTCTTGCTAATCATAGAAATGAACTCAAAGCTCGCAATCAATCATAATGAGAAAAAAGAAAAGCAAAGCCCAAAGCTCACTCTACTTTGTTTCTTTTTTTTGTATGACTCCACTCACATGAAGCATGTAATCGCGTAAAAATCCAACAAAGTAGATATATGAAATTTCAGGTTTAACTGAAAAAAATACTTGCATGGCAATAATATCCAAGTGAGAACTAAGCTCAATATTAATAAGTAGTATAAGGAGGCAAACAATCATGTCAAACACACAAATCTGAAAATTTCAGATTTAATCAAATGACCATTTGTATGATAATGAAATTTAAGTATAATTTCACCTTAACATTGCCAAATAGTAAAAAGAGACATATAAAAGGCAACAAAATCCGTTAGGACTGCAATCACGCTGATTTTCTCAACTCAGTAAGATAATTCAGTTATAGGTGGAACAAGAGATGCAAAAAGAATGAGCTTCTCGGTTTAGCCTTAGAAGGTAAAAAAAGCAAGGTGAAGGCTTATACCATAACTCTAACATCTTAATTTCACGTTATTGCAAATCCAGATGTGGGATCTGAAAATTCGCCACCGACCTTTTTCGGAAAACAAAAGAGTTGTTTAAGTATCGGTGATAATTTCAGAAGACAGATGAATAGTAGTTAAGACACTACTCAGAGATTTCGTTCTCATTTGGTGAGAACTTTTTTATATCTAAGTTTCTATGTTTCTATAGTTAATTATCCCATATTGAGAGAAGCACTTTCGATTAAGGCTGTCGATGAATCGTTAAGAACGAGTATATAATTGCAGTGAGTGGAGTTTAGAATTTATGAAATTTATTATTATTTTTTATTTAAAACTTTTTTGTGGGGGAACGATGGCGTCTAGATCTCATGGTTAGTCGTCCGCATCGGTCCACGGTCGCTCGAGGAGGTAGTCGACTAACGGCGAAGAATCCTGTCGATG
The DNA here is from genome assembly GCA_021442155.1 of Cymbidium sinense. Taxonomy (NCBI): domain Eukaryota; kingdom Viridiplantae; phylum Streptophyta; class Magnoliopsida; order Asparagales; family Orchidaceae; genus Cymbidium; species Cymbidium sinense. The sequence goes on from CM038223.1 coordinate 93,310,315, forward strand.
AACGTAAGTTCGTCGTCGTGTCTTGTAGACAGGTGGAGTTTGTCTGGGGATAAATATAAGTCAACCTTATAACATGACTTTTTTCAATCAAATACATTCTACATTTCAGACTCAGCGAGTAAAGCATCTGCTGGCCATGGCCAAATAATTAGTGTTAATATCGCGTGAACCACGGTCAGAGCTCATGTACCATTTATGTGTGGATATCATGTGACAACCATGAGACGAGGACAGACGTCTTCTGAGCTTTAGGAATATTTGAGTGTGAAGGTAATTATGTATTTAATTTGACATTGGCTCTTTGTGAGCAAAAGTTTTCTTAATTTGTCACCACAAGACAAATAGTTGCGGAGGGGTGAATTTATTTTATTTATTTTTTAGTTTTTAATTTAAACAATTAATTTCATTTTTTTTTATTTTCTTTGAATTTTGATCATTTTACGATTGATTTAGATTTGAATATATGATCATTTATTATTGAAATTTTAAATATAATTACCTTCGATCTTGGGGTTAATATCAATTGATAGGCTACTGCTACATTGATTTCTACTGAGGAGGATCAGTGCATTATCTTGAAGTATAATCCTTGAAACCTTGTCCTCTACAGCTTGAACATAGAGGATCGGGTTTGGTTGTTTTCTTCTTGAGGTTTGAATTTAAGCTATGTTAGTTGATTAAATATCTTGTATTATATGATAGAAAACACCGGATATTATTAATTTGAAATTCTTATAATATCAAATTTGTAGGTTTTGTTACGGGACGGTCAGAAGACAAGCAGGGATGTAACATATGTTCTTTATATTTGACTTAGTAATTACTTGACATGCGTATATATATTCTTTTGAAAATTTTGCATGGACATTAGGATGTCAAGTTGAAGTTTATATGTCAAATTTTGATTTTGAGTTTTGTTAACTTACGGTCGAAGAAGACCAAACCGGGAAGTATAGCATCTGTTCTTTATTTTTTATATCTAACTTGCACATGTCCCTATTGTTTGAACATTTCAACATACATATGAGTATCTGTTCTTTTAAAATGTTGTATGGACATTAAATGTCTAGTTGAAATGTAGGTGTCAATTTGCAAGTTTAGGTTTTTGATACGATATTTTTGGGTTTTGTTAACGGGACCGGTCGAAGACCAAATGGGATGGATAGTACTGTCGACTCATTTATTTTCTTTGAGAGGATGGGAGATTAATTATTTCGAATCTATCGTTCTCACTTGTATGATTATCTTAGAGGATGGGTTTGAAACTTTTTTTCTTATGACCTTGAATTTGAGAGGATACATTATGATCTGATAGATTTATCTTTAGTCGTTCGTCAAATTAAATTAAGATTTATAAATAGATTTTTTAGGTTTTGTTAACGGACGGTCTAAGACAGCAGATTATGTAGCATCATCTTTTATATTTACCTTAATAATTACTTCATGCGTATGAATATTTGTTCTTTTGAAAATTGTAGGCATTAAGATGTAATGTTGAATTCGATGTCAAATTTTGACTTTTAGGTTTTGTTAAGACCCAGGAAGTATAACATCATTCTTTATATTTGACTTAGTAATTACTCCAAACATGCATGGATATCATTCTTTGGAATTGTATGGACATTAGAATGTAAAGTTGAGTTTATATGTCGAATTTTGATTTTGAGTTTTGTTAACGGGGGTCAGATCAGCAAGGAAGTATAACAGTCTTCTTTATTTTTATATCTAGCGCATGTCTATTGTTTGAATTTCAACATCTGTCTGATTCTTTTAAAATGTTGTATGGACATTAAATGTCTATAATGTAAGTTCAATTTGCAAGTTTAGGTTTTAATATGACATTTTGGGTTTTGTTACGGACGTCAAAATCGGAAAGTCTGCATCTGTTCTTTGGAAAATATGATATCGTATTATTTTGGCCAAAACCTCCTATACAAATCAATGAGGTATAGGTTGAAATAAATTATTTTGGAATTTGATCAAATGTAGGGTAATAAAATAGCGTAAACTTCATTGGAAATATGATATCTATTATTTTGGCCAAAATCGCCTTTTATGTCACCTGAAATGGGTGAAAATAAATCATTTTGAAGCTCTATGATCAAATATAAAGTAATGGGGCTAAAATAAATTTTACTTGATTTTAAGAACCTACATGTAAAAATCATAAAGGGTAAAATAAATCATTTTTTAAGCTCATATGATCAAATATAAAGTAATGGACCCAAATAGATATAGGCATTTGATTTGGGCTAAACACTTTCTCTATGTGCAAATCAACATAAAATTTAAAATAAATCATTTTAAACTCATGATCAAATATAAAGCGAATGGCTAGAATGAATTTAGGCATTTGATTTGGGCTAAGAACTTTCTTTATGTGAAATCGTCATAAAGTGAAATAAATCATTTTTTTTTGAAGGCCCATATGATCAATCACCCATAGCATTTTCTCTTGATAAGGAAGGAGAAAAAGATATGAGTAGATGTCATATGTCATTTAAAAGACAAGTGGGTTAATTAAAATCCACATCCTTCACATCATTTGAAGTGGGGGACAAATACTCATTAAATTTATTAAGAAGATATGAAAGAGTTTATTTTCCTTTCAAAGGAATGATAAAGATCTGAGGGCATGCATAATGCATGTGCATCGATATGACAATGATTAAATTAGATGATTTTCTTTGCATGCAACTTATGGCGAGAGCACCATGTGTGTCATAAGAATAGATGATAAGAGGAGAGGAGGAAGCTATAAATAAGAGGATTTCTCTTTCACAAAATACATTCCTACTCTCCCTCCACCTTTTTTTAAGTTTTTCAATCTTGCATAAAGGGTTAAGTTGTGTCACATAAGTTTCTTTCTCAACAATTTTTTTTGATATCTTCTTGATATATGTCATGTCATATGGTAGATTTAATTTATTCCATATGTGTTTGCTTCAAGTCTTCACTATGTCTTATGTATGTATGTAAATCATGGTGGGAATGACAAGTAAAATAGGAGGTATTTATGTTTGAGCATATATCTAGTGTATATTTCATTCATAAACTAGATAGAATCCTGGGTGAGCATTATACAATACATGTCTCTTGTAAATTTCATATATATGTCATATTCAGTTTCATTTCATATATGTTTTTCTTTTCTTTTTTTCATGTTTCATAATTATGTATAGATCATTGTAAAATGGGCATATAGAGTAAAAGATAACATATTAAACCCATGTTTAGGCATGTATTCTAAGCATGTCTCATAGCATATCAAGCTAAGTAGAGTATTGGAACCAAAATTAACAAATATATGTCATAATAAGCATAAACATCCATGTTATTTCACACTTTGATCACATGTTAGGCATGTAAAGGGGAAAAGCATCAATCTTTCCAATCAGAGAAATTAAAACATAAGAAAGAAAGGATTTTGAATATTTGCATGATTGATTACATCTTAGAAAGATTCAGTATTAAACTAAGCATGATAATCATATGCATATACCTTCCTTTTCAAACATAGGAAATTTTACACATTTTGTTCAAAATTTTGACCTCCGTCATCACCACATAGAGGCTTCGGAGGACCCACGCATGGAAAGTGTAATGTGAGACACCCGGACAAAATTTATTTGCCTGCGAAGAAGGCGTGCATGGGTTATCATAATATATCAACAATTTTCCACATTAATATTGCAGAGTATAAAGATGAATTTTACAGAATCATTATCTCCGCTTATCAAAATTTACAACAAGACTCTGCTAGGTTCTGAGAGAGCACTGCCAGAAAGGCGTGCATGGGTGGTGTAACCTTCTGATAAGCATAGCATTTCCTATTAGCAAGATATCACATGCAAGTATGCAAGAATGAAACCCATAGATAATAGTGGTAATCAAATCCATTTAATTTAATTGTATTTTGATTCATTCTACCTATATGCAGAGGCAAAACAAATGAAATCCCAGAGATAGCATGTAGCATGGCATAACCCCGATTTGATTTGATTTGCATTTTGATTTCATTTACTCGTATACGCAAGAGATACAACAAATGAAATCCACAGAGATAAGACATAGCATAGCATAATCCGATTAAAATGATTTCAGCTGTAATATATTTCAAAGGCGATTAATTCAATTTCCTTTCATGTAAAATAATTCCAGATGCTTCGCCTTTCAAACAAGTTTGCTCTAATTTCCCCTTTGAGAGAATAACTTCAGCAAGCACGTAGGCATCCATAGACAGGGAAAACAATAAGAAGAAAACATAAAACAACACTCCTTGCATGATTTCAAGCTACACATATTCATGGACGAGTGAATTCCAAAATTCCTTCTAAACAAAATTTTCAAAAACTAGATGCTTGCAATCTCACAAATAACAAATGTAAACATAGGGTTTAGGTATACAACATCCCAAACCTATTTCCGAGCTAAGATGTGAAATCTAGGCAATATAACTTTCCAAAATTTCAGACCCACGATGCTTTGCAATCTCAATAATAAAAGCAAACATAGGGTTTAGGCCATATCCAAACCCATTTCAAAAAGCTAAGATGTGAAATCTAATATAACTTTCCAAACAGAAATTTTTAAATACATGCTTTGCAATCTCACAATATAACAAAGGTAAACATAGGGTTTAGGCCACTCAAACCCAAAGCATTTAGCATGGTTTTAAGCATGAAATAAAGCTCTCTTTACCAAGCCTAATTTTGAATACCCAAATGCATAAGGAAAAGCTTAGGGTTAGAGAAAGCGACAGAGATGTTGATTTGCTAAGAAGGAGGAGAAGTTTGAGTTGTTAAGGTAGCTAGGGTCTCTTGCTTCTTAGCGGGAAACGGAGAGAGGAATCGAAACTCGAGAGCTCGAGAGGGACAGACGATCCTTGACTTCGAGGATGGATGATCAACAAGGAAGTCAGTCGAGGAAGGTAGGACTCTTTCGGTTTACGGATGGGAGTCGGGGAATGAGAGAAAGTGTGAAACTCCTGGACCAAACAGCGAGAAGGAGCTTGGTAAGTCAGAGAGGATCCGCGTAAAGAACGAAACGAGCTGTGAAAGTGAGAGCGTGGAGAGAAACGTGAGAGATCGTGAGAGGAGAAAGTCGAAACTTAGTAGAGAGGAAAAAAATATCACGGAAATGAGTCAACGTCGTGAATATCCCCTTTGGCCTTTAGAGACCAAGCATCTTTTCATTGGCTGGCGCCAATGAAATCAGCGGTGGAGTCATTTCACTTGTGCGGCGGAATTATGTTAGGGATTAATAGGGTTAAAAGATTAAGCATTTCTTAATCTATAATTTAATATTATTTTATGTGATATTAATTTATGCAATAAACCACTGTAAATATGGGGTGTCAATAGATGTTTAGTTATGTGCCGCGAAGCAAACCTGCGCAAGGTCGTTTGAGCAAAGTCGGCGGTGGTCGTAGAGAAATTAGGTTTAAATTATGCGACGTCGCGCTTGGATTGATCGACGTTCGCGCATATTTTGCCGAATCAATCGCGGAAGGCGTCGTTTGATAGGTTTTGACGTTTCGGCGATGACGGCGCGATTTGCGGAGGAGTTCGGGGCGTTAGCTTCCGATTTTGATGTCGCCAATTTCATTAAAATTGATTTTAATTATTTGATCGGTCGTTTTGATTGATATTTGTTATTTAATTAATTTTAATATTTTCGGCATTTGAATTTTCAAATTTAAAGAATTAGATCGATCTCGATGAGTAGAGGATGTTAAACTCTATGTCATTTATTTAAGTTTAAATGATGCATAGTTATAGGTCAACACCAGAAAAGAAATCCATTCATTGAACACAAATGGAAGAGGGATTTATAAATCTTCATTTCCTTCAAAAGAAAAGAAAACCAAATAGCAAAGGAAAATATAATTTAGGGTTGGATAGAAATAACCTGGAGCTTGATTTGAAGAGGGAAGGAAGAGATAGAGAGCCAAGCTTCGCCGATTAAGGCTTGTCGTTTGGCTTGGAGAGTTTGGATAGAAATTTTGGCTCGTATAATCCAGCAATGAAGCTGGGGACGGCAGAAGGAACTCCGTCTGAGAGGATATGAGAGGAACTTCGGCAGAAGGTACTCGGCCGGAAGGGAAGAAGAGCTTCAGGAGAGACGAAGCAAGAGGGAGTTCGTTTCGATGCTTAGCTAGGGACGAATGAGAGGAGCTTATGAGAGAAAGATTGCGTGAATGGGGCTTGGGATGCTCATTTCGGCCTTTAAGCTAATAAGTTTTGATTAGGCCATGATTCATAAGTTCAGGACTTTTATTGGATGAGTTTGGGTGGCCGGATTAGGGCAAAGATTAATCAGGTTGACTGATCATTAGCTTAATAATAATATAATTAGTGCTAATCGCGAAAATTTTGACGAATCATCCCGATAATAAACCCTAGTAATATGAGTGTTAATTTTAGATATTTTTTAGATTTATGCAGCCTTGATGGCGATTCGATTTCATCATTTGACGACTTGGCAATAATGGGCTGAAATCACAAAGGCGATATTCAAATTACTCGACATTTGCGTGAACTGATCACTGAAGACGTTTGATAGATTTGACGTTTGATTGAAATGGCGTAGTCGATTTGCGAATAGAGGGTCGATTAGGTCGTCGGGGTTTCCGACTTATCGCATTATCTCATTAAAGATTGATTTTAATTAATTGATTGGTTATTAATTAATGGAATAAGCTTCATTTGATGAATTTAAATTTTTTAAATGCTTTTACGCAATCATTTGTGAACCATATGTGGAGGTCAACAACGGAGTGCAAAAGAAACTCGAGAAGAAAATTCATACATAAGTCATGGTAAAAGGATCACTCAATATGTATAATCCCAAAATATAATAACATGATTCAAATATATAAAAGCTCGATAATACCCAAGCCAAACTACATAAAAGCCGATATATATTGAATACATAAATTTCAATTTTTATAACAATGACATTGATGATAGTGATGATAATAGCCTGCATCATTAGTGGAATATTTAATCTCTTTATTGACGGGATATAGGTGAATCTCATCAAATCACATAAACATGTGTCTTGTATTTGAAATCATCGGTGTGTCTATTCTCTTATCTTCATTTAATTTTTGTTCAAAAGCTTACCTTTAATATTGTAATATTAACCTACTCACCTATAGTTTATACTTCAATATATTCATGTTTTTTTCATCTACCCAATATTTTCTACCTTCATTGGCGCTACAGTGTTCTGTCAAAATAATATCACTTACTAACGTTTTATTTGCCTGGATTTAAAGGCTCGTTTGTTTGCGAGTGCACCCAACTTTTACCCTTTTACACCCCACCGAAGTATCTGTTATGTTCAAATCGATTGACGGTTCAGAGCATGAAATTGGCCATGAAGCAGGAGAAAAAGTACTGGAGGGAGATACCCGCCCTAATGGTGATGCCTTCGCAATATCTCTCAAACCTTCTGTCTCCAACTTTTCTAAAAAAGACCGTTCTCTCTTTGTTCTCTGTTCACCACCGTACACTTTAGTAAACCTATTCGTTCAGATTAAAAGTTTATTTTTACATTTTATTTAACTACAGGTGAATGGATGCTGTTTGACAAATGCGCTGGTCTCGGACTCGTTAATAGATTTGACGCAAGGCAGGTAAATAAATGCCTGATTCATTGGGGGAGTGGAACAGTTAATTTAGAGCTGTGGTCTGAAGAGAGGCCCGTTTCAAAGGATACTCCTTTGGCAATTTGCCACGAGTATGAGGTGAAACAAGTTCCCAAGCTCTAAGAAAATGCTTCTTTTGAGGATTAAGAATCGCTACGTATTTTGAAAGGTATTGTATCTTCTTCAGCTTTAGTTATGTTTCTTTGTGTACTTTTGTCATGAGTTATCAATGGATATACTTTCGCGTATAAATAAAATTGTAATCTATTTTGTTATAAAATGGAATATAAGGGCGTTAATGGGCCCTGGTTTATGCGTTGGCTCTATGTGCGTTATGCACACGTATAAATAATGCGTTGGCTCTATTTTGTTATTAAATTTCTGTGTGCTTTCGTTATAAAAAATATTAGACAAACGATACATGCATGCATATATATGATGCGCCATTTTGGGTATTTAAGCTCTCTTATTTAAAGGTAATTTTTAAGAATGAAATTTAGATAAATTTAACTAAAATTGCAAAACAATTTATCAGATGTATATCAGATATCAATGTTGATTTTTTTAATTAAAATTTAATTTTTTTTAATTTTTAATTATTTTAATAATTTTAAAATTAAGTGATTTTAAATTTGTTGATTTTTTTTGTTGAGCTATTCATATTATTTATAAGCATATAAAATTTATAGATTATTTGGTCTTTTAATTAATGTATAAAGTTTTAACTATTCTTAAGTGATTAAATTATTTTTAAGGTTATTTGTGTTTATCTCATAAATAATTCAGTTTGAATGTAATTTGCTTAAACTAAAGTTTAGATATAATGTAAATTCTAAAATATTTTTGCATCAAGATTTATGCTTTTTAATTTTTTAATGGCTTATCAAAATTTGGGTGCAATTAAATCAAGTCGATTTTGTATTGCTTTTAACATGAACTTAAGCTTGATTATTTAATCAAGCTAAAATCAACACATGAGCTATCTCATTTGTTATGTAAGGGAAAAATAATTGCGATTCATTTATTTATTATAATTTATAATGAGAAGATAAGAATAATGATTAGTTGATAATTAATAAGAAATAAGTTGAAATAAAAAATTAGTCATAATTTTCAAATGCTTATAATAATATTGCATTAAAATTTATTATTTAAGTAAATTATTAGTATATCTTGTACTAATATGTTCTCATTCCTTTCTCTGACTTAAATGATCGCTTTTTATTTCATGCTCTCTATTTAGGGAGGTGGAAAGAGTCAATTCATAATGTGCTAGAATATTTATGATAAAGATAAACTATTTTTACACTACTTTTATTACTCACATAAAAATAAGAGTTAAAAATAATATGCAAAGATTATTTTTAGCGTGATAATTTTAAAAGAAAAAAAGATTTATTCCAATTAAATTTATTTCACTAATTTGAGCTACTGATTCTAAAGATTAACTCGTCTTTATAATTATATACATAGAGCACAGTAATAATTAAAGAAAAAAAAAACAGGTACAAATTAAATGTGCATAAAAATAAAATTTCATCGTTTTATCTTAATAAAAAACACTAAAAAATTAAAATGAAATAATAAGTTAATTTATTAAACGGCATTAAACCATGAAAAATCAAAAAATAATAAAAATTATTTATCAACCCTAGAGAATATATCAGAGTTCATATCAATTAAAACCATTTTCTTGTTCCTCTTATCACTGCAGTCCCCATTCTCCCCTTTTAATCCAAACCTAAACCTTACTCTTTCCCTCTCTTTAATCATATCCCTCCCCTTCACCTCCTCCACCACCGGCCTCTGCCCCATCTTCTCAACAACCTGAGATGAATCCGTCCCGCCCTCGGGAAAGCATGGCAGCCATCTCGGCACGTGCGGCAACGGCGGTTTCTTCCCAACATGCGCGAAGCTCGGGGTCGGCTTCCTGGCCGCCTCCGCCGCCATCTGCCGCCGAATCGGCCGAGGAAACGGGATCTCATCAACGGCGGCGACGAAGGCTCGGAGCTCGTGTAGCATCGGGGACATGAGAAGCGGGCGAGAGCCATCGGCGGCGCCAACGTAGCCGCGGCCGGCGGCTGCGCCTTCTAGGGCGATTGCGAGGCCGAAGATGTTGGATTGCGTCCGCCCGCGGGAATTGGCGGCGGATGCGGCTTCGGAGGCGAGGAGTCTGATGTAGCGGGCGGCGATATCGGTGAGGACGCGGAGAGCGGCGGCTTCCGCCCCGCTATAGCCGGCGTTGAGGCAGATCTGAGCCACCGCTACGCGGCAGATGGCCGGCGCGTATGGCGGAGTAGGAGGCTGAGAAGTGCTTGGAATCTGATCCTTGGACGCCGCCATTAATGGCGGGTTGAGTTGCAGAGAGGATTTTGATGACTAGATATCGAGGGGAACAAGACGGTAGGAGGAAATAGCGATGTGGAACCCTAGCGTCCGCTTCTATTGAAGCTTTTTTATTTACATTGAGATACTGTTAAAAATAGAAATTATCGGTAATTCGATAGGCTATTCAAATTAAATGCCTAATATTTTATGCTGATGATCTTTACATATCGGTTTCTTTATTTGTAGACAAAATCAAGATTTTATTAATGACATATTTGTCAAAATAAAAAAGAAAATATCATTATAAATTTTGATAATAAAAAGATTTACATAACTCTTATGCATTTATATATCTAGTATGCAATGTTTATGCATGTAACCTTTTTTAATACATGAAAAAAAAAATTTTTTTTTATTTAAAAAAGTACGATAATGATATATTATAGATTTATGTGATACTATAGATTTAAGTATTATTTATAAAATTATTAAAATTTAGATATTAAATATATAGAGTTATGTATTATGTATGTAAATAATTCAAGATAATATTATATTTTATTTGTAAATGTTGGAGAAGATTTGATCATACATAAATTTTTAATAAATTATAAAAAATAATCTAAATATCTCAATATATTGTCTAATAAATTAGAAATCTTTTTAAGTTTAGTGAATCCAGAGCCGGTCCTATGACCAAATCAAGAAACAATTCGCGCAGCATCCTCAGACATTTGAATCTAAATATTCAGCATAGTGTCGGGGCCCATGCGGGTATATTTAAGAACGCCTTAATTAATGTCTTTTGTTTGCTTGTATGATGTGTTACGAATCCGGTGGCGTAAAAGATGTTGTAAATTGATCTAACATTTTATTAGATCTTTTGGATTAATATTGAACTACTTTCTTTTATCCCAAATTGATTAGTCTTTGAATATTCAATAGACTCTCGTTTATGATAATTCTCAAATTCATCTCCAACTATACTCAATTTCTCCTTGATCTAATTCGAGTATTTAATAAGACGACGAATATACTTCAAATATTTTTTAAGGATTTATTACTTATGCTTATTAGCAATCATTCGATCTCATAGAAAATCTCTGATGAATTCTTTAATTTCCTTCAATTTATTTAAGTATATTTGAAAAGTATATCTTAATTCCAAGAGACTCTCTTATTGTTTGATTTGATGTTCAATCAAGATTCCTACTTCTTTCGATATCAGGCCTAATTTTCAATTGTTAGTTTTATGATTACTTGTTTGTGAATTTAATACTTTGAGTATTTAATAAGACTTTATTTTATTCCATAAACAAACATCCTAACTCACATCAGACTTCATATTTAGTGAATGACTGGACTTCAAGTTTCATTAGAATTCCTTTATGAATTTAACATTTAACTCTCCCCCACCTCAGTTAAAACTTGTTTAATTCTCCCTCCCTTTTTTGTTTGAGAAATTTGTGAGAACATAGACTCACTTTATTAAGGTATTATTTAATTAAATTTTTTTTTTTGTAAGAATGTGTCCTTCATTACTCCCCCTAATCTATATAAATAAGGGTTGAGGGTCTTTCATTTCATTCCACTTATTTGAGAAGTTATGTTGCCTTGGAGTGTGAGAGGAGAGAAAATCTAATTCCATTTCGAGTAAGTATTTTATCTTTTTCAAATTTTTCTTAAGTATTCCTTGTCAATTTTTTTTTGATTTAAGGCTTATCATTATATTTATCATGCATTTATTATTTAGTTTTAAGTTTAGATGATTTTCATTTTAATTTGCTTAAGTCAAAATCAGTCAAAATTTGTAGCATTTATTTGGTATGGAGGTCATCCGATTTTGGGCCTTCCGTCCTTTAATGAGCATGGCGGTTGGTGTTTCTGCAATACTTGGATTTTAAATCGTCATGCGATGAGCGTGAAGAGGCAGCTAACACATAAATAATACATAATCTGTTTTATATATACATTCAAACCCAAATCTATTGCACATTCACCAAAGCCCATTATTTTAAACCATAACACTCATAAATGGTTTTTGGGTTTAAGGGAGGGAGGAGATGTCGAAGCAAAGAAACTGATAATGATATTCTCTCTCAGGTGTAAGGGTAAGTGTGATGTGTAGCTGATTAGAGGAAGAGAGGAGGTATCAGAGGAACCCAATTGATGATGGAGTTGCCTCAACTATCCTCCTATATGAAACACTAAGGTGGATCGACAAAGGGGAATAAAGGAAGGAGTTTGACCTTAGTGAAATTGAGGAAAAATGGAGAAGAGGGATTTTTGGATTGAAAGAAATGAGGGAAGTAAAAGGGAGATTTTCAGTTTGGGAAGAAATGAGGGAAGAATGAAGGATTTTTGGTTTGGAAGAAATGGGGAAGTAAAAGGGGGATTTTCGATTTGGGAAGAAATGAGGGAAAATAGAGAAGGAAGGATTTTTGATTTGGAAGAAATAAGAGAAATGGAGAAGGGGGATTTTCGGTTTAGAAGAAATAATGGAAGTAGAAGGGGGATTTTCGGTTTCGGAAGAAATGAGGGAAGCTTACCGTTTGCTTTAGTTCGATCCTTGAGGGTTAAGAGAAAATCAAGAGAGGGAGAAGATGAGGCCACCGTTTGGTTGAGGGAAGAAGTAGTGATGAAAAGAAAGGGGGAACGGTTGGTGCGGTTGAACGAGGAGATCGAGCGGGAGGGGTGGCCGAGCAATTGAAGGAGGGGATCGAGCGATCGTGGAGGAGCTTCTGTGCTTTTGAAACCGTGGTTTGGGGCTCGAGCGAGATCATGCGAAAGGGGAGGCTTGGACGAGTGAGAGGGAGGGTGAATCGAGCTCGGGTCGTGCGTGAAGAGGTCGGCTTTAGGGATTTAGGTTAGTTAGGATTAAATTAGGGCTTTTAATAATATTTTTTTATTGCTTAATTGACTTTAATATAAACTTTACGCCGACCTCAATATAAGGTTGATATATATGTTGATTTGAGGTTACTCTGATGTTTCGGATGCAACGACACAGTCCGTTTTGCGATCGGAGACCATTTGATTCAAGTTGGTGTCAAATTGGATAAATTTTAGCTTAAAATGCTTTCGTAAACGATATTTCGATATTAGGTGTGAAACATTGTTCTCATCTCCTTGATAGATATCAATATTTTGAAGCTAACGACACAAATAATTTAATGAACGGATGTCGTTTGGGCATTATATTGACTCGACTCGATATGCGTATGTGGCATCCAGCTTCGATGATCGGTTGGCCGTTAGATTATGCAATATTTATATTAATTAATTTTTGGCGTTGAATCGATAATGAAATGTTCATCGATTGGAGATCATTTGGGTTGACTTTTTATGATGTCTAGTGTAATTCAACTCTAATTTTCAGTCTGAAAGATCCGAAGTCGATCGAATTCACCTTATAGGCTCGATTCGGCTTGTGTAGCATATATGAAGGTCAACAAGTTTGAGCAATATTTAATGTGAGCTCAACAATGAAGGATGGAGAATATAAAAAATAGATTCGCATGATAAAATTTTTAAAATGATTCAATGCCACCCACTATCATTGTAAGAGATCGTAATAACAAGTGTATGTGTAAATTTTCTGAAATTTCTTCTATAATATACTCATTTACACCCACTAGAAAAAAATTGTTGTTGATGCAAGAGTTATAATAGAGACTAGAATAATATTTGAGTCAACTTTGGTATTATTGTCTCTAAATGTAATTCTATAAAAATATTGTGTATAGAAGGACATAATAATAGACTTAGGTGCCGTTTGGGATAGAGGTGTGTGTTATTTGGTTTTAACCAAAAAATCAAACTGAACCAAAGTTTTTGAGTAATTTAGTTCGGTTTTGAACTTAGTAATTTGGATTTTGGTTTTAATTAATGAAAACTTTGGTTTTTGGTTTTTGGTTTTCCGATCGGTTTGTTAAATAAAATTTTGGATGGAACCAAATAAACTAAATTTATTCATTACTTGGTAAATTTTTTTCAGACGTCATAAAAATTTAAATAATTTTAATGCATGAAAGTAATTAATTTTAATTATATATATATATATATATATATATATATATATATATATATATATATATATATATATATATATATATATATATATATATATATGGCTCATTACCAACCTTTAAATGATATTGAATTAAAGAGAGTGTGATTTGAATGTGTCGGTGTAATTTTTGAGAAGACAGATGGAATAGTAGATAAGACACTACCCAGAGATTTCGTCCTCATTTGGCGAGGACTTTAGATCTGGTTCCATATTTTCTATAGCAGCACAGTTAATTACCCTCTCAATAAGTGAGAGAACTTTCGATTAAAATAGTTGTTAGATGCTTGTCGTGGCGTATAGTAGCAGCATGTGGAGTATCAGAATTTAAAATTATGAAATTCACCATTTTAGCTTAAACCAGATGGTTGGGGAATGGTGACGTGCCCGATCTAGATCCCATGGTTTGATCATGCGTCAGCGGTCCTTCTACTTAGTCGGAGGATGTAGTCGACCACCCAGAAGGATCCTTATCGGCACATGATTACGTCGTCAAGAAATCCTTGAGACTGGTGACATTTGTCAGGAGACAATCTTAAATCTATCTTAGAGAGGGTTGTTTCTTCAAGTATGTCATTCTTGTGAGTTGCATAGGATTAGATCTACCGTCACCAGAATCGAGTTTTGAATATTTCATTTGAAACTCTTATTATAGGTTTTTTAGATTAACGGGGCCAAAAGACTAAACCGAGGGAAATGCTCGACATCCTGACACTTGAATTTAAGCATTGGCGTAGTGTGGGGCCATCTGGTGTATTTAAGAAATTTATGTAATGTTTATTTACGAATTATGAGATTGATTTCATATTTTCATTTAATTCCAACTTAGCTATTCGAGACATTAAAAACTTGAAATCTCTATAAAGCACATGTAGTGTTTATAGCTTAGATAATTTCGTCTAATTAATGATTTCATTGATTTTTAAAAATCATAATTAGAATGAAATTCCTTAATTTTTGATTGAAGGAAGTCCTGTGACTTTTATAGATTTTGATTTAGTATCGCGTTCTGCCTGATTGTACAAAGAGTTGCAGATTCGGTGGCGATGATTTGTTTTGACGCTACAGGTTCAAAAGACAATTTAGTTTGTTATTTTAAAAGAAGATTTACCTCTTAAAGTAATTCTCATTTTTTCCCTCATTTTTTGCTTTACTTTTATATTTGTTGTATGTCATTTTATTTTTCCCCTTTTTTTATTTGACACTTTTAGTTTAAAATTAGTTGTAGGTTTTTTTAGTTAACGTTCTTAAGCCAGTTAATTTCACTCTCCCATTTTTTCTAAGCAAAAGATTTGACGTAATTTTGGCAGTCTCCTGGTGTCATCCCCACATAGCTCGTATTTTTTCAGCCTGAGTGTATCAGTGGTGTCTGTAACACCATAGCGTCTTCACCCTGCCATCAGAATTAGCGAGTCTTGAAACGCAGAAGAAATGCGAAAGTGTATTCATTTAATTTTTTTCTAAGAAATTAGAAAATTTGACATTCGTTTAGGGGAGCGACAATTAATGGATGTTGGCTTTCTGATGCGCCTCTTGAGCGTAAGCGGTGTCTTTACCTGTAGCGGATTTTATCGGTGTCTTGAGAATGGCTGAACGCAAAGCAGCGTGTATATATATTCACGCGTCACATATTCTGACTCATTTTTCTACGCATTGCAAAGATTAGCAAAGAGATGGGGTTGGGTATGCCGAAAACCAAGAGAAGAACCCGCCTCTTATCGGTGTTGCATCTCTGGCTGTGGGGAGGCAAATTTGAAGAGATCAGGAATGTGGCCTTTAAACCGAAAAGAAGAAACTCTTGGCGGTATTTTTCCCCGGTTTGTAAAGCGAAAATGGAGAAGTGATCAGGAATGTGATCTTTGGAAATCGAAGAAGAACCCTCTTGATGGTGTTGCTTCATGATTGTGAAATGAAATGGAAGGATAATATGAGAATCTGGCCGAAAACCGGAAAAAAACCTACCTCTTGGCGTTGTTCTTATGTTTCAATAAAATTTTCAGATTCAAGCCAGAGTTTGAAATTCTGATTAAGAAAAATGAGGGAATTTTCGGATTTGGAAAATGGGTGAATTTGAAAATTGATTTTCGGTTTTGGTAAAAATGAGGGAAAAATAAGGGTGGATTTTCGATTTTGATGAAAAATGAGAGAAAAATAAGGGTGGATTTTCGATTTTGATGAAAAATGAGCGAAAAATAAGGGTGGATTTTCGGTTTTGACTTTTGAGGGGGAAATGGAGAGAATGAAAGAGAAGAAGGACGAAGAGGAAAGGGAAGAAGAAAGGAGGGGTTTACCTTACTCTTTTTCGGTTTGGAGGATGAGAGGAAGAGAGCTTTTTTTTTTTTTTTTTTTTTGGATTAGGGCAAGAAAAGGGGAAAACCGAATAAAAAAAGTTCAGAAGGCACCGTCCTTACAGTTGGTTTGGAGAAGGAAGAGGGAGTGCGAGCGGGAACAGTTGCCGAAACGCTTGCACAGGATCGGTTCGGATCGAGCCGTTTGAACGGAAGGGGAGGTTTCTTCGGTCGAGGGAGGAAGGGAGGCGCGGCTTCGGTTTCCCGTGCACATAGTAGGGGAGACCGAACCGGACCAGGCCATGCGTGAGGGAAGAAGGGTCGCACGAGGAAGGGTGCGGGCTCAGGTTGAGCTGTTCGGTTCAATAGGAACTGATCCAATAGGATTAGGGCTTGAATTTAAGCTGATTTTTAAATTAAGTTATTGTCTTTAAATTGAGTTTTACACCGATGCGACTAGATAATCAATAGATATATCAATTGAAGGTTATTCCATTGTTCCGAACGCAGCGGCGCAGTCCGTTTCGCAATCGGAGGTTGTTTGGTTAAAGTCGGCGTCAAATTATATCCATTTCAGCTCAAAATGCGTGCGCCGGCCCTGGCATTTTAGTGATGCGGAATTGAGTGCGAATAGTCTTACTCAATAGATTTTGATGTTTCGAAACTAACAACGCAATCAATTTCACGAACGGATGTCGTTTGGCTTGCGTCGTGCCTCCTGACTTCAATATGTGTGCAGGCACATTGACGATTCGATTGTTTGATCGGTTGATCATCAGGTTGTGCAATATTTATATTCTGACCAGTTTCGATGTTCTGAATGCGATGACGAAGTCCGTTCATCGATCGGAGGTCGTTTCGATCGTTTTCGATGACGTCCAGTGCATTTCAATCTCGATTTGCGCACTGTCACTTTCAATCATTCGACATTTGCATAGACTTATCCAAATCGAGCGCGGATAGTCTCATTTGATAGTTTTCGATATTATGGCGTGATCAATTTCATTTGGGCGTCGGACATCGCACTTCCCAATATATCGACACATTGATAGCTCGATCGCTTGAGCAGTTGATCTTTAGATTATGTAATATTTATATTATGATCAATTTCGATGTTCTGAACGCGACGACAAAGTCTGTTCATCGATCGAAAATCGTTTTGATCATTTTCGATGACGTCCAGTACATTTTGAGCCCCGTTTTGCGCACTGTCACCTCCGAAGTTTGCCAAATTCGATTTGTAGGAATGACTTGACTTATGATACATATGTGGAGGTCAACAATATATATATATATATATATATATATATATATATATATATATATATATATATATATATATATATATATATATATATATAATTTGCTTATTATTTGTTCATTATACAAAAATGTACATAATGAATATAAATTTCACAAATAGTTTTTAAATATAGTAAACTTTGATTTATCCAAAGCCAAACAAAAATAATCGAACCAAATTGCTATTTAGTTTGTTTGGTTTTGTATTCTATTTGGTCGGTTTGATCCAATTTTTTGGGAATTCAAAACCAATTGATTTTTAAAATTCATAATCCAAACCATCCAAATAAACCAAATGCACACCCATAGTTTGGGATCACTTTTGTTTTTTTATTTTATATTTTATATTTTTATTTTATTTTGTTTATTTTTGCTTAAAAATAAAACTTATTTGACTGTTGTTTTTAAAAATAACGTTATTTATTTTTAAAAACAAAAAATAAAATCACAAAAAAATATTATAAACAACATATTTTCAAAAATAACATAAAAATTAAAACAAAAAAATAAATAAAATAAAATTAATCCCAAACATCCCCATAAAATTCAGACATTAAAAAAAACCAACAAGAAGTACGTCCTAATTTACAACTTCATAATCAAACTCTTCATTCTTGAAAAAAAATAAATACAAATATGAGGTCTAATTCAGCCATTCCAAGGGGGAGTGTAGGAATTAGGTTCATAGTCTCATAGACAAAATTGTTAGCAAAATTGAACTACCATTTCTTACTTCTTCCCTGGCTAAAAAGAAAAGGAACTGAAGCTAAAACTTAATATATGTACCAAGAATTTAAAAGAACAGCAATTATTCACATTAATTTTTTTATGCCTAAAATGATTTCGTCATCCATAACCTGAGGAAATGTGCAATAACTCAAACCACTTCCAGCTACCTATATATTTTCTAGAGAAATTATTATTTGCGGAATCTGGACTGTCCGGATTACTTTGTATTGCTATGTATTATTATGTGCACAGGATAAGTACACAAAATATATTCACAGGGTACATAATAATATACAGTAGTTTGAACGATCTGAATTCCGCACGCAATAATATCTCTATATTTTAACTATCAAAAATCAAAGCACAGGTAGCTGTACTAATCAAATTACAATATGATCCTTAACAATCATAAAAAAAAACACTCTTCTATATCACAATTGTCCTAGGAAGACATTTTTTATGAAGCCAACCATTTCATTGTATTTGAGAAGCCATCATATTACTCGATCCCACCAGAATGAGAAGAAATGAGCTCCAGAAAGTCTTTGCATGTCTGGTTGAAATCATCAATATAAACTGAGGGTTCAACCTATAAACAAAAAATGTATTTTTTTAATCAATTAAATAAGTAGAAAGTTTATCAGATTCTGCACAAATTAAAAACTAAGAGAGCATTTGGTAGGTTTGAATTCTCAATAACTTAATAAATTCCTAAACTTTGCTTGTATTTAGTATTGGGGAGAACTTGCGCAAAATTTAAGATTGACATGCATTACGTACAAAAAATAATAAAGATGCTTCAAGTTATTCAATTTGAAATTATTTTTCATTTTAGCATGAGACAAAATTTAGAGTTTTTCATTAAATAAAGAAAAAAGCCTATATTAGTTGTTGATCAAAGCATAAAGCTGAACTTATTCAACAGGAGAATTAATGTTTCTATTTGTTTAATATTTAAAATCAAATCATTGGATTGATCATCATTAACACGATGAGTTAAATAAGATATCACTACTAAAAACAACATTTAATCAAATAAACTAATACTATAAATTAATAATTTTAATTAAGAACAAGACATGATATTAGAGCATAATAAGGAGCTATAACAAAATCACCTCCAGTGCGAGCCGAGCTGATTCTCTTTCCCTTTCAATCTTCATTTTGCGCTCAGAATTCGCCATATCTATAGTTGCTTTGGCAGGTTTAATTTGGGTTTCAATCCTTCTCTTTTCTGCATAAAGTATGATATATTCTTGTTAAAACAACCAAGGCAAATAACAAGGATAAATAAACAATAATGCGTACTAAAAGAGTTATCAATGTAACTTAAATCTCAAAAAACAATTTCTTTTAATAAAACTCCATAAATTATTAAAAAAAAGGTTTTATAGATTTTTATAACTTAAATAGTCATCCACTCATGATTCAGCATGCTGGAAGTGATGTCCATAAACTATTAATTGTTGCTAATATATTATATATTTAAAGGAGATACTCTTTTTGTTGACCTCCACATATTTGTCAGTCAAACCAAACCCAAATTCGGAGGGTGGCGGTCGCAAATCAAGGCAAAAATGCTGGATGTCACCAAAAGAATCGAACGACCTCCTGACGAGCGACTTGCGTTGAGCATTTGGTCAAGATATAAATATCTCATAACCTAATGAGCAACCTATCAAGTGATCGAGCTATTAATGTGTTGACGCGCATATTGAAGTCAGGAAGCTGCGACGATGTCCAAACGACCTCCGTTCGCAAAATTGATCACGCCGTTAGCTTTGAAACATCAAAAACTATCAAATGAGACTGTCCGCGCTCAATTCGGGACGAGTCTGGGCAAATTTCAAATGATTTGAAGTGACAACGCACAAATCGAGGCTGAAATGCACTGGACGTCACCAAAATTAACCCAAATGACCTCCGATCGACGAACTGACTTCGCCATCACGTTCAGAACGTCAAAACTTGTCAAAATATAAATATTGCACAACTTGTTGATCAGCCGATCAAGAAATTGAATCGTCAACGCGTCTGCACGCATATCGAGGTCGGGAGGCATCGGCGCAAATCAAACGATCTCCATTCGTGAAATTGATCATGTCATTAACTTCGAAACGTCAAAAAATGTTAAGTAAGACTGTTCACACTCAATTCGGACGAGTCTGCACGAATATCGAGCTATCGCAAGCGGTGATGCACATTTTGAGTTGAAATTGACTCAATTTGATGTCGACTTGAGCCAAATGTCCTCCAATCGCGAAACGGACTACGCCGTTGCATTCGGAACATCGGAATAACCTTAAATTAATATATATTGATTATCTACTCATTTCGGTGTAAAATTTATATTAAAGCCGATTAAGCAATAAAGGAATATACTTAAAAGCCCTAACTTAACCTAAATCCCCTAACTTAACTAAAGCCTAATTATTCACACGCCGACAACTCGGTTCTCCCTCGCGGGCTCTGTTTGGGAGAGCTTTTAGTGCGTTTTGCTTTTGAAAGTCTAAATTTTATTTTGATACGTTTGAATAGTGTGCTTTTGGCAGTTTTAGTTTCATCTCACTTGAAAACTCCGTTTAGCTCCAAAAAACGGAAATACCCAGAAGCACTTTTAAACCGCTTTTCATGAATTCCAAAGCAACCAACGCCTAAGAGCCTTCTCGTCGATCATCCTCTTCACGCAGGAAGGAAAACCGATCGACTGCCTTCCGTGAGCCCGTGGGTTCGTCCCCGCTTGCTGACCTTCTCGGTTCATTCCTCTCTCCCCATGCAAGCCAGTCCCCACCCCCTTTCTTGTTCCCAATGCCAAAGAGCCTCTCTCTCAGCGAAGGATCTTTCTTCCTCCCTATCAGAAAAACCCTCTCCGATCCTCTCCTCCTCAAAATCGAGAGAGTAGTTTTTTCTTCTTCTTCCTTCCTCTTTTTCTTTCCTTCCCTTCTTCTTCCTCTCCCTTCTCTTTTCTTTTTTCCTTTTCTTCTTCTATTTCTTGCTCAAAACTGAAATTTATAGATTATTCCTCTCTCCTTCTTCTCTTCTTAATCTTCTTTCTTTCCCCCTCAAAAGTCAAAACCAAAAATATCTTCCCTCTTTCCCCTCACTGGTAATCCAATTCCATTTTCCCCATTTCCCATTCGAATTTCCGATCTCCTTCATAACAGAAGAACAGTCATGAGGTGGGTTCTTCTTTCGATCACATCCTCATTGCATTATATTTCTAAATTTTGCTTCACAACAGGAGAAGAACGTCATGGAGGGTCCTTCTCTTGGTTTCCCCCCGTTTCTTGATCATCATGCATAGAAAAAATGAATTAGAACATGTGTGATCAATGTGTGAATGTGGATATATATATATGCTTGTGTTTCTTTGCAGGTTTGAAGGCCTCGTCGTGCTCATGAGGGCGCGAAGAGTTGAAAAATAGGTTGTGGTGTCATAAGACACTGCTCACTACGCTCATGAGGGCGTATCGAGTAAGCCAACATCCATTACATGTCACTCCCCCTAGTTGAAATACTGTCAAAACTTTGAATAAATTCTAAACTTAGAAAATATAATAATACGAAGAAAGATTCAAAATAAAATCTGTATCACATTTGAAGATTCTTTAGGGAGCACAAGTTCAATTAGGCAACTCATGATCAACCATGAATGTAGCCTTTAAAAGGGCATTTGGAGCTTACATTTAAGGTTGAAATTGAAGCGCTTGTGATATATCTATTGCTTGTTTTCAAAATTAACAATGTCTAAATGAAATCCACAAAATGACTTATAAAGTGGCTTTCCAATTAACAAGTGAATTATGTCCTAATTCATTTTTTTTTAAATCAAATGGGAGAAATATAAATAAGACTCACAACAAATTGGGAAGCTCGCAATTGTAGTATCTTGATTCAAATGAATTGAAGAAGGCTTTAATTGAATTTATGGTTGTAGCATATGGGATCTACCATATATTTGAATGTCTACTTTCAAGTAAGAGTAGAACCCAAATGCAACCTTCGCAACACCTAATTACAAAATTAGGATGTGAATATAGTGGTGGATCAAGCCACTCCCACCTCACTTCGTCTTTAACTTTTGACTTCTCTTTTGCTTTCGTCATCAATTGACACCAGATCTGCAACTCTTTATACAAGTAGACAAAATGTGATACTAAATCAAAATCTACAAAAATCGTAGGGCTTCCTTCAATCAAAAATTAAGGAATTTCATTCTAATTATGATTTCTAAAATCAGTGATTTCTTTAATTAGATGAAATTATCTTAGCTATAAACACCCCATGGGCCCCGACATTATGCTGAATGCTTAAATTTAAGTGTGTGAGGATGCTGCGCGGGTTGCTACCCGGTTTAATCTTTGGACTGGTCTGGGTTAACAAAACTAAAAAATCTATTATAAAAATTTCAAATCAATGAAATATTTGAGAAACTAATTCTAGCAGACGACGGTAAATCTAATCCTCTGTTAGCAGCTAAATAGAGTTGACAGGATCTAAAGCTCTTAAATATATATTCAAATTAATCAAATTCTCAAATCAAATTAATTCAAATTGAGTGTCAAACTAAAAATCTGTTTAAATGAAACTCTATCATTAAAAAAACTTAAAACAAACTCAATCTATTCACCTTCTGCAACAGTTTGTTAGAGATGACAAATTAAGAAAACTCTAACTCATAAAAGAGTCAATGTCAAATCAAGTATTCTACTATATTCATTCTCAATTAATCTCTTGCTAGTAAAGATGTGGCCCGTGTCCTCTGACTACGTGGTTTGGCCAGTAGACTCTACAGATGAAGCAATTACAACCAGAGTCCTCTGATCGAGTGGTTTGGCCAGTCAGGCTTCATTATTTTACGATCATGACCATAGCCCGTATACTCCCCAATGGCTCTGCCTTTAAGTTATGAATCATAGGGTATACTTGATAGGGCAAACAACCATCTGTCAGCTAAGGTAGATGTAAGCCCGCTTCCTTAGACAAACACCACCCTAGGTCTACAAGGATTTCTTGGATGACATAACCCATGTGTTGCTGATAAGGACTCTTCGGTCAGGTTGGGTCGACTACCTCCTTTGACTAAGTAGACTAGGGACCACGATGGCTTGGGATGACGGAACCATGGGATCTAGATAGAGCACGTCATCATTCCCCAAACAATTCAGTTTGAGCTAAAATGATGAATTTCATAATCTTAAATTCTAAAACTCCATATGGTGTTATTATACGCTATACATTAAACAATCTAGTGATTAGCCTTAATCGAAAGTTCTCTCTCACTTATTGAGAGGGATAATTAACTATAGGGCCTTGCGCCTATAGAAAACTTGCAACTAGATCTAAAGTCCTCACAAAATGAGGATGAAATCTCTGGGTTGTGTCTCATATACTATTCCATCTGCCTTTTAAAAATTACACCGACTCTTTAAATCACTCTCTTCAATTCAATATTATCGAGAGGTTGGTGGCAAATTTTTGAAGCGCACAGATTTCTGGCGACTCCGCTGGGGACAAGATTCTCTTTCCATCTTTGGCTAGCCATATATGTGCTATAGTAGCAATGAAATTTTTGAAAATTAAAAAATATGTAATAAACTTGAATTACTAATGTATATGGCTCTATATTGAATGAATTATTCTGTAGAGTACATTTTTATTACACTATTAATTTTGTTTTGTAGTACCTCCGTATTTTGAAAGTATGGGGTGAAATAATAATTGCTAATTACTAATCTCCATCTTTCATTTTTGCATAATGGATCTATAGAGCACTCTTTTTACTGTTTAGCTAGGGCGTGGTGCCAACATCTGCCTAGTCAATGTCGTCATCAACATAGGAGATGTTGGAGCACAATTCAATTTGGTAGCTTGAGTTTCTCTATCATAACTCACGAGTACCCATGGTACATAGAGCCATCTTTGGAAGGCCTCAAGTCAAACTCCTAGTAGCCACGTTCAGTTCGTGACTAACCCTGTTAAAGAGTTCTCCTGACAGAGAACTTTAGTTTTAAAAAGGCTAGGTCAATGTGAATCTCTTGTGATGAATCGGCCAATGGGCAAATCAGGTTCTTTAATGCCTCATGGTACCGCTCGCCATTGGACCTTTTGTACCTAAAAAGCATGATCATGAAGCTTCCTCATCAGGAAGCAAATTAACTAGAAGACAAAGAAGAAGGTGAAACGTTAAGTTGAGGGCTCAACAGATCCTTTTTAAATGACCTAGTGAATAAGTGATAATACCGCCAAAAGCGAGTATTCCTACCCACAACAACTTTGATAATCTAAAGTGGGTAAAAAGGAATAGCTCTACTGGTGAAGTAAAGTAATCTTTCTGGACCCAACCACGTCAAGCTCCACCACCATAGAGGAGATGGCCTGAAACACTGTCTGCCATAATACACAAAGTTCTCAAAGTAGCCAAGGACATAGGCTTAATGAAAAGAAGATTTCAGAGGCCTGTGATGATGGAAAATACTGAAGCTCCACCAAGAAAGTTGTCATCTCTTCTGGTAAATAGCCATCGAGCCCAGTATGCTTCACATAATGAGCATCGAGGACACTTGACGTCCAAGAATCCATACCAAAGGTCCCGGAAAGAATAAGTAGATGGAGGCCAAGGCCTCAATGAAATCAAGAATGGAAGAGGTGTGACATCCGATACATATACTCAAAAAATCTAAAAAATAACTCATCAAGTGGATACCCAAAAGAAGGGATATCATTGATGAAAGACATGATACACCCGAGAATCCTCTAGGGATCCCATCAGATCGATTCACCATCATAAGAGAAGGTTGACTTCGATCCTTAATAGAAGAAGTGTTTGTTCGCACATTGAACCGAGATAATCGGAAACGATCAAAATTTGTGTGCAAGTAGAAAATAATGAACATAACTCTATGGAAGTAGAAGTTGTCTATATGGTCAGAGATATAGGTGAACTCTCGCCAACCACGCAAAACGAATCCAAAGAACCCAACTCAATTTGACATTTATGAAGAAGAGTCTTCATAGAAGCAAGTAGAAGATGGATCTTCAATCTTTGCTGAAGATGAAGAAGAAAAAGATTAGAATGAGAAATAGATCATGGGTGTCAAAGTTGTTTATATGGTTGAACCAGAAATGATCGTACACTTTTATAATCAAGATCGATCAACCCTAGTAATAGTTGTCTCTGCAAATATATAAGGAGAAGAACAGTCAAGTTCTTCCCCTAAAAATGAGTAGGGAGCAGAACAACAGCAAGAAACATAGGAAGAGGAAAATCTTGTACTTATTGATGTCATGACGCTAGCTAGAGAGCAAAGAAAAATGCAGCGTCAAATGGAGGTCAAAGACAAAGAGATTACACAGCTTAATACCAAGATGAATGATATGATAGTACAAATGAACATCATAATGAGATGCTACAGAAGAATATCACATCAAATGTATCACATATCTTGTCCGCTAGTCAACAGACAGCTAATAATACAACTTCTATACCATCAATCACTATAGTACCTCAAGCTCCTACAGTATATGTTACACCTGAAGCGAGGAGTGAAGTTAATCAAACACCTCTTCACCGATAATTCAAAATAATTAACATAATGGCATAATAGCATAGAAATAATCAATGAAAAGATAAAGGCGATAACCTTAGAGGTCGAAAAGGTGAGTAAGGTCGCCTTACCCTGAATATGATCAAGTGTGTACCAAAGGTTACTTAGAAAAATTTAATATTTTGGCTTGGTAACCCAAAGCAACATCTAGCCCAATTTAAGGCTACTTGTGGTAACACAGAGGGAATGATGCCGCTTTCCTTCAGTCATTAAGAACTAATTTTAGTCGCTGAAAGTGGTATGAATTGTCGAATGATTCGCTTAAAACCTCTCGATGAATTAGTGAAAGAGGTTCTCCAAAGGTTGAAAAATCACAAGTCCTTGTCTTGCTAAAAAGGAGGAAAGATGAGTCAGTGACAAAATTCATAAGTCGTTGGCGTAACCTAAGTATGAAGTGTGAACAACAAATGGAAGAGGAACATGCGATCCAATTGCTAATAGGTAATATGGATGATAAAATGACATCATTTCTATGTATGACGTCGATTGCAACAATCCATGACTTGCTCGATAGGGTGGCTAAATTTGAAAAATTGAATCGTCCTAAGTCTGAAATCTATGCAGATAAAGCAAAGAGAAACAAACCTTCAGACTCAAGAAGAAATGAAATTCATGTCGCTTCCTATAGCTCAAATGGTAAAAAATGGGTGATATATAATGTGGATAAAGGAAAATAGCCAATGTACAATGATGATAAGAGAAAGAAGCTGTATTCTAAAACCAAAATTGGTATTAGAGGCAATGATACCTCGACTTTTCCAAGTGGTGGAGAGAATCCAAAAGCAAACAACAAGATGATAGTGATTTGGGCCATCTCTTAGAAAGATGAACAAAGAATATTCCTTTAGAAGGGATAGTGTGGCTAAATTATTTTTTACAAGCGGTTTACAATTACCAAAAAATTAAAAGGCTAAAGAAGGCGATTGTCGGTAATCCAAATTATTGTCCCTGACATCGGATGATTAGTCATCCTATCAAAGATTGTTATGTCTTCAAAGATTGGCTAGAAAGAAAATATCGACGAGGTGAATTTACACTATCCGTTAGTGTTCTAGTCAACCCTAAAAGAGAATCTACAAGGATGATTACGTCCTCTTTCATATCATCCATCAAAAAATAAAAAGAAGAAGAAATCAATTCAGACTGAAGAATGGGAAAGGTAGTATCCAAAAGGACTATGAAAATGCTAAAGCAGCTAAAAAATGCCCCTAGTGTTAAGTGGAAATCACCACTTGAACCTATATTGGACTTATGAGAGATGCCTAAACCAAATATTTGGGCATCTCAGTGGCATTCTGATAAGGCTACTTCATCCGCGGCTGAGGAGCAATCTACTAAATGCATGCATAAATCAAAGAATCGTAAGAAAAGAAGATCAAAAAAGAACTACAACTCAAAAGATCATTAACAATTTAGAAGAGTATCACCAGCCGGCAAGACAACCATTTAGGCTTGCATACTTTATGCCTAAACTTAGCATTGATGAATTGAATGAAGAAGATAATGGTGAATCTTGTCCAGTAGAGACATGCTGAATCATTTACATGAGGTCAGATATTTTTCAGCATCAATTACTCTGAAATGACAAAGGTGGTCAGACAGACTCGACCAACCCATCAAAATTCTTATTAGGAAAGCAAGAAGAGCCTGAAGAGTTAACGTCTGAATTTTGTTTAATGACTCAATAAGATAATAACATTTTAAATGAAGATCTATGTTTTCCTGATGGAGAAGAGTCAGACTCATCGATATCATCATGCATGAAGCGTATGAAGTTGAAAAATGAGTCTATCCCTTTTAGCCAAACCTCCAAAATAAGAAAGGAATTTGAAGAAACTACATCTTCAGAAGAATCTGAGTAAGACAAAGTGATTCAAGTTTAGTTGAGAAGTGGTAAAGTCTTACCACCTCCATCAAAGAGGGGAAATGTAAATAACGACAAAGTCAAATAAATTGAAGTCAACGAAGATATCATTCCTAAAATCCTAGAATGAAGCCTAAATTAAGTGGAAAAATAGAATATAATATTCTATCACATATGAGAAAGATCTCTGCACAACTAAGTGTGTACGAGGATCTCTTGATGTCAAAAGATCTCTGAGAAACTTTGATACAAGCTCTCGAGAGTTATGAAGCTACTTACTTTGAAAATGCATGACTAAAGCATTGAAAACTCAAGATCTCCCAATAATCGCATTTTCAGAAGAAGATCTTATGTTGGGAATAATAGATCATAACCATCCTCTATAGGTTACTACAGAGAGTGATGGCATATCGATCAACTGAATATTGATTGATCCAGGTTCTTCTATCAATCTTATGAGTCTGTAAGTATTAAGAGGATTATCACTTGATATTCAACATATTGGGAGAGACAAGTTGATGGTTCATGGTTTCAATGAGAAGGGGTAGAAAAGTCTGGGTTCTTTTATTCTCCCGCTCAAGTTCAAGGATTTATATACAGAAGCCAAGTTTCATGTAATCGATGCCGATACATCATTTAGATCTCTCTTGGGTGGTATGGCGCATGAGTATGGCATGGTCCCATCAACTATGCATCTGTATGAAGTACTTAAAGATGGAGAAGAATTCAATTCACAGTAACCTACAACCATTCTCTATCAATGAAGCAAAGATTTATGAAGATGCAAAATATTTCATCCCAAGAGCCTAACAAGCCTCTTGAAGCGGTAGCATCCACTTGAACTAAAAAAATAAACAAAGTGAAAGCGGCAAAGAGGAAGAAAAAAGAGGCAATCTTGACTCTCCCTAAAGCACTTGACTTTACACCTAAGTCAAGAAGATTAGTTCCTCATTTGGGAAGTGACACAGAAGAAGGAGAAGATATTCCTGTCAAACCTAAGGAAACTTATAAGCTTTCAAGAAAGATAGAGTATGAAATAAGTGATTCTGATTCAGATTATGATTTTGAATCTACTTATGAAAATAGAGTTCAGATGGTTGCATCAAGGAGGATAGCTCACTTGGCAGAGTTAGATGATTCACTCAAAATTATACCCATCCCTCAGCAGTGTTTCAAAGAAATCACTCCACTAGAGGTTCATAATATTGAAGAATTGATAACATTCTATGTGTCATCGTTGAGTGAGAGTGGCAGAGCAGGAACTCTATGTTACAAATCTGAAGAGTCTTAGCCTCACAATTTTGATCGGCCTGCTCAACACGAAAATGCCGATGAGATAGTGTTAACAAGAATACCAATATACTATCCGCATAAATTACAAAGAATGATGCATAATCTTGGAATTCATATTAGAACTACTAAATATAGAACTCAAATCTTTAACAAGATGTGGAGCTAAAGAAGTCCTCAAGCATTACGAAGAAGTGATAAGTTTATCACTAAAGGCCTTGGGTTCATCCGCAAATCTCATCAAAATAATGCCTATTATAATATAATTGAAGCTGAGGTCGAAACTAATAGTGACGAAGAAGATGATTCTCATAAAATTCTTCTTACAAATGATGGAGAAGTAAAAGCCAAGCCTATATCTAAAGAACTCAAAGATGGTGGACAAATATCTACTATGGATGAACTTAAAGAAATCAACCTAAGAGCTGAGGATGATCCCCGTCCAACTTTTGTCAGTGCCCTTATACCTTATGAGAAAATTGAAGAGTTAAAAATGCTACTTTATGAATTCAGGGATTGCTTTGCATGGACATATTCTGAAATGTCAGTCTTATCCCCTGATGTAGTAGTTCATAAACTTGCTATTAAACCAGATGTGACACTTGTTAAGCAAGCTCCTAGGAGAATGATATTGAAAATTGAATAACAAGTAATTGTAAAAACTAAGAAGCTAATCGAAGCAGGCTTCAACAGGGAGAAGTATGTAGATTGAATAGCCAACATTGTCCCAATTAGGAAGAAGAATGGCCAAATTCATCTCTACATTGACTTACGAGACTTAAATAAGGCATGCCCAAAAGATGACTTTTTGCTTCCAATATCGGAACTACTAGTTGACAACACTTATGACATGTTCTCATTCATGGATGGATCATGATATACAAAATCAAAATGACACACGAAGATGAAAGACATACATCGTTGAACACTATTGGCATCTATTGCATCATGCCCTTTGGTTTGAAAAATGCTAAAGCTACGTACCAAAGAGCCATGACACATATTTTTGATGAATTGATTCACCAAAAAGTGAAATGTTATGTCAACGATTTGGTGGTGATGAGCTTGAATTGTGAAAACCACTTCGAAGACTTGATAATTATATTAAAAGGAATCAGGAAATATGATCTTAAGATGAATCCTCTAAAATGTGCATTTGAGGTATCTTCTGGAAAATTTCTTGGGTATATTGTACGTCATAGAGGAATTGAAATTGATCCCATTAAAATCAAGTCAATTGTGGAGATGCCTCCACTAAAGAGTTTGCGTCAGCTTCATTCTTTACAAGGACATCTTGCATTCATCCATCGATTTATATCAAACCTATAAGGATGCTGTCAACTATTTGCAAGATTGATGAAGAAGGATGCTCCATTCAAATGGGATAAGGAGTGCTAAGAAGTATTCAATAACATTAAAGGCTACTTGTTAAATCCATCAATCCTAGCAGCGCCTATTCATGGGAAGCCCCTCATTTTATACACAACTATATTAAAAGAGTTCCTTGGAGCATTATTGACACAACAAAATGAAGAAAATAAAGAGTATGCTCTTTATTATATCAGTCGAAGATTAATAAGAGCATAAATGAGATACTCTCCGATAGAGAAGCACTATTTGATATTGATCTTTGCAGTCTAAAAACTATGTCATAATATGTTATCTCACAAAATTACCCTCATCTCAAGGATTAATTCGTTGAAGTACTTGATGACAAGACCAGTGTTGATAGGTCACTTAGCAAGATGGGCAGTATTGCTTCTATGATTTGATATTGTTCCACAGAAAGCAGTGAAGGGACAAGTCTTAGCAGATTTTCTTCGACATCCATCCGAGGACTCTTCTCTTATATGATTTTCGATGAGCAAATTATGCTCATTCATGAAAGAGAAAAATCACAAATTTGAGAAATGTACTTTGATGGAGCCTCATCGATCAAACAAGTCAAACTTCTAAATTTCCCAAGGGCAAGAGCAGGAATCGGCATCGTCTTCATAACACCAGAAGGAGGGGTAATGAGACAATCATATGGGTTGACTGAACTAAGAACTAATAATGAAGTCGAGTATGTAGCATTAGTGGCAGGTCTTGAAGAAGCTATTTTCATAGGCATTCAAAACTTGCATATTTTCGATGATTCTCAGCTTATTATAAATCAAGCACTTGACATGTATAGAATTAAAAAGCTTGAGTTAACTTTCTATCACAAGAAAGTTATCAAGCTTATAAAGTAAATACCAAATATCACACTAACTCGAGTATCTCGATCCAAGAATAGCAGTCGATTGCTTAGCAAAATTAGCCAAGAAGATGATAAGTATGAATGGTGATTATGTCATGGTCAGCATATTTGCTCGACAGTTCTAGAGCCAGCAAAGTATCAATCCCGCAAGTATAGGGGTTATCAAACTTGACACGATAGGATGCAACTTAGGTTGCTCCTCATAGTCCCCAAAATTAACAAGGTGTTATACCAAGAAGAGTTAAGAATAATATTGCCTTAGATAAGCAGTGTGAAGCTTTTATTGTAGAAGAGCCACATGATTGGAGGCAACCCTTCATCGACTACTTTATAGAAGGCAAATTACTAAATAAATCACTGGCAACTCAAATCGAGAAGAGAATATTGCACTATGCTTTCATCAATAATACTCTATATCATAGATGCTTTGAACAAATATGGCTACGATGCCTAAATGTAGATGAAGCTAGCAAAGTGATGGTTGAAGTTCATAAAAGACTTTGTGGTGCACATCAGTGAGGTCCCAAGATGACAATAAAGATCAAAAGGATGAGCTATTATTGGCCATCTAAGGTGAGAGACTGTATTAATCTTGTTAAGAAGTGTCATGCATGTCAAGTACATGGGAATATAATCCACCAACCTCCAAATCCACTACACCCAACAATAGCATCCTGGACATTTGAATGTTGGGGTACAGATGTAATCAGACCAATTGATCTGCCATTGTCAGTCGATCACCACTTCATCATAGCAACAAATGATTATTTCTCTAAGTGGGATGAATCTGCTCCATTTAAAGAAGTTACTACTGGTCGAGTGATTAACTTCTTCACACATAATGTGGTCCATAGATTTGGAGTGTCACGTCAAATAATTTCTAATAATGGCACATCTTTCAAAAATATAAAGATTTATAGATTCGTCGGTCGACACAAAATTGATTGGTGATACTCGTCAATATACAATCCAAGAGAAAATGGTTTGGCGGAGGCCTTCAACAAGACATTAGTCAAGCTACTCAAGAAGATTCTCACTAAAAATAAAAGAGAATGACATACCAAGCTAATAGAGGCATTGTGGGCATATTGAACCACCTACAAGATGCCAACTAAAGCAACTCCCTATTCATTGATATTTGGGCAAGTAGTTCTTACGAAGTTGAGTTATTTGTCACTTTGAGTAGCCATACTAATCTAGCGAGATTAAAATGCTCGTATGAGAATGGAGGAACTCGACGCACTTGATGAAATTAGATTGCAAGCTCATCAAAATCTGTAGGTTTATCAAGCAAAGATGTCCAAGGCTTTTGACCATATGGTGTGGCGTCGAACATTCCAAATATGAGAATTGGTCATAATACTGAGAAGATCAATTATTCCTAATCAAAAATTTGGTGACAAATTTAAGCTTAATTGGGAGGGCCCTTTTGTCATTGAAAAAGTGTATCAATGAGGGGCATACCAACTCATTGACCTAAAGGGTGAAAGGCCAATGCCACCAATCAATGGTCATTACTTGATGACTACATTCTTAAGGTACAATAGAAATCCCCTGCAAGATAAGAGGCATTTTTAGTACATCTATTTAGGTCAACATCGTGCTTCATGCCGAGACCCCTAAATAAATATACTCACTCCATATGAAAAAAAAGCTTTTCTGTGAAAATTCTCCTGTTATACAAGGGGCATTTTTAGATTTATATCATAGATGAAAGTAATGCTATATGTTAAGACCTTTTTAGAAGTATATCAATTCAAATATTGATGTATTTTCATATTTTCATCTTGAAAGTTCTTCTAAATGTGCTTTAGAATTCCCCTTACAAGACAGGGGGCATTTTTTAGTTTATGTTAAGTTTATTTGAGTTGACATCATTTTATAAGATGAGATCCTTGATTATATTCTGATTCAGGTTAACATCGAGCTTTAAGCCGAAATCCCTGAATATATCCATAATTATCCTTGTTAAGTTGCAGATTCTTACAAGGAACAAAAATGATCTATTTTTATGCATGAAAAGACAGCCCTAAATATCAAAAGTTTATCTCTCAAATTTGGCAAATTCTGAAGATCAAGTCAGAAGAACTCTCAATTTTGAAAACTTCAATCAACTGAGTTGGAAAAACATCAACCTCTATATCATGAAGTTTAGGACATAGATGAGTTCTAAAGGTCGCACTCAACAAGCCCATAAATGGCTGAGTTGCTGACGCTCTCCTCACTCAACAAGCCGCAAGAAAAGGCTCACGAAAGAGCCCCATTCATCTTTGATGACAAAACCACCAACCCCATCTTAAATTGAAGACTCAGTAGGTTCTAAATGTCGACTCAACAAGCCCAAATGGTCGAGTTGTGGCTCTCCTCACTCAATAGTTGTAAGAAAAGGCGTGAAAGAGCCCGCAGTCAATGATGATAATTTTCAATCTCAAACCAGATCTAGCTTAGTGATTGCAGGCACACAGGATCCAAGAGATCTTTCTACTTGATCGATGGGTTAAGACAATCTGAGGAAACTCTCAATTTAGGGCTGCCTCAAATCAATCTATATATTACCCACAAGGTGATATCTCAATTTATTCTCAATATGATCCAAAGCACTCAAGTCAATCTCCCTCAAGTTAGTAAAATAAAGCATAGACAGAACAACTCCATAATTCATACAAAGCTGATGACCGAACTAAAGGAATTTTATAGTTATTCAGTCTGTTAAAGCACACATTGTTAGACTGATAACTCAACATAGACCTAATATAAACCAGAGGGTTGGGTTATCTGTATGTACCCTTCAATGAGTCCATCAAAGTAGCAAGCACAGGATTCATGGAATACATACACTTCCTGACAAGTCAATATAGACCAATCAGGTCAGTCCTTCATCAAATCCATCAAGCTTAAAGCTAGGACAGAAGAAATTTTAAATCCAACCAAGCACGGATAAATTAACTCCCCAGCAAAGTCCTTCATTAAAAACAAATAAATTAATTCCTCCGCCAAACCCAACCAATTATGAAGCTGGGGTTGAAGGAAACTCGAATCTGTAAGGACAAAAGAAAGAGATCTTCAGCAAAGCCATTGAAGTAGAGAGTAGATGGTGTAAGAACTCTTATCTATCTAACAAGTCGATTCTTACAAATCGATCATTCCCGTCATTTAGCAAGTCCTGAATAAGGCAACATACTAATGACAGATCCTATCAAAGTTCCATAAGCTATTGCAATCAAAGCTTAAATGATCCAAATTCTGTGGCCAGCCTAAATGGTCAACCAATTTTCAATTAATGTGACTCGCTCCATGCACAAATCATATTTGTTGGGTGGCATTTGTTGACCTCCACATATGTGTCAAAAGTTGGGTCAAACCCAAACCAATTCGACGAATGGTCATAATGGGCCCCAAAATGCACACGTCTAAAAAAAAATGACCTCACGACGAATGGCACATTCATAACGTCAAAATTGGTCAAAATGTAAATATTGCATAACCTAATGAGCAACCTATCAAGCGATCAAGTTATTAATGTGTTGACGAACATATCAGAGTCAGGAAGTTGCGATAATATCTGAATGATCTCCATTCATGAAATTGATCACACTATTAACTTTGAAATATCAAAAACCATCAAATGAGACTATCTGCGCTCAATTCGGATGAGTCTGGGCAAATGTCGAATGATTTGAAATGACAGTGTGCAAATTGAGGCTGAAATGCACTAGACATCGCCAAAATTAACCCAAATGACCTTCGATCGATGAACGGACTTCGCCATCATGTTTAGAATGCCAAAACTGGTCAAAATATAATTATTTCATAACTTGTTGATCAATCGATCAAGTGATCAAATCATCAATGTGCCTAAATATATATTGAGGTCGGGAGGCACCGACGCAAACTAAACGACCTTCATTCATGAAATTGATTATGCCATTAGCTTCAAAATACTGAAAACTATCATGTAAGACTGTTCACACTCAATTTGGATGAGTCTACATGAATATTGATCCGCATTTTGAGTTGAAATTGATCCAATTTGGCCGACTTGAGCCAAATTTATATGAAATGGACTATGTCGTTTGTTAACATTAAAATAACCTTGAATATATATATATATATATATATATATATATATATATATATATATATATATATATATATATATATCATATACATATATAAATATATAAATATATATATAATATATATATATATATATATAGTATATAAATTCATCATAACTAAAATTCACATTAAAGCTTAAGCAATATGCTTAAAGCCCTCCAAATCCCCTCACCTCATATCTAATTCTTGCGCTCAACCCAACTTGGTTCTCCCTCACTCTAAGAGCCTTCTTGGATATCCTCTTCAGTATATGTTGACCTCATTTTTAAAATGTGTTCTCAACCCCTCCATCTTAGGCATAGGATTCCGCTTAGACTTTAAAATTTTCTTAGCCTTAGGATACATCTAGTGATTAGGTGGACACTCAACCTAGTCCTAGAAGACTTAGAAGAGTTAATCATAGAAATAGATCATGCCTTAGGGGTGTTAGGAAAAGACTTAAACCATTCATCACTTTCCTTCATTCAAGTCAAACTCCAAATCAATTCTATTTGATTTTCTCCAAACTCAAATCAACTCCATATAATTGAAATCCATGATTGAAATCTATGATTGAAACCTATGATCAAAATCCATTAAAATTCCCAAGTCTAAATCTTTCTAAGTCCTTAATCTACCCTTAAGGACTTAACTAATATCAACTCTAAACCAATTCAAATCTTTGAGATTTTCTCAATATTCCTTCATATTCTCATTTATCTTCACATATATAAATGAAATATAAATTCAAATCAATAAACTCAAAATTCAACTCAATTCATGAAATTCCCTAAGTCCCTTTAATTTTCCATTAATGGACTTAGCCAAAATCATCATCACATCAATTCAATCAAATCCAAAAAAAAAAATGAAATATTCATAGAATTTTCTAAAAACTCATTTATATTCTCATTTATATTCACATATATAAATGAAATATAAATTTAAATCAATTCAATCAAATCCAAAAAAAAAAAAAAATCAACTTCAAACATCAATTTTTCCTAAGCCCTTAATTTTTCATTAATGGACTTAGCCTAAATCTTGATAAAATCATCTCAAAGTCAGGGGATTTTCTCATAATTCTTTTATATTCTCATTTATATTATTATATATAAATGAAATATAAATATAAATCAATCAAATCAAATTCAAAAATTCAAAAACTTCATGAAATTTCCTAAGTCCTTTAAATCATTCTTAATGGACTTAGCCCAAATCATGATTAAATCACTTCAAATTCTTAAAATTTTCTCATAATCCATTTATATTTAGATATATAAATGAAATATAAATTCAAACGATCAAATCAATTCCAAAAAATAAACTCAAATCCACTTAAAATCCGATCTAATCCTTTCAAGTCAAAATCTTAAACTTAGCCAAATCAACTTCAAATTAAGTCAAACTCTTGATTTTCTTTTCATTAATCCTACAATCATGAGCTCATATATAAATACAAACTTCAATCACTCAATCAAAACCCAAGTCAAAAATCAAAGCCAAAATCCCTTCACATTCTTCCTTTGAATATGAAATTATCAAATGGATCAAACCCCATTTGATTTCTAACCACTTGCAAATGGATTTATATTTCAATCATAAATCCCTATACAAGATCAATCAAGTTCAAATCAAGCTTTGACCAAGCGACCCACTTAAGCTCACTTGACCCAAAGTGACCTAAAGTACCCTTATGAGCCAAATTCTAATTTTAACCAAATTGGATTTAACCAAACTCACATATCCCTCTCATCATGATCAGCAATCATCATGGGATGATCAATCAATCAAATTGGGTCAAATCAAGTCAAACCTAAGGGTTGACCAAGTCAACACTTAGCCCAAAATGAAACCTAACATAGCCAAATTTACCATTAAATTGATTGAAACCATTGATCTAAGTTCATTCATGACCTATGTTTGAACTTGACCAAACCAACATTTGAGCCTAACCTAGCCCAATTGGCCACTTGTCCCAAGTTGGCCCAACTTGACCTAAAGGGTCAAAATGTATCAAAACTTGATCTAAGCCAAATTGATCCAAACCAATGGGTCAAGTTCATTCCAAATCACTTGTTGAACTTCCAAAACTAAGACCCAACTAACAATTGACCTTAGACCCAACATGACTTAAAGGGGTCATGTTGAGCCAAATTGAACTTAACCAAAATTGATTGGAAACAAAAGATACTTCATATGACTAACTCCTAAACCTACCACCCGACACCTCAAATAGGTCAAATGGGTCAAATTGGTCAACTTGACCCATTTGACCTAAATGAAGTCATATGAGCCAAATTCAAAACTATACCAAATTGAATCAAACCAAAGCTAGCAAAATATTTCAAATGGTCATATGAACTTGACCCAACCCTTAGTTTGACTTAATTCAACCAATTGGTCAACTTGACCCAAGTTTACCCATTTTGACCTAAATGGGTCAACATGAGCCAAACCTTATCAAATGAATTCCAAATCTCATAAAACTTGGTCAAACCTAGTTTCCTCACATACCCAACATATCCAAATTGAAAAATTAGAAAAATGACCATCCTACCCCTATGCCTTAGAACAAATTTTGGTTTAATCCATGGGTAATTTGGGCATACCCTCTTGATATCCACTTGAGGCTTTCCTATTAGCTCAAGGGGACGTAATAAAGAGTGGTGCACCCAACCTAATGGGTTTGAGTCAGCCCAATTGGCCTCAAGGTCAAACCCGACCCCATGGGTCAAAATGGCAAATTCAAACTCCCTCTTCCACTCAATTTCAAGCGCATGGGAGGTTGGCAATCCATTCAAAGCCTCAAACCAACCATGTGCAAACATCTGATCAAACAACCCTCATTGTGATCAATTGGATCAAAATAGCAAGATAGCTGATCCTTCAAGGGAGATGTACTCCTCTTTAATTCAAAACTATGATTCTTCTCATTGAATAGGGAGTCAGAGAAGCAATTCCTCACCCTCTCTTATAGGTGAAATCAAACTTCATCTTCTTTTAGATTAAGGGGAATAACCAATCTTGAACTTCCTCCTCAAAAACCACCTCAATTCTCTTGCACACTTCTTGGGACCAATGAGCTCACTCAAGCTTCCATTGGAGTTCCCAGCAAGGATAGGAACAATTGGATCAAAGCATAAGGATCAAGTGGTGTTGGTCCATAGAGCAAGCCACTCAATCCCAAGGCTTAGGAATTTCAACAGGACTTCCTCTCCACTAGATGAAGCTACCTCATCGATCTCGAGTGCCGGTGATCCCCTCCGGCAATGTCTGGAATTTTTCGACCACCTAGCATAAGAGGTGTTGGTCCTTTGTGAAAAGAATTTTTCTTAAGTAAATATCATTGTTGGATGTGCCGCTTATTGGCTTTAGATGGTGTGGGTTAAGTTTGGTTTGAATATGAGCTCAATTGAGCTCAGATCTTCCCCTAGATCATGGACGGTCTCTTTTTATCTTAGGGGAAGAACTGGGAAGATCTTGGTCGTCCATCCGCGCATTTTGGATGGACGGCCGAGATAATTCCCACGTTTAGAATTTGATTTATTCTTTTTAAAACCACAGGGAGATCTCGTCCGATCTTTGATCAGATGGCAGAGATCAAAGCACGTCTGTCGTCATGCTGCCTTTTAGATTTGATGTTTAAGTGGTGGGTTCACGGCGTGATGCATGTAAAGCACGCCGACCTTCGTCACCATGCATCACGTCGTGAGCTAAAGGATTAGTTAGGGATTTAATTAAATGCTAATTAATATCTAGATCTTCTAAAATTCATATCTCTCTCAATAAAACTCAGAAGAATATGAAATAAATTTCTATAGAAAGATAATTCAACCTAGAATATTTTAAAATAAATTTCAATGGATTTTAAATTATGCTTTTCTCTAATTTTAGGTTTTATTGGAAACTTTATTTTGCTAATTACCTTTTAATTAATCCTCTAATTAATCACAAACTTCTTAGGTATGTTTTAGAGGATGACCTCTACCTCCCTTAATTTTCTTGGGATTTATTGAAGGCTTAATTAGAAAAATTGCATACGGATTTCCTAATTACTCCCTTAACCTAATTAAGCATAATTAGGGTGTGATTAGTTGTTTTAATCCATGATTAGAGTTAATTAAGGTCAGATCCAGTATATAAGAGATTTAGGGAATAATTTTGGGACATTTCCTCTAAGCTATTCCCTAAACCCCCTCTTTTTTCTTTAATCCTCTCCTAATTAAGTGGTAATTCACTAATTATCCACTTAATTAATTTCTAAAAATTTTAAAAAGTTTCAAAACTTAATTAATCTACTTTGAGTAGATGCTTAGGTGTTTAATATCCTAAGTTCAATTAAGGAAATCAAAACCCAATTCATATGTGCGAAAGGGTGTTTTGAAATAACTTAAGCTAAACCCCTTAGCTTAATTAATTATTAATTGTGAGCCAAATTGCATTAGGCCCTTTTCTTCCTAGGTGCATTGCAAATTTAAATTCCTTGTGAGTTTTTATGTCATCTCATTAGCTCATAATTATTTGGTTAATTATGTTAAGGTGGTGTAGGTAAGGTTTAATTAAGTTACTTAATTCATATCTTAACCTAATGAATACTTAAAAATGAATCTAATCATCTAAAAATTAAACAAAAAAATTATACACATGTGGGAATGGGTTAGGAACAACAAACTCAACTCACCTTTTTAAAATTAAATCAAACTTCAAACCAAACAAAAATCACATTGAATACACTTTGATTTATTTTAAACCTTCTTATTCCATAAGAATGTATTTAGGATTTAATTAAAGTGAATTTGTTTACATGCTTTCATTGCTTTGAGTCTTTCCCCAATATATTAAATTTGTATGTCATGTGGTCTCATGCATTCATATTTTTTAAATTCAAGTTTAAAATAAAATTGTTTACTTTATGCCAAATTTGCATGTGTTGGCTAAAGTAGAAATATGAGTGGCTATTCAAATTATTTTCAAAACACATAAATCAATTATCAAATCTAAAAGTGCGCTACTTATATTTTAATTATGAGCTTGCATGTGAAAGATTATAAAGGTATGCTTAGCATAGGTTTCCCTTCTCTTTTATGTTAGCATAGTTTTGAATAGGAGTCTGTGAGATGTATGACTCATTTGAAAAGAACCTAACACTTACTTAATTCCATATCTTATTCATCTCTATGCTATCACCTAAGAAGGCTACCTATACTTGCATACATAAATTGCATAAACAAAATAAATCCATTAATACAACTTTTGCATTCTTCTTTTCCATTTCATTTATTTTATACACATGTTTGTATTTAAGGAAAGTGGTATATTAGTCTGGATAATCCCGAGATTATGAGACTTTAAGTAGCCCTAAGTAGGTCTTCTACCTTACACCTGGCACTGTACTCACTTATGTCTTTCTTACTTTCATGTGTGTATGTAAAAAATTGGATAAATAAATCCCTTTCTACTTAAGAAAAATCATGCATATTCCACTTCTAAATTTTCTTAAATGGATTACTTAGCATGCATCATAAAGTATGTTAAATATTCTCATTTGTATGTATAGATATTCTTAGGGTTCATCCATATGTATGCTATATATGTTAGGAAAGAAATGAAGTAATGTATGTTATGTAAATTTTGATTCATTTTATTTAATCTTAAAATGTCTTTCTCTTTGAATAGGATTGTTTAGAGTTCATCTAAACTTAGTATTAATTAAAAGATTTAATCAAAATATTCACCTAAATAAAACTAAAATGTGAATCTACTTTAGAAATTACTTAGGTTAGGGAAGGAAAGAGAAGTTCTCTTCTCTTTCCCCCTCTTCATAACTTAGTAATTAATTATAAGATTCACTTGAACTAAACGAAAACATGAAATAAAATCAACCTAAAATAATTAAACAAATTAAATGAAACCCTCCTCTAAGTTGAACATGTTTTCACACTTAGAAAATTTAAATTTAAAGTCATAGCTAAGCATACTACACAAACCTTCAAAACATACACATTAGCCTAAGTCACCACTTCTAGCTTTAGGTTAGGTCGGTGCATGATTTGATATTTTATTTTGTTTTATGATTTATATTTTAGACTAGATGTTAGGGTGTATGCTCGCAGAATGAATGGTAGGACACTCTTAGTCTAATTATTCTTTTCTGCAGGGGATTGTGCTTAAGGGGTGTTATCATAAATAAAAATATAAATGCTTTTCTTGCAGGTGCTTTATACCCCTAAGCATAATCACATAGGCCAGGTGGACTTAGTCACTCATGTGTGGGGTGATAAGTCCAATACACATGCTTAGAATTTATGTGATTTGTTTTAGCTAATTTTTATTTTACAGGTGTTAGTTAGATTTCCACTTTTCCTTTTTCATATAAATTTGTGCAATTAGGATTTTGGAATGATTATTATGGGGATTAGGATGAGCATTGGTCATAAGATCCTATCTTATGCACCATGTGAAGGCTTGGATCATCTACCTTCCAACCATCCAAAAGAAGGAACTAAAAGAAGAAAGAAGAAAAGATGAAGAAAGAAGAAAAGAAGAAATAAGACATAAAGTTTGAAGACCCCCATAATAATGAATTCCTTGCTTAATTGTAATTTAATTCATTTGGTAATCCGGGTTGTATAAGGGTAGAGCTCGGCTACCCAATTTGATATTTTTGAATTTTTGCGGTGGTGTCCAACCACAATGACCTTTTATTCTTTTTATGATTAGCTTTATAAATTGATTGATGATTTGTTTAGCTTGTGCATTAAGTGGCATAATTTTTCTTAGTTTCTTCCTTGCTTTATGTATGGCCTGGATGTGGATTAGGCTCTTTAGGAAAAATTAAATGTTTTACCAAACTTAACAACTCAAATTAAAAATAAAGAACTCATAACCTCACCTAAAGCTTAGGTTTAAAATCAAGATAAAATAATTAGCAACCCCTTAGCTGGATGAGTATTTCTTTTATAATATCATGCACAACAACATCTTATTTCACTCTTGATTGGAGGGCTTCCACCTTTACTAGAGAAACTTGGCTTGACCTTTGAGA
Source organism: Cymbidium sinense (assembly GCA_021442155.1). Taxonomy (NCBI): domain Eukaryota; kingdom Viridiplantae; phylum Streptophyta; class Magnoliopsida; order Asparagales; family Orchidaceae; genus Cymbidium; species Cymbidium sinense. The sequence continues at coordinate 93,352,834 of CM038223.1, forward strand.
GCCATGGTAGAAACACACCTCCTCCCTTCTCGCTTATTTTGGCCAATAACCTCATTTCTCATGCATTAGGCATATGAATCCTATTAGCATGAGTCAAACTAATTGTCCAAAAATGAAAATAAAATGAAATTTAAATTGCATTAGATTTAAGTCATTTGAAGCATGTCCCTTTACATGATCTAGTTTCTTTAGAGAGTGAGTTTAAGGACTTAGTCTCTTTCTAAATAAATAACAGCCTAGCTATCTTGCATAAGCATAATGATTTGACTACATGTATTTAAAATTATAGGAAGAGTTAATTGGAGGCCACTCCCTGGCGGTTGTAAGTCCAAGCTATCGCGTGGTTTGTCCTCTCTTGTCGAGGCAAACCAATCACCCATTTTTTGCCTTAGATTTAGGTTGTACTTTCGGCCCTCGCCAAAGCTCTCTAGATTTAGGTTCTGAGGTTGCTTCTCCCTTTGTGGGCCATACGCATAATTCCTCACCTCTTAAGCATTTTTTTAATCTTGTGTTAAGGAATTGTAAGTCTTAAATTTATAATGAAAAATGTAACTCAAACAAACTAAATCAATTTTAAAAATGTAAAGTCCAACTGTAGGATAGTTTGAGATGCTTGCTTGGTTTCCTAGCATTGTGAGCATCTCCTACTTATCTTTCATTTTGGCTTCGATAATAACTCCCTCTTTTGATCAAATCCCATTTAATCTTTCAAAAATGAATTAATCAATTGATAGTCCTTTCCTATTGAAATCTTTGAAGATGATGATCATTTACCTTAATCGAGAGTTTTTCTTAAGGAACCCCTATTTCTTAGGATGTAATTAACTATGGGGGCTTTCCTATGTAGGGAACTTAATGAACTCGGTTTAAAATAAACTCTATTTTACTTTTTCATGTAAAGTAGAGGAAGAATCCTTAGTACATATACAGACTCATCATCCTTAGGAGTCCTTATTAAGGTGATTAGGTCTATTAAAGGGTAATGACTTCAGTCTTTCGAGATAGTACACTATTTCCTTAATGATGAATCCGATCACCTGAATAAGTACATCTGTAGATCTATGTGGCATCCTAAAAAGATAAATTTCTATATGCTTGCCTCTTTTATTTTTCCCCACAGATTTGAAGGCGACTCCCTCCTATAGAAATTTGTCACCACAGATTTTTCTGGCGACTCCACTAGGGATGGTTCCTCTCTCTATCTTTGGTAAATGATCATTATTTTTGAGTATCGATAGTGGGTTTGTACTTTGGTATGAATCTAAGATTATCTTTCTTTCCATTGGCACTTAGCTTATTTCATTCTTAAGTTGAGTTAGCAAACATCTTTAGGCTTTAGGACCGCAATCCTTGTCAGCCCGTTGGGTTCTCCAATGGGTAGAGAAAAAAAAGATCTAAATAGAAAGAAAACATTTAAAGACTTCCTCCTTATCATTCTCATGATAAGGAAAGGTTCATCCTAAAATAATAAAGACAAAAATAAATCTTCCATAAGAACTTTGCTTTTCAAAAAAAACACCTTTTCAAAAATACGCTTACTAAAATATTTTTCACAAAATTTTATCACCTTCATTTAACAATTCTCATAATTATTACATGTAGGAGTTTTCAAAAATAAAACTAATAATTTTTTTCAAAAACATAAATGAATATCTTCTTTCAATTCATTTTGATGAAGATTTTATTTTAAAATAAACAATCATCTTTCCAAAAATCAAAGTCAAAAATTAATCAAAAAGCATACATTAATATTTCCATTCAATATATTCACACATATTCAATGGAAGTTTCAATTAATTAAACTTTTCAAAAATCACACATGAACACCTTTGTTTAATATATTCAAATTTATTAAATGAAAATTTCATCCACGATTAAAAATAAATATCATTTGGGAAATCCCACTTAAACATATCCCACATATGATTAAGTTGGAATTCCCCTCTTTCAAAAAAAAGCAATAATCATACACAAAACAAAAATTTCACATTTCAAAAATAAGATTGATCACCATTCTGCATAGCCAAATTTATTGAATAGAAGTCCTCTCTTTCAAAAAATCAAAACTTAACCATCATATTTTAAAATTTTCAAACAACTTTTTGGAACTTCATTTTAACATACCCAAATTTGTTAAGTGAAGTTCCCAAATCTAAAATCCAAAAAATTTTCAAACACACTTTGAAACTTCATTTAGCATACTCAAATTTGCTAAGTGAGTTTCCAAATCAAAAATCAATAATCATATTTCAAAATTTTTCTAAACACATATTTGAAACTTCATTTAGCACACTCAAATTTGCTAAGTAAAGTTTCCAAATCCAGAATCACAAATCAACAATCATATTTTAAAATTTTTAAAACAAATTTTGGAACTTCATTTAGCATACTCAAATTTGCTAAGTGGAGTTTCCAAATCCAAAATCATAAATCAACAATCATATTTCAAAAAATTTCAAACACACTTTGAAACTTCACTTAGCATACTTAAATTTGCTGAGTAAAATTTCCAAATCTAAAATCTAAAATAACCAATCATATTTTCAAAATTTAAACACATTTTGAAACTTCATCTAAGATACCCAAATTTATAAAGTGAGGTCTCTAAAACCCAAAATCAAAATTTTTTAAACAACTTTTTGGAACTTCATTTAACATATCCAAATTTGTTAAGTGATGTCTCCAAACCCAAAATCAAAATTCTCAAACACCTTTGGAACTTCCTTCCTTAGCATACCAAATTTGCTAAGGAGAAGTTTCCATTTTCAAAACCAAAACAAATCAAAAAAAAATTTGTACACACAATTTAACTTTCCATTTCACAAAACTAAGTGGGACTTCATCTTTAGCATACCAATTTTGCTAAAGTTAAATCTCCACTTTCAAACACATCAAAACAAAATGAAGCAACTTAAGATCTCCTTAGCATACCAAATTTGCTAAGGATCTGACCTTTTCAAAAATAAAAGCTTCAAAACAAAAATGCCTAAATTTGCTAAGAATCCTATTTTCAAAAATCAACAAAACACACTTGGATTCTTCACTTAGCATACCTAAATTTACTAAGTAAGAATTCCAAATTTTCTAAAATAAAAAAAAATTCACAAAAAGAAACAATCACTTTCTCAAATACTTCACTTAGCATGCCTAAATTTGCTAAGTAAAATTCCAAAATAATCAAACACAAGCAGAATCATTTGACCCTTACTTTAACATACCCAAATTTATTAAAGGAAAGGGTCCTCAAAATAAAATAAAAATTTCTATGGAAGCATCCTTCTTAAAATTTTGAATCCATATTTCAATATACCTAAATTTGTTGAAGTTGGATTCATATTCAAATTTCTCTTTCAATCAATCTTCTCAAATCCATTTGAACCCCACTTAACACTTCCAAGTTGTTGAATGCGGGTTCAAATTTTCAAATTCAAAATTCAAAAATCTATAGAGATAGAAATCTGATACAAATTCATTTCTCATTACAGATTCTTACAGTTAGTGCAATAGCAATTCAGTTTCAGTCTCTTACAGTTGTTGAAATGGCCGGTTCTCAGAAGTTTTTTTACCTTCCCCCATGGTATGGATCTAGCTTTAGATCAAGCCGACTTCCCCCATCTGGACCATACGCACTTGATTCACTTTGGTCGAGGATTTGAGGGAGTCGGGATTACTTATGAGGGCACTCCCCTCAGTACAGTTAGTAAGACCAAGGTGATCCGGCAGAAGCTGATCATCAGGATTGACTTACCCTCTGATTTTGATGTCTCTTCATTGAAGAGGAAAGTTGTGGCAGTACCACAGCCTTCAATCATAGCAATGCCAGTAGTACCAGCCCCGATTGCAGTGCATCGCAGGGTTTCTCATGTTTCCTTAGTGAGGGCTAGTACTATCTCATATGTACCCTCCAAGGGTAAGGCTCCCCTGGTCTCAGGGCTTGCCTCTTCTACATTTAAGTATAGTTTTATCTCGCACTCCTCTCATCCTACTCGTACATAGCGTAGGAATAAGAATCGCATGATCAAGCGATACCATACCAGGATCGCTAGGGAGCTAGAGGCAGCAGTCCGATTAGCTGTGGATGACTTCCCCGTTGTCACTTCACCACTAGTTACAGAAAACCAGTTCTATCCTCTCTCTGGATCAGACAGAGAGGATGTTAGGAGGATCCGTTCATCACCCCTCCAGTGGTGCATTTTATTAGTAGTTTCCGAGGCGGAGGTCATGCTCCGTCATGCCCACCAAGTGGAGCATATGAATGCTTAGAGTCCGGGACACTGTTTTATCTCCAATCTATCATCCCCCATAGTGTGGGGAAGCATATTTACCAGGAGAGGGCCCGAGAGGCCCATATACACTAGCAGAGAGGAGAGGTTTAACCGTCGATTCGGCTTTTCGATTGATTTTTTCGGTGTGCTACGCATGACCATCGATGTATCCTTCTTCTGGGACTAGCCACCACAAGAGGGTTCACATTCATAGAGAGTGGTGTCTCCACCCCACCGCTCTACCCTGTCGCCATCGCCGGTTCAAGTTCTCATCTCTCCATCTAAGGCCATGAAGGCACATTGAAAAGCACCCGTGGTGATGCTGGAGGGATCTACCCCTTCTACACCACTTATTAGGGTCAAGCTCTCCCTTTGCCCTGATGGTGTGCGGAAGGAGTGGCGACCCGGTATCCTTCAACTCACCACTCTGCAGATATGGAGATGGTGATGATTTGATATTCCGGAGATGATTCTAGCACTAGTGATAGTGAAACACCCTAGGATTGTTACCCCTCTCCATAGTAGTCGAGTGTCATTCATCCTGAGTCCACGATTGACTCTCTCAGGTGATGGCGAGGTGCCCTCTACATGATAGTGATCACACACAACTATTTGCACCTACTCAGATGGATCGCTCTTTAGATGAGATAGTTGCACATTATTTCATAGAGAAGAAGGAGATCTTGGGGTACGACTGGTTAGATGAAGAGAAAGTTAGCTTCGAACCCAACAAAGATGACTTGTTGGGGGACTCAGCTGGAGTCTGCATGGTTGACACTAGAGGACCTCTTCTTAGGGAATAACAAGCCATGGAAGGTTATGAGATTGATCAAGAATACACTGCAGAATCTGCCCAGCACCTCTGACATCAATTTAGGCAGAAGGATGAGCAGATTGATAGGATGGTGTGACAATTACAGGACTTGTTAGTAGCCATTTCAATGCTTTTAAAAATAAGCCCTTTTAGTTCATCCTACTATAGTTGACGTTAGTCAGCCTGAGTTAGTGCAAAGACTCTACCTCCCGTTGAGTAAGGTAGCACTAGCCTATATAGGAAGGTAGTGGAAAGTACCTCCATATAAGAAAAGGACAAAATCCATGGTTGAATAGTAGGTGGCTCAAGCACAGGAGGATCATCGGTTCCAAGGTAGACCCCAGGAGAATTGATGTTATCCAATATCCCAAGGGTTTTGTGCCTTCTTCTTTCAAAAGCTTTGATGGCAGTGGAAATCTAAGGCAGTACATAGGACATTTCAAGGCCAATTTTTGCAATGCAAGTGGCAGCGACACTTTGCTTTTTCGCCTTTCTGTTGGTAGCTTAGCGGACATTGCTTTGATTATCTTTGAGCAGTTCGAAAGATATTTGTTGAGTTAGAGCAACTCTTTATCAAGAGATTTGTTGGAGCTCAGCAAAAGGTTACTATAGGTGATCTCGTTGTAGAACAAAGACACCCTGAGTCCCTTGATTATATTCTTTGATAGTGGAGTATGAAGTGTGAACCTGTGCGAACAGCATGCCATTGAGATTCTCTTGAAGAATATCCATGGGGTCACCTTCATGCTTACTATCAAGACATTTGAAAACTAATCAATAAGCGGTAATCTATAAGGAAAGGCCAAATAGTTGCCTTTTCAAGATCGTTACTAAGCGGCATAAGGTTTATGAAAAGAAGCTAGCAGTAGCGTGGTTGACAAGGGAAGCGACCACTAGAGATCGGTCAGAGAGACCAACCTCCACTCCACCATTGAGGTAGCCCTACTCGACCTCTGACCTCTATGGCCCGGCACCTTATATACCAGTAGCGGCATGCATACCCGCCGCTAGGTAGCTATGGTCCACCCACTCTTTTAGATAAGCTAAACAAATCTTATTCTTTTAAGAGGGAGGTAATCAAGAAAATCTTTAAGAACCTCTTAAAGAAACCTAATTTTCATCTACTTGAGCTTAGGAGGCCGGAGGAAATAGGCAAAAGTCATGATTCAAACTTTTGCCCTTACCACCGTATGCTAGGCCATGTTTTGGAGGATTGCATCACATTCAAGGACTGACTTGAACATAGTATCAAGACCGGTGATGTAGTTATCCTAAAGAAATACCTTATGGAACAACCTCCCAGTTTCATTAGGGTAATCCTTGGGGATACATGTGATCCTGCAAAAACTAAAGAAGGTTGGGACATTTCTTTATCCAAAATTGCTAAGAAAATCATTCAGAAGATCAAATAGCTTTCCTTGCAGGTGCCTGAGTCCGCTCAAACCTCCAACACCAAGGAAAGTTTGCAAGTTTCCAGTGCCAACTCTAGGTAAGTGGGAGCTCAAAGGTGGCGGCCAAGCAGGATAGCCCTTTTAGCAAACCACCATCCGTGTCAGCTCAGCCTTCATTGCCTTCCACACCAATGACTTCTTTCATTTCAGCTAACTCTTCTGTTTCTTCTACTAGCAGAACTCTTGTATCAGCGAATAAGGGCATCAAATCTTGTAATTCAAATAATTCCAAGAAATTGAAGAATAAAGCTAGTTTGAATTACATATGTGTCACTTCTGATGGGTTGTCATCTTCTATTCCTAAAGATAACTCTTCAAGTTTAAATAACTATAATAATTTTGATCTTCCTCTTTCTGATTCAGAGTTAGACTTTTCAACTCTGAATACTATGGGTTCACCTTTTGAGATAGACTTAGAATCATCCAATTTTGAGGGTCTCATAGGAGAAGATGTAGGTGAGCCTGAAGTGTAGGTAGAACCTTCCACCACCTTGCCTCAAGAGATCACCAAAGTCAACCTCAGTAGTGGCAAGGTTCTACCTCCTAGGGCAGTACCTCAAGATAGAGAGAGACATGTCATTGGTACTGAAGATCGAGAAGCCCTTCCACAGATGCTCCACCCAGCTGAAGGTAGACTACAACATCCTTTCTCATCTAAAAATATTGCCATCTAAGCTAAGTATATACGATGCCCTTATCTTATCCAAAGAGATGAGGGAATCACTAATCAATGCTATCATTGATCCTGAAATATGCTTAGCTTGCTGACTGTTATAGGTGAGGAAACACATTATGCAAAAGAAGCTCAAGGGATCACCTTCACATATGAAGACCTTCTTCTGGGAGACTTGGAGCACAACCATCCCCTCTACATCATAGTTAACATGGACAGGTTCAGACTCTCTAGGGTTCTCATAGATTTAGATGCATCAATGAACATTATGAGTTTAAAGACCATTACCTATTTGAAGATCGACATCTCCACACTCCAAGAAGATAGGATGATGTTGAGAGGATTCAATGATCAAGGTGAGCGGGCTTTAGGTTCCATAGTGTTACCTTTGGAGATAGGTGACTGGAAGACTGAAGCTAAGTTCTACATCATTAATTTGAATACTTCGTTCACTGCTTTGCTTGGTAGGCCTTGGATACATCAGAACAAGATCGTTCCATCCTCCCTTCATCAGTGTATAAAGTTCAGAAAAGATGGAATTGAATATCATGTTAATAGAAATGAAAATCCATTTTCAGTTAGAGAGGTTGAGATTTATGAGGATGTGACCTACTATTTTTCTCAAAACACCCTTTCTCGTAAACTTGGACAATATCCAAATGCAAATACAAAAGCAAAAGAAAATGAAGTAAAAGAAAGATAAAAGAAAATGAAAAGAAAAATAATAGTCTAAGTGAACAAGAAAGGAGAATTGAAGAAGAAATAGATCTGCATATCACATTTCACCTACAGCTCATTCCATCATATGAACATGTGGATAGGAGATGGCTCAACCTCCAGAAGCGGGGTAGAGGCGGTTCAGTGGGAGACCCCTGGTTGGCCTTGACAAATAGAGGTGTTGTTCCATAAGAGTACCCCTACTATTCACATAGACTTGGAATCCAGCTCGGAGGATATGTCTGATGTGATTAGTATACCAGCCAACCCCTCTCAGCGGGTTCCAATGGAGGAGACTTTTGATCCAGATAGAGATGAAGAGTAGGCCTCCAAGCAAAGCAAAGTATTTGAATCTAATTTATGTGAAACTATTAGGTAGAAATTGGGAATCTTAGCTCTTACCTTACTTACATCTCAGAAAGTTGAAGATTTAGTAGTTAAGGAAGTCCCTAAGTCTTCTAGTGATATGAAGCAGAAGAAGTTCTTTACAGGATTATCATCCTCAAACCCTGAAGTTGATGTAGAACTTAAGGAAGATACTTTTAAAGAATTAATGGAATTAACTTTTGACTTTTATTCAGCTTGTGTTCAATATCTTATATAGAAAGGTTTAGTTCGTCACACATGGTCTAAGTACATGTCAGAATACTTCAAAAAGCTATGGAACAATACAGGCAAGGAAGCATAATTAAGAGCAGGACTAGGATTCGATACAGTGAGTCCGGCCAATGACGAAGATTATTGCCTAGTTTTTACTAACCATTTGGAGTATGATAGTTTCTTCTCACACATCTCTAACTCTTATGAGAATATGTGTTTAGAAATATCAAATGATCTAGATGATCTCCAAGTCAAAGAGGCATCACTGAAGTTTGAAGAGGAGATTCATTCAACAACCGATAAGCTTAAAGAAATAAACCTCAGGACAGAAGAAAATCCACGCATGATGTACATCAGTTTGTTGTCGAATGAAGAAGAAACCAATGACTTAGTTAAGCTATTGAATGAGTTTAAAGACTGCTTCACATAGAGTTATGAAGAAATGCCCAGATTATCTCCAAACATAGTAGTCCACAAGATAGCAATAGGCCCTAATGCTACCCCTATTAAGCAAGCTCCTAGACGCATGCGATTAAAAATTGAACAACAGGTCATTTCTGAAGTCAAAAAACTGATCGTTGCTAGTTTCATCAGGGAAGAAAAATATCCTACCTGGTTAGCTAGTGTCAATACAGTTAAGAAGAAGAATGGTCAAATTCGCATATGCGTCGATTTTACGGACTTAAACAAGGCATGTCCTAAGGATGAGTTTCCTCTTCTTATACCAAAGCTAATAGTGGACATTGCCTCATCTCATGTAGTCTTCTCTTTCATGGATGGGTCATCCTATAAATCAAGATGTCTCACGGTGAAAGAAAGCTTTCAACCTCGATCGATCTTTGTTATAGGGTGGTGCCTTTGCCTTAAAATGTTTGGCTGCATTAGCGGGCCATGACTCAGATCTTCAACTAACTCATCCATCATTAGGTTAAGTGCTACGTTGATGATCTAGTAGTCAAGAGCAGAGAAAAGGAAGATCGCCTCTAGGACTTGAGAGTAGTTTTCGAATGATTAAGACAATTTAACCTCAAAATGAATCCCCTGAAGTGTGCATTCATAGTAGCTTTAAGAAAATTCCTTGGGTTTATTGTCTGACACTAGAAAATAGAAATAGATCCTGAAAATATCAAATCCATCTTAGAAATGTCACCTCCTAAGAGTTTAACTCAACTCATATCCTTTCAAGGATGGTTCGTGTATCTAGGATGCTTTATCTTAAACCTATCAGGGAGACAAGACATTCTCAACACTTATCAAAAAGGATGCTAAGTTCAAGTGGGATGACAAGTGCCAATATGTCTTCGAAGACATCAAAGAGTACTTGGTGAAGCCACTAGTTCTAGCAGCCCTTATCCTGGGCAGCCACTCATCCTCAACACTTCTGCATTGGATGACTCTCTTGGTGCTGTTATTTAAACTAACGACGAAGGAAGGAGCTCTCTACCTAGTCATTTGATTCCTCTAAATTATCCACATATTGAGAAACATTGCCTAGCTTTTGAATCTCAAAAGCCGACACTATGCTTCCTCATAAGGTGAACTTAATCTCCAGAACCCCACTCTCACCGACATGCTATTTCGACATTTGGCTCGTTGGTTCATGATTCTCTTGCATTTCGATATCACATTTGTACCCCTCCGTGTGGTAAAAGGACAGGGACTAGAGGATTTCTTAGCAGCAACCCACTTCCTGCTGATTCTCCGCTTAATGATGATCTCCCCGATGAACAAATCATGAACTTAAGGGAGGCTGGCAATTGCTGATGGGTGATGTATTTTGATGATGTTGCTTCTTTTCTTAAAGGTGAAGCACCATGATCTATTCTCCCAAGAAAGACAGGGGCAGGAATAGTTCTCCTAACTCCAAATCGCGATGTCATGATATTCTTATACTATCTATCCAACCCTCACCAATAATGAAGCTGAGTATGAGGCTTTGATTGCCAGTCTGGAGTTAGCCATCACTATCAATGTTAAGAGCATCAACATCTTTGGGGATTCTCAGTTGGTCATCAACTAGATTGTCGGGTCTTACCAGGTTCTCAAACCCAAGCTTCGTCATTACTACGAGTATACCATGAAGTATTGGCCTAGAGTCCTGAAGTCACCATCTATAAGGTTCCCCGAGCAGAGAACACAGTAGTAGATGCTTTGGCCAAACTTGCCAAAGGGTTGACATGTCCAGAAGATGAGTCCATTTCAATAAGGGTCAAAAATAAACAAATCCTATCCCTTATTGATGTTAAACTCATCGAGAGACTTTCTCTTAAAGGAGAGGTTGTCATTGCCAAAATGGACAAGGAGATGGATTGGAGGCAACCGTTCATCGATTACTTGAACACTGATAAACTACCTCTAGAAAGTTTACAAGCCCATCAGGTGAAACATAGAGCTCTCTCCTACACTCATGTTGATGGCACCTTGTACAGCCGGTCCTTTGACCAGATGAGGTTACACTGTTTAAATAAACATGAAATCTGTGGCATTATAACTGAGGTACATTCAAGTCTATATGAAGCACATCAATCTAGTCCGAAGATGAAGAAAAAGATCAAAGACCTAGATACTACTAGCCTTTGATGATTACAGACTGCATGGATGTAGCTAGGAGATGTCATTAGTGTCATGTACACGGTGTGGTCCTCCATCAACCACCCAACATTCTACACCCTACATTGGCTTCATGGACATTTGAATGTTAGTGCAAGATTAGTTCGTCATCCTTCTTCCAAGGGGCATCGATTCATCTTAGCTATCACCGACTATTTTTCCAAGTGGGCGGAATCCATCCCACTCAGAGAGGTCACAGCTCAGCATGTGCTTCAATTTTTCAGGAATCATATCGTATATAGGTTTGGGGTGTCTTGATGAATTATATATGATAATGGCACTGCATTCAAAAACATGAAGATTAACAGCTTTTCCAGAATACACAATATAGATTGGAGATACTCCACCATCTACTACCCTAGAGCAAATGACTTAGCGGAAGCATTCAACAAAAATCTCATCCAGATACTGAAGAAGACTCTTGATGATAATAAATGATAGTGGAACTTGTAGTTGGTTGAAGCTTTGTGGGCCTACCTCACTACATACCGAACTCCAACTCAGTCTATCTTATTTTCCTTAGTGTATGGGTCCGAAGCCATTCTTCCTTTAGAAGTTTAACTCTCATCACTAAAGATAGCATTGGGTAACAAGATCACTACAGAGCAGAATGTGAAGTTATGGTTAGAAGAGCTCAAAGGTTTAGAGGAAAGTCTTCTACGGGCGTGCCAGAACCTCGAGTTGTACAAGGCCAAAATGATTCAAGCTCACAACAAGCTGGTCCGCCCTAGGTCTTTCCGAGTAGAAGAACTTGTGTTAGTCTTAAGGAGACCAATTGTTTCTCATCAAAATATAGGAGGCAAGTTTGAACCCACTTGGGAAGGCCCTTATATCATAGAGAAGGCCTACCAAAGAGGATCTTATCAGCTTATTGATTGTAAAGGAGAACACCTGATGCTTCCAATTAATAGGCTCTATATAAGGAAATATTACCCATGAAATAAATCATGTTTGAAAATAATCATTAATAAAAAGAACAAAATTTGATTCCATTCATCAAATCTTCTCTTCTTTCAAAGTTTTGTTTGCTTGTCTTGCAAATCCGTCGTGACGTGTCAAGGGTAGGTGTAAAAGTCCCCCAATGGCATCCCACCCCTCTTTCACAACACGAACACAATCTCCCGATGCTATTAGAATAGGTGTAAGAGAACCTGATAGGCATCTTACTTTGATTAGCGCAACTAAGATAGGTGTGAGAGAACCCAAGCGACATCCTTTCTTAGTGGGAATCCTTTTGCCATCCGTGACACCATTTCATCAAAATCCCCTAGTGTGTTTAAGGTAGGTGTAATAATCCCCCAGAGGTAACTATTCCTTTTTAACACATGCACAACAATAAATACAAATCTTTTATCTTGAGTTATTTTGATGTGGGAGCAAGCCCCCTATGGCACTTACTCATTAGCTGCTCTAGGTCGGGTCTACATGCTACCTCGCTAGTATGTCACCCTAGTGGTCATTTATTGGAAGAAATGAGTCCCCATGATTTCTTCCTAACTTGACCATTGCAAACCAATGAACGCCTTGTTAGTATGGTAGTCTTCATTTCCCAGCCAGTAAGCTATCTCATGATTGACCTTGTTTAAGAAGATGTGAGTCCCCATGCTTACTTCTTGAACTAGCCATCATGCTCTAACTAGATCGAGTATATTTAAGGTTTAGGATAAGTCCTTCAGAGGCTCATTTCCTCTTGACTACTTTTATGCTGATATAAGTCCCCTGGTGGCATTCACTCAATAGTCACCCTAGGTGGATGATGGCGTCACAAAGCAGACTATCCCAATCGATTCGCTATAGGAGGATGTGAGTCCCCAAGCTCTCTTCCTAAGGTGATTATTGTAAATCAACGGGCACCTTAGGTTAGTTGATGTTCGCTATACTGACAGTGACTCACTTGGTGCATACACAACTCTTAGTATATATGAGTCCCTGAGCTTTCTCCTTGAGTTGGACACCAAATACCTATTGGATATTATGGAGAAAAATTTCTATATAGGAGTTTCCTTTCAAATCTGTGGTGAGAAAGGAAAGATAAAATTATAGAAATTCATCTTTTTAGGATGCCACGTAGATCCGCAGATATACTTTTTCAGGTGATCGAGTACGTCATCAAGGAAATAATGTACTATCTCGAAAGATAGAATTCACTACCATTTAATGGACCTAATCACCTCAATAAGGACTTTTAAGGACGATGGGTCTGCATATGTACTAGAGATCTTCCCCAATATTACATGGAAAAGTAAAGTAGGGTTTATTTTAAACCAGGTTAGTTAAGTTTCCTACAGGGGCAAGTCCTCATGATTAATTACATCCTAAGGAATGGGGATTCTTTAGGAAAAATCTTGATTAAGGTAAATGATCGTTGTCTTTGAAGATTTTAATAGGAAAGGAAAATCAATTGATTGGTTCATTTTTAAAGATCAAATGAGATTGATCAAAGAGAGGGAGTTATTATCGAAGCCAAAATAGAAGATAAGTAGAAGATGCCCATGATGCTAAGAAACCTAGCAAGCATCTCAAACTATCCTATAGTTGGGCTTTACATTTTTGAAATTGATTTAGTTTATTTGAGTTCCATTTTTAGGACTTATTATTCCTTAACACAAGATTAAGAAAATGCCTAAGAGATGAGGAATTATGCTTATGGCCCATAAAGGGGAGAAGCAACCTTAGAACCTAAATCTAGGGAGCTTTGGCGAGGGCTGAAAGCACAACCTAAATCTAAGATGAAAAATGGGTAATTAGCTTGTCTCCATAAGAGAGGACAAACCACCCGACAGCTTGGACTTACAATCTCCTAGGGGTGGTCGCCAACTAACTCCTCCTATGATTTTAAATACATGTAGGCAAGTCTTTATGCTTATGCAAGATAGCTAGGCTATTATTTATTTAGAAAGAGACTAAGCCCATAAAGGAGAGAAACAACCTTAGAACCTAAATCTAGGGAGCTTTGGAGAGAGCCAAAAGCACAACCTAAGTCTAAGGTGAAAAATGGGTAATTGGTTTGTCTCCACAAGATAGGACAAACCACTTGATAGCTTGGACTTACTGCCATCTAGGGGTGGTCGCCAACTAACTCCTCCTATAATTTTAAATGCATGTACGCAAGTCTTTATGCTTATGCAAGATAGCTAGGCTGTTATTTATTTATAAAGAAACTAAGTCCTTAAACTCACTCTCTAAAGAGACTAGATCATTGAAAGGGCATGCTTCAAATGACTTAAATCTAATGCAATTCAAATTTCATTTTATTTTCATTTTGGTCAATTATTTTGACTAAGGCTAATAGGATTTATATGCCTAATGCAAGGAGAAATAGAGTTATTGGCCAAAATCAGGAATAAGGGAGGAGGTGAGTTTTCATCATGGCTTTCAAAGGTCAAGCCAAGTTTATCTGGCAATAGTGGAAGCCCTCCAATCAAGAGTAAAATAAGATGCATTTGTGCATGATATTACAAAAGAAATGCTCATCCAGCTAAGAGGTTATTAATTCTTTTATCTTGATTTTAAACATAAGCTTTAGGTGAGATTATGAGTTGTTTAACTTTTATTTGAGTTGTTAAGTTAGATAAAAGATTTAATTTTTCCTAAAGAGCCTAATCCACATCTAGGCCATACAAAAAGTAAGGAATAAATTAGGAAAAGCATGTCACTTAATGCAAAAGCTAAATAAATCACCAATCAATTTATAAAGCTAATCACAATAAGAGAATAAAAAGGTCATTATGGTCAGGCACCGTCGCACAAACCTAAAAATATCAAATTGGGTAGCCGAGCTCTACCCTTATACAACCCGGATTATAAATTAATTAAATTACAATTAAGTAAGGAATTCATTGTTATGGGAGTCTTCAAGCTTCATTTCTTCTTTCTTCTTCTTTTCTTCTTTCTTCTTTAGTTCCTTCTTTTGGATGGCTGGAAGGTATATGCTTTAAGGCTTCACATGGTGTATAAGATAGGATCTTATGACCAATGTTCATCCTAAACCCCATAACAATCATCCCAAAATCCTAGTTGCACAAATTTACATGAAAAGAAAAAAAGTGGAAATCTAACTAACACTTGTAAAACAAAGGTTAGCTAAAATAATCCACACAAATCCCAAGTATGTATATTGGACTTATCACCCCACACATGGGTGACTAAGTCCACCTGGCCTATTGGATTATGCTTAGAGGTATAAAGCAAAAGCATTTATATTTTATTTATTTGATGATAAGCACAATCCCATGCAGAAAAGAGTAGTTAGCCTAAGAGCGTCCTACCATTTATTCTACCAGCATACACCCTAACATCCAATCTAAAATATATACCACAAAAATAAAATAAAATATTAAATCATGCACCAACCTAACCTAAAGCTAGAAGTGGTGACTTAGATTAATGTGTGTGTTTTGAAGGTTTCTGTGATATGCTTAGCTATGGCTTTAGGTTTAAATTTTCTAAGTGTGAAAACATGTTCAGAGGGGTTCATTTAAGTTTTAATTATTTTAGGTTAATTTTATTTCATGTTTTGATTAAGTTCAACTGAATCCTATAATTAATTACTAAGTTATGAAGAGAGCGAAAGAGAAGGAGACTTCTCTTTCCTTCCCTAACCTAAGTAATTTCTAAAGTAAATTCACATTTTAGTTTTGTTTAGATGAATGTTTTGATTAAATTTTTTAATTAATCTTAAGTTTAGATGAACTCCAAACAAACCTATTCGAAAAGAAAGGCATTTTTAGATTAAATAAAATGAATCAAAATTCACATAATATACATTGTTTCTCTTCTTTCCCAACATATATAACATGCATATGGATGGACCCTAAGCATATCTATACATACAAATGAGAATATTTAACATGCTTTGTGATGCATGCTAAGTAATCCATTTAAGCAAATTTGGAAGTTTAAGATGCATGATTTTCTTTAATAGAAAAGAGTTTCTTTATTCAAATTTTCACATACACATGAATGTAAGAAAGACATAAGTGAGTATAGTGTCATTGTTAACCAGAGGTGTAAGGTACAAGACCTACTTAGGGCTACTTAAAGCCTCACAACCTCAAGGTTGTCCAAACTAATACACTACTTTCCTTAAATATAAACATATGTATAAAAAAATGAAATGGAAAAGAAGAATGCAAAAGTTGTATTAATGGATTCATTTTGTTTATGCAATTTATGTATGCAAGTATAGGTAGCATTTCTAAGGTGATAGCATAGAGATGAATAGGATATGGAATTAAGTAAGTATTATGTTCTTTTCAAATGAACCATACATCTCAACTCCTATTCAAAACTATGCTAACATAAAAGAGAAGGGAAACCTATGCTAAGCATACCTTTATAATCTTTCACATGCAAGCTCATAATTAAAATATAAGTAGCATACATTCATATTTGATATTTGATTTATATATTTTGAAAATAATTTGAATTTAGTAGTGATAATAGCCATTCATATTTCTACTTTATCCAACACATGAAAATTTGACATAAAGTAAATAATTTCATTTTAAACTTGAATTTAAAAATATGAATGCATGAAACCACATGACATACAAATTTAACATGTTGGGGAAAGATACAAAGCAATGAAAGCATGTAAATAAATTCACTTTAATTAAATCTTAAAGACATTCTTATGGAATAAGAAAATTTAAAATAAATCAAAGTATAGTCAATGTGATTTTTGTTTAATTTGGAGTTTGATTTAATTTTGAAAAGGTGCATTGAGTTTGTTGTTCTTAACCCATTCCCACATGTGTTTGGTATTTTTGTTTAATGTTTAGATGATTATATTTATTTTTAATTATTAATTAGGTTAAGGTATGAATTAAGTAACTTAATTAACCCTTACCTACACCACCTTAGCATAGTTAACCAAATAATTATGAGCCAATGAGATGACATAAAAAAAACTCATATGGAATTTAAATTTGAAATGAATTTAATAAGAAAAATGTCTAATGCAATTTGGCTCATAATTAAATGTTAATTAAGCTAAGGGGTTTAGCTTAAGTAATTTCAAAACACCCTTTCACACATATGAATTGGGTTTTGATTTCCTTAATTGAACTTAGATTATTAAACACCTAAGCATCTACCCAAAATAGATTACTTAAGTTCTGAATGTTTTTAGAATTTTAAGAAATTAATTAAGGGGATAATTAATGAATTAACCCTTAATTAAGAGATGATTAAGGAAAGAAAAGGGGGTTTAGAGAATAGCTTAAGGTAAATGCCCCCAAAATTATTTCCTAAATCTCCTATCTATTGGATCTGACCTTAATCAACTCTAATCATGGATTAAAACTACTAATCACAACTTAACTATCCTTAATTAAATTAAGAGAGTAATTAAAAAATCCATATGCAATTCTCTGAATTAAGCCTTCAATAAATCTCATAAAAATTAGAGGAGGCCGAACTCATCCCCTAAAACATACCCAAAAAGTTTGGGATTAATCAGAGGCTTAGTTAAAAGGTAATTAGCAAAATGAACTTTCTAATAAAACCCAAAATCAGAGAAAAACATAATTCAAAATCCATTGAAATTAATTTTAAAATATTTTAGGTTAAATTATCTTTCCATAAAAATTTATTTCATATTTGTTTAAATTTTATTGAGAGTGGTATGAATTTTAGAAGATCTAGAAATTAATTAACATTTAATTAAATCCCTAACTAATCATTTAGCTCACGGCGCGATGCGTGGTGGCTACGGTCAGCGCGCTTTACACGCATCACACAGTGAGCCACTCACTTAAATGTCAAATCCAAAAGGCGGTGTGACAGCAAACGCACTTTGATCTCTGCGGTCCGATCAAAGATCGGATAACCATAGATCTCACCACAATTTTAAAAAGAATATAAGAAATTCTAAACATGGGAATAATCTTGGTCGTCCGTCCAAAATGTGTGGATAGATGGCCAAGATCTCCCCAGTTCTTCCCCTTAGATCAATAGAGACTATTCATGATCGAGGGGAAGATCCGAGCTCGATTAAGTTAGGATTCAAACCAAACTTACCACACACACCATAAAGGAAATAAGTGACACATCCAACGGTGGGATTTACTTGAATTGAAAATTATCTTCACAAAGGACCAACACCTCATATGCTAGGTGGTCAAAAAATTTCATACCTCATCGGAGGTGATCACCGATGCTCGAGATCGATGAGGTAGCCGTAGTGGAGCGAAGACCACATTGAAATTCCTAGACCAGGGTGTAGCTTCTATGGACCAACACCACTTGAAGATCCTTGCGACTTTGATCCAATTGCTCCTCTCCTTTCTATGGGAACTCCAATGGAATCTCAAGTGAGCTCGGATTGGTCCTTAGAGGAAGTGTGCAAGAGGAATTGAGGTGGTTTTCAGTGTGGAGGAAGTTCAAGATTGGATTGAGTTCCCCTATTTTCACATTGTGCAAAACTGAGAAGATGAAGTTTGATTTCACTCTAGGAAGCTTGGGGAGGCTAAGGAATTATTTCTCTGACTTCCCTAGGTTCAATCAAAATGGTGAATGATAGTTTTGAAATTTATTAGGGGGAGTATATCTCCCTCTTGAAGGATCGAACGACCGCAAGCCTATTTGCCATTTTGATTTAATTGATCACAATGGGAGGGTTGTTTGATTAGTTAGATGTTTACACATGGTCAGTTTGAGGCCTTGAGTAGATTTCCAACCTCCCATGTGCTTGAAATTGAGTGGAAGAGGGAGTTTGAATTTGCCATTTTGACCCATGTGGTCAGATTTGGCCTTGGGGCCAATTGGGCTGACCCAAACACATTGGGTTGGGTGCACCACTCTTAATTAGGTCCCCTTGAGCTATTAGGAAAGCATCAAGTGGATATGAAGATGGTATGACCAAATTACCCATAGATTAGTCCAAAATTTATTCTATGCCCTAGGGTAGGATGATCATTTTGCTGATTTTTCAACTTGGATATGGGTATGTGGAGAAACTAGGTTTGGCCAAGTTTCATGAGATTTGGAATTCATTTGATAGGGTTTGGCTCATGTTGACACATTTAGGTCAAAAAATGGGTCAAGTGAAATCGATCATTGGGTCAAACCAAGAGTCAAGTTCATTAACCATTTGAAATGTTTTGGTGGCTTTGGTTTGATTCAATTTGGTATAGTTTTGAATTTGGCTCATATGACTTCATTTAGGTCACAGGTCAAGTTGACCTATTTGACCCATTTAACTTATTAGAGGTAGGTCAAGGGTAGGTTTAGGTTTGGTTAGTTATATGGAGTGGATTGGTATCTTTGTTTCCAATCAATTTTGGTTAAGTTCAAATTTGGCTCAACATAACCCCTTTAGGTCATGTTGGGTCAATTGGCTGTAAGTAGGCCAATTGAGGCTTTGGTCAAGTTTCACAAGTGATTTGAAATAAACTTGACCCATTGGTTTGGATCAATTTGGCTTTGATCAAGTTTTGACACATTTTGACCCTTTAGGTCAAGTTGGGAATTCTTAGGTCAACTTTGGGTGAAAAATTTGGGGTTTATTGGTGACATGGAACATAATTTCACTTATATTTAAATTTCCTTTCTAAATGACGTAAACCCTTAGATTTGACTTTCTTTGACCCAATTGATTGATTGATCATCCCATTATGATTGTTGATCATGATCGAGGTGAGTTTGGTTTTTGGTATTTGAATAGAATTTAGCTCATAAGGGTACTTTAGTTCACTTTGGGTCAAGTGAGCTAAAATAGGTCAAAAGCTTGATTGAGCTTGATTTGCTTGTATATCTTATGATATAAATCCATTTATAAGTGGTTTGAAGTCAAATGGGTTTTGATCCATTTGATAATTTCATATTCAAAGGAAGAATATGAAGGAGTTTTGGCTTTGATTTTTGAATTGGATTTTAATTTGGTGATTAAAGTTTGTATTTATATTTGGATTCATGATTGTAGGATTGATTGAATCATAAAGAAAAAATCAATAGTTTGGCTTGATTTGAAGTTGATTTGGCTAAGTTCAAGATTTTGACTTGAAAGGCTTAGGTTGAATTTTCAATGGATTTGAGTTTGATTTTTGGAATTGGTTTTGATTGTTTGGATTTATATTTTATTTATATATGTGAATATAAATGAGAATTTAAATTGATCATGAGAAAATTTCAAGGATTTGAAGTGGTTTAATCATGATTTGGGCTCTAAGTCCATTAAGAAGGATTTAGGAAAATTTTGGAGTTTGGAGTTTGAATTTTTGAATTTGGTTTGATTGATTTATATTTATATTTCATTTATATATGTGAATATAAATGAGGATATAAATGAATTATGAGAAAATCTCATGACTGAGATGGTTTGATCAAGATTCTGACTAAGTCCTTTAATGGAAAATTAAAGGACTTAGGAAAATTTAGATTTGGAATTTAATTTGAGGATTTGATTTAATTAATTTATATTTATATTTCACTTATATATGTTAATATAAATGATATTATAAATGAATTTTAAGAAAATCCCATGAGTTTGAATTGATTTGATGATGATTTAGGCTAAATCCATAAATGGGAAATTAAAGGACTTAGAAAATTTTCATGAATTGATTTAGAATTTTGAGTTTAGTTTGATTGCTTTGAATTTATATTTCATTTATATATGTGAATATAAATGAATTATGAGAAAATATCAAAGATTTAAATTAGTTTTGATCATGATTTTGGCTAAGTCCTTAAGAGAATATTAAGGACTTAGGAAAATTTGGACTTAGGAATTTTGATTGATTTAAATCATGGGTTTCAATCATAGATTTCAATCATGGATTTCAATCACAAAATTGATTTTGAGTTTGGAGAAAATCAAATAGAATTGATTTGGAATTTGACTTGAAAGAAGGAAAGTCAGGAATGGTTTAAGCTAAGGGTGAAATTTTCCTAACACCCAAGGCATGACTATTACTATGGCTCTTTCTCTAGAGCTAGGTTGAGTGTCCACCTAATTACTAGATGTGTCTTAAGACTAAGGAACTCTTAAAGTCTAAGAGGAGTCCTATGTCTAAGATGGAGGGGTTGAGAGCTCATTCTAAAAATGAGGTCAACAGATATATGACTAGCCATGCCATTTTCTCCAGGGTGTTGGATTAAGCCCTTAGCAGCCCCATCCCTTGCGGGCACTCTATTTGGATCAAGTCCATTGCAACCCCATTTAGAAACTACTTGGATTACTTTTGTATTGGACAGTCCCCCTTTCAAAGTGGCCACCTCTGTGGTTGGAAAATTTGTTCATCGGATGCGTAGATTCTCCCTTGGTTTGAATTAGATGCAGAAGGCCTAGGTGATATAAGCTCCTTCGCTTTGATCCCCAAAACAAGTGCACTTAAAATAAACAAATAACTAAAATAAACAAACAAAATTAATTCATTTATGGATTAGGATTTCAAGCTCCCAAAGGGCCCCTTCTCCCAAGCAGGCATCCAATCTTTAGGGCGGTAATAGTAGAACTCCCTTAGAATTTACTACACCGAGTTGAGAGATAAATCACAGGTGTACTCACTCCATAGTCACCCTTGGTGGTTCAATCTATTTTGCCACAAGCGGTTACCCGGTCATTACGCTTTGAAGATATAAGACTATGGCGCATTCTTTTAACATGATTATGCATAAGGACAGCGACCCTAAGTCGGGTTCGATCTATTTCCCAAAGCAATCGATCACCCCAGTGGTCTTTTCTAGTGGAAGATGTGAGTCCTCAAGCTTTCTTCCCTTCAGTTGATCATTGCAAACCGAAAGGCACTCCTTTGATCAGGTAGCTTTCTCATTTGTCGGGAAGCTACTCCCTTTGGTTCAATAAATCTGAGATAAGTCTAGGCTTCTATAAGCTCCTTCTCAGTATGATCCATCACAAACCAACGGAATCCATCAAAATAAATAAAACTAAAAATGAAAATTAATCTTGACTATTCTTGAGCTGATTTAAGTACCCTAGTGGCATTCACTCAATAGTCAACCCTAAGTCAGGTTTGATTTGTTGCCTAAAGCAACCGATCACCCCAATGGTTCCTTATTTCTTGAAGATGTGAGTCCCCATGCTTTCTTCTTAAGACTTTACCATTGTATACTAAAAGGCATCTCCCTTTTGGTTGGATAGTCCTACTTCATGGTGGGTAGACTTATCCCTTTGAGTTGGTAAATCTGAGTTAGGTCTAGGCCTCCATGGCCCCTACTCGGTGTACTTCATCACAAACCTATGTGACCCATCATAATCAAAACAAACAAACCTAAAATGAAATCAATCTTGACTATCTTTGAGTTGATCTAAGTCCCCTAGCAGCTTTCACTCAATAGTCAGCCCTAGGTTGGGTTCAATTTATTATCTTGCCAATAGATTACCCCAACAATTGGTCTCTACTTTGGAGGATGTAAGTCTACTACGCTTTCTTCCTAGTACAACTATTATATACAGAAGGGCATCCCTTTGGTTGGCTAGTCCTACTATGTGCTTAGTAGACTACCCCTTTGGATTTGTAAATCTAAATTAAGTCTTAGCATCCGTGTCTCCTACTCAGTGCAGTCCATCGTAAATCGATAGGGTCCATTTCTAAAAATTCAAACCTAACAAAAATTAAAAAAAATTCAACCCTCTTCCCCAACGGAACAAATCAAATCTTTTTCTTCTCAGTGAGAATCAAATCAAACCTCTCATCCCCTCGTGGATGACTTGAACCTATTTCCCTAGTGGAAGGTTCACACTCTTTCCCTTAATGGATTTCTCTCTCTCTCTCTCTCTCTCTCTCTCTCTCTCTCTCTCTCTTATGTCCTGGACATAAGCAAAGCCACATTGCACTAAGCTCTAGATTCTTTCTTTTTCTTGGGTTAGGGATAGATTGTTTCTGTTAGTGCTTGTGATCTCTCGGTGTTGTTGATCATTTCGATCAACACCAATACGTGCGGTGTTCCTATTCAGTCACACCACACCTATTGGGCACTCTTTATTGACCTCATTTTTATAATGAGTTCTCAACCCCTCTATCTTAAGCATAGGATTCCTCTTATACTTTAAGAGTTCCTTAGTCTTAGGACACATCTAGTGATTAGGTGGACACTCAACCTAGCCCTAGAAGACTTAGAAGAGTTAGTCATAAGAATATGTCATATCTTAGGGGTGTTAGGAAAATTTCCTACCCTTAGCTTAAACCATGGCTCACTTTCTTTCATTCAAGTTAAACTCCAAATCAATTCTATTTGATTTTCTCCAAACTTAAATTAACTCCATATGATTGAAATCTATGATTGAAACCCATGATCAAAATCCATCAAAATTCCCAAGTCCAAATCTTTCTAAGTCATTAATCTACCCTTAAGGACTTAACCAAAATCAACTCTAAACCAATTCAAATCTTTGAGATTTTCTCAATATTCATTTATATTCTCATTTATATTCACATATATAAATGAAATATAAATTCAAATCAATCAAACTAAACTCAAAATTCCAACTCAATTCATGAAATTCCCTAAGTCCCTTTAATTTTCCATTAATGGACTTAGCCAAAATCATCATCACATAAATTCAAACACATGGGATTTTCTCAAAACTCTTTTATATTCTCATTTATATTCACATATATAAATGAAATATAAATATAAATCAATCCAATCAAATCCAAAAAAAAACTTAACTTCAAACATCAATTTTTCTTAAGTCCTTAATTTTCCATTTATGGACTTAACCTAAATCTTGATCAAACCATCTCTAAGTCATGGGATTTTCTAAATATTCTTTTATATTCTCAATTATATTCTTATATATAAATGAAATATAAATATAAATCAATCAAACCAAATTCAAAAATTCAAACTCCAAACTTCATGAAGTTTCCTAAGTCCTTTAAATCCTTCTTAATCCCTAAACCCTAAATCATGATTAAACCACTCAAATCCTTAAAATTTTTCTCATGATCCATTTATATTCTCATTTATATTCACATATATAAATGAAATTTAAATTCAAACAATCAAAATCAATTCTAAAAATCAAACTCAAATCCACTCAAAATCCAATCTAAGCCTTTTAAGTCAAAATCTTCAATTTAGCCAAATCAACTTCAAATCAAGCCAAACTCTTGATTTTCTCTCATGATTAAATCAACCCTACAATCATGAGCTCATATATAAGTACAAACTTCAATCACTCAATCAAAACCCAAGTCAAAAATCAAAGCCAAAATCCCTTCATATTTTTCCTTTGAATATGAAATTGTCAAATGGATCAAAACTCATTAGATTTCAAACCACTTGCAAATGGATTTGCATTTCAATCATAAGTCCATATACTAGATCAATCAAGTTCAAATCAATCTTTGACCAAGCCATTTGACCCACTTATGCTCACATGACTTAAAGTGACCTAAAGTACCCTTATGAGCCAAATTCTAATTCTAACCAAATTGGATTGAACCAAACTCACCTATCCCTCTCATCATGATCAGCAATCATCATGGGATGATCAATAAATCAAATTGAGTCAAACTAAGTCAAACCTAAGGGTTGACCAAGTCAACACTTAGCCCAAAATGAAACCTAACATTGTCAAATTCCATCATAGGATAAAGTGATTGAAACAATTGATCTAACTTCACTCTTGACCTATGTTTGAACTTGACCAAACCAACATTTGAGTCTAACCTAGACCAATTGGCCACTTGACCCAAGTTGACCCAACTTGACCTAAAGGGTCAAAATGTGTCAAAACTTGATCTAAGCTAAATTGATCCAAACCAATGGGTCAAGTTCATTCCAAATCACTTGTTAAACTTGACCAAAGCTTTAATTGGCCAACTCGACCTAACCTATCCCAATTGACCTTAGACCCAACATGACCTAAAGGGGTCATGTTGAGCCAAATTTAAACTTAACCAAAATTGATTAGAAACAAAGATACTGTGGGCTCCGAAAATTCACCATCGACCTCTTCGATGAAAAGAGTGTTTTAAAGTGTCGATGTAATTTTTAGAAGGCAGATGGAATAGTAGATAAGACACTACCCAGAGATTTCATCTTCATTTGGTGAGAACTTTAGATATGGTTCCAGGTTTCCTATAGGCGCAAGACCCTATAGTTAATTACCCCTCTCAACAAGTGATAGAGAACTTTCGATTAAGGCTAGTCGATCCCATGGTTAGTCATCTCAGTAGGTCATGGTCCCTAGTCTACTTAGTCATAGAGGAGGTAGTCGACCCAGGAACAAGGATCCTCATCAATAACAGGGTTCGTCATCAAAGAAATCTTTGTAGACTTGGGGTGGTGTTTGTGGGAGGCAGGCTTAGTCTACCTTAGTTGATAGAGGGTTGTTTGCCCTATCAAAGTATATATGATTCACAACTCAAAGGCGGTTGGGGGGAACATCTGAATTCTGATCATTGATCGTAATATAATGGAGCTGGATTGGCCAAACCACCCGATCAGAGGACTCTAGTTGTAACTGCTTCATTTATGGAGTCTACTACTCAAGCCACACTATCAGAGGACATGGGCCACATCCTTACTAGTAAGAGATTGATTGAGAGTGAACATAGCAGAACACTTGATTTGACATTGGCTCCTTTGTGAGCTAGAGTTTTCTTAATTTTCCACCCCCAACAAATAGTTGCAGAAGGTGGATAGATTGAGTTTATTTTAAGCTTTTAATGATAGAATTTCATTTAAGCAGTTTCAGATTACTACTTAAAAATTGATTAATTAGAATATGTTTAAGAGTTTTAGATCTTGTCAACTATGTTTAGCTGCTACTAGAAGATTAAATCTACTATCACTTGACAGAATCAATTTCTCAGATATTTCACTGATTTCAAACTCTTATTATAGATTTTTAGATTTTGTTAACCCGGACCCAGTCCTAAGACTAAATCGAAAAGTAACCCGCGCAGCATCCTCAGACACTTGAATTTAAACATTCAGCACAATATTGGGGCACATGCGGGTGTATTTAAGGATTCAGGCATTTTTTATTTTTGAGTTATGAGATTGATTTCAGATTGCTACATAATTTGATTTAAAAAAATTGATTAATTTGAATATGTTTAAGAGCTTTAGATCCTGTCAACTCTGTTTAGCTGCTAACAAAAGATTAGATCTACTGTCACCTGAGAGAATCAGTTTTTTAGACATTTCACTGATTTGAAACTCTTATTATAGGTTTTTAGATTTTATTAACCCGGACCCAGTCCTAAGACTAAACCAGAAACAACTCATCCTCGGACACTTGAATTTAAACATTAGTAGTGTGTACATCTTGGTGTATTTAAGAATTTAGACAATTTTTATTTCTGAGTTATAAGATTGATTTCAGATTACTACTTAATTTGATTTGAAAAAATTGATTAATTTGAATATGTTTAAGAGCTTTAGATCCTGTCAACTCTATTTAGCTGCTAATAAAGGATTAGATCTACTGTCACCTGACAAAATCAAATTTTCAGATATTTTACTGATTTGAAACTCTTATTATAGGTTTTTAGGTTTTGTTAACCCGGACCCAATCCTAAGACTAAACCGGGAAATAACCCACGCAGCCTTTTCAGACATTAAAATTTGCACTTGAAATCTCCATGTCCGAGCACATGCAGGTATTTACAGCATAGTTAATTTCATCTAATTAATGAAATCATTTACTTTGAAAATCATAATTAGACTGAAATTCCTTGATTTTTGATCAAAGGGGGCCCTATGATTTTTGTAGATTTTGATTTAGTATCGCCTTCTGTCTGCTTTTACAAAATATTGCAGATTCAATGGCGAAGAAGGCATTTTGGAGCTATGTGTTCAAAGGATAATTTAATTTGTTATTTTAAAAAAAAGTTTTATTCCTAGAAGTAGTTCTCATCTTACCATTCTTTTATTCAAATTTATTTTCACCCTCTTTTATTCAAATTTGAATTTCTCCATATTTTATTTAAATTTGATTTCCCCCCTCTTTTATTCAAATATGATTTTCCTCCTCTTTTATTCAAATTTGATTTTCTCCCTCTTTTATTCAAATTTGATTTTCCCCCTCTTTTATTCAAATTTGATTTTCCCCCTCTTTATATTTCTTCCAATTTCTATAAATAAGGCTGAGGGAGTTGTCTATTCTATTCCATTTACTTGAAAGGTTAGAGCTAGGATATTTGAAACGAAGCGATTAGGAACTTTAGTGGGCTTTCAATCCTGCTTCAATAAATTTTGTAAGTGATTTTCATCTTTCTTTTATTTTGTTTTGTTTTTATATCTACCATATGTCATTTTTCTTTTCCCACTTGACGTAATTTTGGCAGCCTCCTGGTGTCATCCCCGTATAGGGGGCTACATCGGGGGTATTTTGGCTTACTCGATACGCCTTGTTGAGCATAGCAAGTGATGTCTTGCGACACCGCAGCCAGTTTTTGACAGTATTTCATCTAAGGGGAGCGACATATAACAAGTGGTGGCTTAATCAATATGCCCTGTTGACCATAGCGAGCGGTGTATTGCGACACCACAGGTTTTTTTATCGTCATACGCAACGGCGAGGTCTTCAAACCTGCAAAGAAACACAAGCACACATATATATTCACATTCATAAATCTCACATGTTCTGACGCATTTTTTTTGGCGCACTGTAAGGCTCGGCAAAGGAACAGGGTTAGATATATGATTGGGAATATAAGGTAAGGAGTGTGACTCCGAAAATCAAAAGAGGAATTCTCCTATTGATGATGTTCTTCCCCAATTTATGATGCAATGAAAATGGGGTTGCTAAAGCGAGGGGTGCGACGTCAAAAATCGAAGGAAGAATTCGTCTGTTGATGATGTTCTTCCCCGATTTGCGGTACAGCGAAAATGAGATGGCTATAGCGAGGGGTGTGACGTCAAAAATCGAAGGAAGAATTCATCTATTGACGATGTTCTTCCCCGATTTGCGACACAGCAGAAACGAGACGGCTAATGCAAGGGGTACGATGCAGAAAATCGAAGGAAGAATTCACCTACTAACGATGTTCTTCCTCAATTCACGGCGCAGCCGAAATGGGACGGCTAAAGTGAGGGGTACAATGCCGAAAATTGAAGGAAGAATTCGTCTGCTGACGATGTTCTTTCCGATTCTGAAGCGGCGAAAAGGAGCTAAAAGCAGGGTGCACAAAATTGAAGGAAGAATTCACATATTGACGATGTTCTTCCTCGATTTGTGGTGAAATTTGGATAGGTTGTGGGCTGGATTGCGCAGAATGCACGGGTTTGTGGGTTATTTCGTAGGAAGTGGCTCATGAACCATGAAATTGGTGGGGAAACTAGTCCACAGTATGTGGTTTCTGAGCTGGGAGATGATTTTGTGGGTTAGCAGTTTAGCTACGGCAGCGTGTCAGGCGGGACTCACAGAGTCCACAATGAAACGGCCAGCAAGACAAGATCGTGGTAGAAACACCATCGTGGATCGATTTTAGATCAGTCGGGAGAGCCTGGGTAATTCAGTGTCTGGCGCAGTGGAAGCGGCTGAAAATTCAGGCATGAACAGTGGGAGAAGGGCAGTTGGAACAGCGGAAAGAAGATCGACGCCGTCAATCTGGCCGGAGGTGGGATCAGCGGCGAGTGCAGTGACCTTGGTCAGTCTGGCAGCGGAGTTCTATCAGCAGTGAATGTGAGTGCGGAGTCTGGGCGGCGAACTCAGGAGTTTCCTTGAATGCAGCCAGGTCTATTGTAATGGAGATGGAAGCTGAGGCCGTGGCGGAGTCAGCGGTTAGAACACAGGGAAAGACAGTGAAGCGGGCTTTGATCATGTGGGATATATCATGGAACCAAGAGAAAAGAGGGAATTTCCTTTTCTTGGACGTGAGAGGGGAATGCTAGAGAGAGAGGAGAGTGGGAGAGAATGAGGAGGGAATGGAGGGAGTGGTTGCTTTTCAAATTTTTTTCTTTTTTTTATTTCTTTTTCAAAAAAGTGAAAATAGAGGGGAATGGTTTAGCATGGGTAATTTAGGAATTTTTTAATTAATTTTAAATTTATTAAATGATTTTAATGTTAATTTCACGCTGATAAATGCACATAGTCAATATATATATATATATATATATATATATAATTTAGAGTAATTTCATTGTTCACGAGCGTAATGGCGTGTGTTTTTAATCAGTGTTTGGTTGTCGCGTCAAATTGAGTCTATTTCATTAAAATTTGTGCTTTCGACCACTCGATTTTTGCACAGACTCATACGAATTGAGTGTGAAGTCTTATTTGATAGATTTCAGCTTTTCAAAGCCAATGACATGATCAATTTTATGAACGGAGGTCGTTCGGACATTATCGCAGCTTCCCGATTTTGATATGCATGTCGACACATTGATAGCTCGAGCGCTTAATCAATTGCTTGTTTGATTTTGCAATATTTATATTTTGATCAATTTTGACATTCTGAATGCGATGGCAAAGTCCGTTTATCGATCGGAGGTCGTTTCGATCATTTTCAGTGACGTCCAGTGCTTTTTGAACCTTAGTTTGCACGCGGCCACTTCTAAAGTCCATTGAATTCGATTTGTAGGCTTGATTTGATTTATGACACATATGTGGAGGTCAAAAAATACCAATCCACTCCATATGACTAACCAAACCTAAACCTACACCTGACCTACCTCAAATATGTCAAATGGGTCAAATTAGTCAACTTGACCCATTTGGCCTAAATGAACTCAATTGAACCAAAACCAAATATAAACAAATTTTAATCAAACGAAAGCCACCAAAATATTTCAAATGGTCATATGAACTTGACCCAACCCTTGGTTTGACCCAATTTGACCAATTGGTCAACTCGATCCAAGTTGACCCATTTTGACCTAAATGGGTCAACATGAGCCAAACCTTATCAAATAAATTCCAAATCTCTTGAAACTTGGCAAAACCTAGTTTCTCCACATACCCAATATATCCAAATTGAAAAAGCAATTAAATGACCATCCTACCCCTAGGCCATAGAACAAATTTTGGCTTAATCCATGGGTAATTTAGTCATACCCTCTCACATCCACTTGAGGCTTTCCTAATAGCTCATGGGGACGTAATGAAGAGTGGTGCACCTAACCCAATGGATTTGGGTAAGCCCAATTGGCTTCAAGGCCAAACCAGACCCCATGGGTCAAAAATGGAAAATTCAAACTCCCTCTTCCCCTCAATTTCAAACACATGGGAGATTGGCAATCCACTCAAGGCCTCAAACTAACCATGTGCAAACATCTAACTGATCAAATAACCCTCCCATTGTGATCAATTGGATCGAAATAGCAAGATAGCTTGTGGTCATCCGATCCTTCAAGGGGGAGATATACTCCCCCTAATTGAATTCAAAACTATGATTCCTCATTTTGATTGAACCTAGGGAAGTTAGAGAAGAAATTCCTTAGTCTCCTCAAGCTTCCTTAAGTGAAATCAAACTTCATCTTCTCAGTTTTGCACAATCTGAAAATAGGAGAGCTCAATCCAATCTTGAACTTCCTCCACACTGAAAACCACCTCAATTCCTCTTATACACTTCTTTAAAGGACCAATCTGAGCTCACTCAAGCTTCCATTGGAGTTGCCATAGCAAGGAGAGGAGCAATTGGATCAAAGTCGCAAGGATATTCAAGTGGTGTTGGTCCATAGAGTAAGCCACTTAATCCCAAGGCCAAGGAATTTCTACAGAGCTTCATCTCCACTAGACAAAGCTACCTCATCGATCTCGAGCGTCGGTGATTACCTCCAGTGAGGTATGGAATCTTCTGACCACCTAACATAAGAGGTGTTGGTCCTTTATGAAAAGAATTTTCAATTCAAGTAAATCTCACCTTTAGATGTGACGCTTATTGGCTTAGATGGTGTGGGTTAAGTTTGGTTTGAATCCGAGCTCAATCGAGCTCGGTTCTTCCCCTAAGTCATGGACAGTCTCTATTTATCTAAGGGCAAGAACTGGGAAGATCTTGGCCATCCATCCATGCATTTTGGATGGACGGCCAAGATAATTCCCACGTTTAGAATTTTATTAATCTTTTTTAAAATCGCAGGGAGATCTCTGGCCGTCCGATCTTTGATCGGATGACAGAGATCAAAGCGCGTCCGCCATCATGCCGCCTTTTAGATTTGACGTTTAAGTGGTGGGTTCACGGTGCAATGCGTGTAAAGTGCGCTGACTGCCGCCACCACTCATCGCATCGTGAGCGAAAGGATTAGTTAGGGATTTAATTAAATGCTAATTAATCTTTAGATCTTCTAAAATTCATATCTCTCTCAATAAAATTTTAAAAAAATATAAAATAAATTTCTATGAAAAGATAATTCAACCTAGAATAGTTTAAAATTAATTTCAATGGATTTTGAATTATGCTTTTCTATGATTTTAGGTTTTATTGGAAACTTCATTTTGCTAATTACCTTTTAATTAAGCCTCTGATTAATCTCAAACTTCTTGCATATGTTTTAGGAGATGACCTCTACCTCCCCTTATTTTCTTGGGATTTATTGAAGGTTTAATTAGGGAAATTACATATAGATTTCTTAATTACTCTCTTAACCTAATTAAGCATAATTAGGGTGTGATTAGTAGTTTTAATCCATGATTAGAGTTGATTAAGGTCAGATCCAGTAGATAGGGGATTTAGAAAATAATTTTGGGACATTTTCCCTAAGCTATTCCCTAAAGCCCCTCTTCTTTCCTTAATCCTCTCTTAATTAAGGGTAAAATCACTAATTATCCCTTTAATTAATTTCTAAAAATTCTAAAAAGTTTCAAAACTTAATTAATCTAATTTGGGTAGATGCTTAGGTGTTTAATATCCTAAGTTCAATTAAGAAAATCAAAACCCAATTCATATATGTGAAAGGGTGTTTTGAAATTACTTAAGCTAAACCCCTTAGCTTAATTAACTATTAATTGTGAGCTAAATTGCATTAGGCCCTTTTCTTCCTAGGTGCATTACAAATTTAAATTCCTTTGGTTAACTATGTTAAGATAGTGTAGTTAAGGTTTAATTAAGTTACTTAATTCATATCTTAACCTAATCAATACTTAAAAATGAATCTAATCATCTAAAAATTAAACAAAAATATTAAACACATGCGGGAATGGATTAAGAACAGTAAACTCAACTTACCTTTTTAAAATTAAATCAAACTTCAAACTAAACAAACATCACATTGAATAAACTTTGATTTATTTTAAACCTACTTATTCCATAAGAATGTCTTTAGGATTTAATTAAAGTGAATTTGTTTACATGTTTTCATTGCTTTGAGTCTTTTTCCAACATGTTAAATTTGTATGTCATGTGATTTCATGCATTCATATTTTTCAAATTCAAGTTTAAAATTAAATTATTTACTTTATGTCAAATTTGCATGTGTTGGCTAAAGTAGAAATATGAGTGGCTATTATCACTACTAAATTCAAATTATTTTCAAAACATATAATTCAATTATCAAATTTGAAAGTGTGTTACTTATATTTTAATTATGAGCTTGCATGTGAAAGATTATAAAGGTATGCTTAGCATAGGTTTCCCTTCTCTTTTATGTTAGCATAGTTTTGAATAGGAGTTGGCGAGATGTATGGTTCATTTGAAAAAAAATCTAACACTTACTTAATTTAATATCCTATTCATCTCTATGCTATCACCAAAGAAAGGCTACCTATACTTGCATATATAAATTGCATAAATAAAATGAATCCATTAATACAACTTTTGCATTCATCTTTTTCATTTCATTTCTTTTATACACATGTTTGTATTTAAAGAAAGTGGTATATTAGTCTAGACAACCCCAAGATTGTGAGGCTTTAAATAGCCCTAAGTAGGTCTTGTACCTTACACCTCTGATTAGCAATGGCGATGTACTCACTTATACCTTTCTTACTTTCATGTGTTTATGTGAAAAATTGGATAAAGAAACGCCTTTCTACTTAAAAAAAAATCATGCATATTCAACTTCTAAATTTCTTTAAATGGATTACTTAGCATGCATCATAAAGTATGTTGAATATTCTCATTTGTATGTATAGATATGCTTAGGGTCCATCCATATGCATGTTATATATGTTGGAAAAGAAATGAAGTAATGTGTGTTATGTGAATTTTGATTCATTTTATTTAATCTTATGCCTTTCTCTTTGAATAGGTTTGTTTAGAGTTCATCTAAACTAAGGATTAATTAAAATATTTAATCAAAATATTCACTTAAATAAAACTAAATGTGAATCTACTTTAGAAATTACTTAGGTTAGGGAAGGAAAGAGAAGTTGTCTTCTCTTTCCCTCTCTTCAAAACTTAGTAATTAATTATAAGATTTAGTTGAACTAAACCAAAACATGAAATAAAATCAACCTAAAATAATTAAACAACTTAAATGAAATCTTCCTTTAAGTTAAATATATTTTCACACTTAGAAAATTTGAGCCTAAACTCATAGCTAAGCATACCACACAAACTTTCAAAACACACACATTAGCCTAAGTCACTTCTTCTAGCTTTAGGTTAGGTCGGTGCATGGTTCGATATTTTATTTTATTTTATGATATATGTTTTAAACTGGATGTTAAGATGTATGCTCGTAGAATGAATGGTAGGATGCTCTTAGTCTAATTATTCTTTTCTGCAGGGGATTGTTCTTAAGGGGCATTATCATAAATAAATATATAAATGCTTTGCTTGTAGGTGCTTTATACCCCTAAGCATAATCCAATAGGCCAAGGAGACTTAGTCACCAAGGGGTGATAAGTCCAATACATATACTTGGGATTTGTGTGATTTGTTTTAGCTAACTTTTATTTTGCAAGTATTAGTTAGATTTCCACTTTTTATTTTTCATGTAAATTTGTGCAATTAGGGTTTTAGAATGATTGTTATGGTGATTAGGATAAGCATTCGTCATAAGATCCTATCTTATGCCCTATGTGAAGCCTTGGAGCATCTACCTTCCAACCATCCAAAAGAAGGAACCAAAAGAAGAAAGAAGAAAAGAAGAAAAGAAGAAAAAAAAATAAAGCTTGAAGACCCCCATAATAATGAATTCCTTACGTAATTGTAATTTAATTCATTTTAAAATCCGAGTTGTATAAGGGTAGAGCTCGGTTACCCAATTGATATTTTCAGGTTTGTGCAGTAGTGTCTTGTTGACCTCCATATGTGTGCCATAAATCAAAACAAGCTTACAAATCAAATTTTGGACTTGAGCGACGGCATAAATCGGTTCAAATATGGGCGTCACCGAAAATGGTCGAAATGACCTCTGATCGACAAACAGACTTTGTCATCGTGTTCAGAATGTCGAAATTGATCAGAATATAGATATTGTAAAATCTAACGATCAATCGATTAAGCGCTCGAGCTATCAATGTGTCAACACGCATATCGAAGTCAGGAAGCTACGACGATATTCGAACGACCTCCGATTATGAAATTGATTACGCTGTTAGCTTCAAAATATCAAAATCTATCAAATGAGACTATCTGCGCTCAATTTAGATAAGTCTGCGCAAATGTCGAATAATCAAAAGTGGTAACGCGTGAATCGAGGCTGAAATGCATAAGGCATCACCGAAATCAACTCAAATGACCTCCGAGCGATGAACAGACTTCGCGATCACGTTTAGAACATCGAAATTAGTCAATATATAAATATTGCACGACTTGATGATCAATCGATCAAGCACTCGAGTCGTCAACAAGCCTGCACTCATATCGAGGTCAAGAGGTGTTAATGAGGATCAAACGACCTTCATTCATGAAATTGATTCCGCCATTGACTTCAAAATATCAAAATCTATCAAATAAGACTGATCACACTTAATTCGGACGAGTCTGTGCAAAAATCAAGCGATCGAAAATGATGACTCGCATTTTGAGCCGAAATTAATTCAATTTGACGTCGACTTGAACCAAATGGTCTCTAATCACGAAACGGACTGCGCCATTGCATTCATAATGATAGAATTACCTTGAATCAATATATATATATATATATATTGACCATATAATGATGTGGGCATAAACTTCATTTTTAAAATTAATTAATATTTGAAAAATCAATATAAAAAAAATTGTCTATTAAACAGTTCATGCAACTATTCATTTCGTTGGTTCAGCATAAGTCAACCGTTCTCTCCTAGTTGAAAAAACTACTCCCGCTCTTCCGTTAAAATTTCTCCCTTAACTATAAGGAACAGTTCCCTCCCTTCCTCCGGCAACCGTTCTCCCTCAAAAGGAAACTGGAACCCCCTTCTCGATTTTCTGCCCAAAAACCGCATGCATATGCATGAAGAAACCTACGTAATTCCTCCCTCGCTTATCTCTCTCCGCTTCTCTCATTCTCTCCCTATGTTTCTCTCTCCTGCCCTCTCTCTCTCCCGAGAAAATATTATGTCCGGAGTCCGCACGTAGCTTTACGTGCGGACTCCAATCCATGGACGACATCTGTCCTGGTAATTTTCCCCGTTTTATCGATTAGCAGACGGCGCGGGCCACGACAGTAACGTCGATGGTATTAATGGGCCCATGTAAATACATTTCTCCTAGACCCGTTAGCGTCGTTCAAAAGCGGGGAATTTAAAGAAATATAGACATTTAGGGTTCGGTTGGTTTTTTCCAAGCAAAGCGGTGAGAAGAGATCTGAAAATCTCATTTCCTTTTACAAAAGAACCATGAAGATGGAGAAGCGTTGAAGAAAAAAACAACCATTTTAGGCGAGGATGTATTAAATACAAATCCATCGGTAATGCTTCGTGCATTTTTTTTACGGTTTATTAGTGATATTCTTGTTCTATCCGAAAATAATATGTTCATTTCTTCCAATTAGAAGTAATTTGGATGTTTTTTATCGAATATTTAATTTTGAGTGTTATTTTGCATCACTGTGTACCTCTTTGGAGATCTGGACTATTTTGACCTCTTTTGCCAATTTTTTTTGCCAACTCCTTATGATTATGTTTAGAACATTGCATAAGAAGCATTTGATGTCAGTTTGGGTGATTTCTGGGTGGTTTAGTGCATCTGTACCCTGTGTACCTCTTTGGAGGGTACAGACCATTTTTGACCTTTTTTTCCCATTTTTTTTTTGCCAACTCCTTATGATTATGTATAGAGCATTATAATGGAAGCATTTGATGGCAGTTTGGTGGTTTTGGGTGGGTGTTTTGCATCTGTACCGTGTGTACCTCTTTGGAGGGTACAGACCATTTTTGATCTTCTTTTCCAGTTTTTTTTTGCCAACTCCTTATGATTATGTTTAGAACATTGCAAAGGAAGCATTTGATGGCAGTTTGGGTGGTTTCTGGGTGGTTTAGTGCATCTGTACCCTGTGTACCTCTTTGGAGGGTACAAACCTCTTTTGATCTTTTTTGACAATTTTTCCTGGCCAACTCCTTATGATTATGTATAGAGCATTATAATTGAAGCATTTGATGGCAGTTTGGGTGATTTTGGGTGGGTATTTTGCATCTGCCATACCTCTTTGGAGGTCTGAGACCTCTTTTGACCCTTTTTTCCAATTTTTTTGCCAACTCCTTATGATTATGTTTAGAATATTGCAAAGGAAGCATTTTATGTCAGTTTGGGTGATTTCTGGGTGGTTTAGTGCATCTGTACCCTGTGTACCTCTTTGGAGGGTACATACCATTTTTGACCTTTTTTTCCCATTTTTTTTGCCAACTCCTTATGATTAGGTATAGAGCATTATAATGGAAGCATTTGATGGCAGTTTGGGTGATTTCTGGATGGTTTAGTGCATTTGTACCCTGTGTACCTCTTTGGAGGGTACAGACCATTTTTGACCTTTTTTTCCCATTTTTTTTTGCCAACTCCTTATAATTATGTATAGAGCATTATAATGGAAGCATTTGATGGCAGTTTGGCTGGTTTTGGGTGGGTATTTTGCATTTGTACCCTGTGTACCTCTTTGGAGGTACAGATCAATTTTGACCTTTTTTTAACTCAGATGATTATGTATGGAGCATTATAATGGAAGCATTCGATGGTAGTTTGGGTGGTTTACAGTGGTTTAGTGCATCAGTACCTGTGTACCTCTTTGGAGAATTCTGAGACCTCTTTTGATCTTTTTTAGTTTTTCTGCCAACTCCTTATGATTATGTATAGAGCATTATAATGGAAGCATTTGATGGCGGTTTGGGTGATTTTGGGTGGGTATTTTGCATCGTACCACTGTACCTCTTTGGAGGTACAGACCTCTTTTGACCCTTTTTACAATTTTTTTTCAACTACATATGATTATGTTTAGAACATTGCAAAGGAAGCATTTGATGGCGGTTTGGGTGGTTTGGGTGGTTTAGTGCATCGTACCACATGTACCTCTTTGGAGGTGGACCTCTTTTGACCTTTTTTACAATTTTTTGCCAACTCCTTATGATTATGTATAGAGCATTATAATGGAAGCATTTGATGGCGGTTTGGGTGGTTTTGGGTGGGTATTTTGCATTTGTACCACTGTACCTCTTTGGAGGTAGACCATTTTGACCCTTTTTTCCCATTTTTTTTGCCAACTACATATGATTATGTTTAGAACAATGCAAAGGAAGCATTTTATATCAGTTTGGGTGATTTCTGGGTGGTTTAGTGCATCTGTACCCTGTGTACCTCTTTGGAGAATTCTGAGACCATTTTGACCTTTTTTCCCATTTTTTTGGCCAACTCCTTATGATTATGTATAGAAGCATTATAATGGAAGCATTTGATGGTTTGGTGGTTTTGGGTGGGTGTTTTGCATCGTACGTGTGTACCTCTTTGGAGTGAGACCATTTTGATCTTCTTTTCCGTTTTTTTGCCAACTCCTTATGATTATGTTTAGAACATTGCAAAGGAAGCATTGATGGCGGTTTGGGTGGTTTCGGTGGTTTCGCATCGTACCCTCTGTACCTCTTGGATGGACCATTTTGATCTTCTTTTCAATTTTTTTTGCCAACTCCTTATGATTATGTATAGGGCATTGCAAAGGAAGCATTTGATGGCTTTGGTGGTTTACGGGTGGTTTAGTGCATGTACCACATGTACCTCTTTGGAGGGTGACCTCTTTGACCTTTTTTCTGTTTTTTTGCCAACTCCTTAGGATTATGTTTAGAACATTGCAAAGGAAGCATTTGATGTCAGCTTGGGTGATTTCTGGGTGGGTATTTTCCATCCATATTTTCTAACATATTTTTGTATCTGTTCTGCCAGGTAAATGCAGTCAATGACCCATATTTGGAGAAACTCCTTGGCACCACTATTCAGAATGAAACGGAGGCATATACCTTTATCTTGTGACTATGCACATCAAATTGGCTTGATGTGGAAGGACCATACTATCTATTGGCCAAACTCAAAGAAATTGAAATCAAAAGATTTTCTGTACAAAAATTCGGGTTGGTTGGGGATTCTCTGTTGATTTGGAGGAATTGGATAATTAAAAACATCTGAAAGTCATAATCATTCTTTGGCGAGCCTCCTACATCTTCTCGAATGCTGATGCATTAGCGATGAAAAGTCGTGTTGAAGACAATGATGAGAGGTGGTATTAGAGCAAGCGATGCATTATATCTAGCGAGGAAGTTGGCGTAGAGAATATCGGGTTCACCAAAAGAGATGCTTTCAATTTTATTGAAGAGAAAAGATCGAGATTGCAAATGGTGATGGTAATGCATTAATACATTGTTTAAGGAGAGGCAAGCATCGGATGGGATGTTTGCATGGGATGTGCAAGTTGATGAGTCGGATTGCTTAGTAAGTTTTTTTTTTGTAATGGCATGTCCGAATAGAATATGTTTGTTTGGGGATGTGATAATTTTGATACAAGCTATCGACTCAATAAATATAATCTCGTTTGTGCCCCTCTTGTTGGAGTGAATCATCCGCAAAATGTATTATTTGGAGTAGCCTTTTTATCGGAGACAATTGAGTCATTCTCATGGCTATTCCAAACTTTTCTTGTTGATGAATAGACATCCTATAACAATATTCATCAAGATCGGCTATGGCGAGAAACCATTGAAATTGTATTGCCGCATACTCATCATATGTTGTGCCAATGGCATATTTCAAAGAAAGCTCCAAGGTTCATTGCTTCAATAGTAATAAGATAGTACAAGGCCTATTTTATAAATGCATGAGTAAGTGTGACTCAGGAGGAAGAGTTTAAAGAGGCTTGGTATGCCATGCTAGAAGAAGGCAATTTGCATGATCATGCTTGGTTGTCGAGCTTTATAAGATTAGATCCAAGTGGTCCACGCATTCGAGGACTCATTGCATGGGCATCTTGTCCAGCGTAGTGAGTCCACAATGTATGCCATGGAATATCTAAACCAACAAGTTCGCTCTGATTGTTTCTTGGGGTTGGAAAAGGTTATGGAGACATGGCCGGAATGAACATCGAAGACTTCAAGTGTAACCGGTCATCGATTGTTCACTTGTTAAGACGGTCAATTCTAAAACAAGCTGCTATGTTTTATACAAGAAAGGTTTACACTATGTTTGAAGAGGAATTTTTGCATGGGGTTGGGGGTCTATCAGTTACTAAGTCAGATGACAGCACCATGGAGTATTTGGTAAGAAATTTAGAGAATAAAATGCATCGAACATGGTACGTGTATTTCGATAGGACTACCCTAGAAGTGACTTGTAGTTGCAAAAAATTTGAGATGATGGGATTACTTTGTGCCCATTGTATCAGAGTTCTTAGTCAGGAAGATGTTGTGCGCATTCCGGACAAGTATCTTCTGATGCGATGGTCTACTAGAGCAAAGAGGGATATTTACAATGATAGTGCATACAGAAAATTAAGAGATGTGGCAAGCACAGATGGAAATGCTTCTGGCATTATTTTTCGGAACCACATAAGTCGATATGCATATCAAATAAGCGTCAGGCAGGCAATAAGAGGCGAGGGCTACATGCTTGGATCCCTAGAAAAACTATATGATGATGTTGACTCTATAATAAGTGGGAATTCCCCTTCAACGACAAAGCAGTTAGGAAGAAGAAGTTAACCACGACAGATAAGGGAAAAGACATCTTAAAAGATCCAGTTAAGCAACGTCCAAAGGGTGTTTCCAACTCAAGGCTTAAGGGATATTGGGAGAGATCCAAGAAAGCCAAGAGTAATTTTCTACTAGCATTATTATTTTTGGTATTTTAAATATTCGTTAATCTTCAAACCCTTCTACTTTTTTGGTTTAAAAAACTACTCGATAAGCGTGGTTGAAGGTGCTTCCTCACAAGTTGCATCACCTTTCTCTGCTATGCCAAAGTGTTTTGAGGTATGCACATAATATCATATATCGATGCTGCAAGAATGTATCAACTAATACGATGTTCTACATGCAGGAATTTAACTCGAGCTCCACAATGAAACAATCGGCTGAAGGGTACACTAAGCTGATGATGGATATTATCTCAGGAAAACATTTTGATACATGACATTATCCAGTTTTGGTTGGTTCTGATAGCTAGGAGATTTTGACACTGCTGTGTTTGTAGCTCTTTAAGCAATAGTGAATGAGTTAATCCCCTGCTGTGGAAATTGTAATCAATAAATATGTACCAATAATAGATCAATTTTGACTTTTTTTTTTCCAGTTTTTTATTGCCAACTCCTTATGATTATGTTTAGGGCATTATAATGGAAGCATTTGATGTCAGTTTGGGTGGTTTAGGTGGGTAGTGCATTTGTACCACAGTACCTCTTTGGAGTACCCATTTTGACCCTTTTTCCCATTTTTTTTTTGGCCAACTCCTTATGATTATGTTTAGAACATTGCAAAGAAAGCATTTGATGGCATTTTGGGTGGTTTAGTGCATTTGTACCCTCTGTACCTCTTTGGAGGGTACAACCCATTTTTGACCTTTTTTTGCAGTTTTTTTTTCCAACTCCTTATGATTATGTTTAGAACATTGCATAGGAAGCATTTGATGGCATTTTGGGTAGTTTCTGGGTGGTTTAGTGCATTTGTACCCTGTGTACCTCTTTGGAGGGTACAGACCTCTTTTGACCCTTTTATCCCATTTTTTTTTTGCCAACTCCTTATGATTATGTTTACAACATTGCATGTTGATGTCGGTTTGTGATTTCGGATGGTGTAGTGCATTTGTACCACAGTGTACCTCTTTGGATGGATCAATTTTGACATTTTTTTCCATTTTTTTTGGCCAACTCCTTATGATTATGTTTAGAACAATGCAAAGGAAGCATTTTATGTCAGTTTGGGTGATTTAGTGCATCACTACCTCTTTGGAGGACCATTTTGTCCCTTTTCCAGTTTTTTTTGCCACCTCCTTATGATTATGTTTAGAACATTGCAAAGAAGCATTTGATGGCGGTTTGGGTGATTTTGGATGGTTTAGTGCATCACGTACCACTGTGTACCTCTTTGGAGGTCTGGACCTCTTTTGACCCCAAATTTTTTGCCAACTCCTTATGATTATGTTTAGAATATTGCAAAGGAAGCATTTTATGTCAGTTTGGGTGATTTTTGGGTGGTTTAGTGCATCTGTACCCTCTGTACCTCTTTGGAGAATGGACCATTTTACCTTTTTTGCAGTTTTCCAACTCCTTATGATTATGTTTAGAGCATTATAATGGAAGCATTTGATGGCGTTTATAGTCTTGGGTGGGTATTTTGCATCTGTACCCTGTGTACCTCTTTGGAGGGTACAGATCAATTTTGACATTTTTTTCCATTTTTTTTCCAACTCCTTAGGATTATGTTTAGAATATTGCAAAGGAAGCATTTGATGTCGGTTTGATTTGGATGGTTTAGTGCATCGTATCCCTTTTCTTTGGAGGTCTGGACCTCTTTTGACCCTTTTTCCAATTTTTTTGCCAACTCCGATTATGTTTAGAACATTGCAAAGGAAGCATTTGATGGCGGTTTGGGTGGTTTACGGGTGGTTTAGTGCATCGTACCACTGTACCTCTTTGGAGGTACAGACCTCTTTTGACCTTTTTTTATTTTTCAACTCCTTATGATTATGTATAGAGCATTATAATGGAAGCATTTGATGGCAGTTTGGGTGGTTTTGGGTGGTTATTTTGCATCTGTACCCTGTGTACCTCTTTGGGGGGTACAGATCAATTTTGACATTTTTTTCCATTTTTTTTTCCAACTCCTTAGGATTATGTTTAGAATATTGCAAAGGAAGCATTTGATGTCAGTTTGGGTGATTTCTGGATGGTTTAGTGCATTTGTACCCTGTGTACCTCTTTGGAGGGTACAGACCTCTTTTTGACCCTTTTTTCCAATTTTTTTGCCAACTCCTTATGATTATGTTTAGAATATTGCAAAGGAAGCATTTTATGTCAGTTTGGGTGATTTTTGGGTGGTTTAGTGCATCTGTACCCTCTGTACCTCTTTGGAGGGTACAGACCATTTTTGACCTTTTTTTCCCATTTTATTTTGCCTACCCCTTATGATTATGTTTAGAACATTGCGAAGGAAGCATTTGATGGCAGTTTGGCTGGTTTTGAGTGGGTATTTGCATCTGTACCCTCTGTACCTCTTCGGAGGGTACAGACCATTTTTAATCTTTTTTTACAGAGGATATATTATAATCTATTATAAACAATTCAGACTCTGTAATCGAATAAATTAAGCCTCTAAAGTGACAAAGCATAAATTCAGAGCTCATAAGTATGTTCTAAGTGAGAAAAAAGTACGACATGTTAAGCACAAGCAGACATTATCCAAGTAAATAGAATTACTAATCAACATTAACCTCACAATCAGAAATATAAATAATATATATAGCTTCAACAAACCACACTACTTAATAACATCATCACAGATATAACTACACTGCAAATCAACTAAAGATATATAACAGTGATTAATCATAAAACAAACAACAGAGCCATTTCCAGTAGCGAAAAACCTAAACATTTATTTTGAAAAGTTATTTTTTATAGATCCATCTCATAGGAACTGAACCTGGGAATTATCAATCATCACTATCAAATACATTTCTCACCTCATATGTGAAAATATACAATGCGAATCACTATTCATGACATGGAAATGCTCCATATTGAAGGAAAATATACAATGCGAATCACACTTTATGGCGAAATCAATCTTTATTGGAATTAGCTTTGGGAGCTTCAGCATCGGATGCATGCACTTCAATAGTGCTTCAAAGCGAGAATAAAATATCATCCCAGCCCATGCACTTCAACTATATGAGATGAGAGGAGAAGTTAAACAAAGCGAGTAAAATATCATCCCAGTCATGCACTTCAAAAAAAAAATACATTTCGGTCTTGGCTACCGATGCATTAAACAAAATCTTATATCGACAAAATAATATTGTTCTCACTTCACGATTTTAAGTCCCAAACAAAATGGCGTAGCGAACTCATTCTAAATATATTCATTATCTTTGGCCAATCTGGGGTCTACCAGTCCACTTTGGAGGTTTCTTGATTCGCTTCCATGTATTTGCACAAACATTCGCGACACTATTTTCTTGGGTGTATCCACTCACTATGTTGGCCATTTCCTTGGATCGCTTCAGAAAAGCACAGACATCTTCAACAAGTAATTTGATCTAAACGTAAAAATTTCAATAAGTTGGATCGGGGAAAAAAAGTTAAGATGAACTAGATTTGAAAATAGTTCTTACAATCTCAGGAAGAATGCTCTTATGGGTTGGTTTGGGCAATGAGTCATAAAATACCAGCCTCGATTTAATATGTCCAACCAGAGTGTGTCCGATTGATTATCTATAAGCGGCATTCGATACAGCATGTCCTGATATCTTTGGATGAACATCTTGCTTTCCATCTTCAGGTCGTACCTGGCATAACTCTGCAAGAGAAAGAAGAGAACGATTACACATTACATCTTTCATCTAAGCAAACAAGAACTGAATCGTAATACCGA
Source organism: Cymbidium sinense (assembly GCA_021442155.1). Classification (NCBI taxonomy): domain Eukaryota; kingdom Viridiplantae; phylum Streptophyta; class Magnoliopsida; order Asparagales; family Orchidaceae; genus Cymbidium; species Cymbidium sinense. The sequence goes on from CM038223.1 coordinate 93,396,818, forward strand.
ACATTCCTGCGGGGTAACATACCCAATGGCATGAAATGTACAAATATGGTTCATCTGATCCGGCGAGCGAGCATTTCTAAGTAGAGGCATCAATGTGCATCTAAGAGATATTGATAGAACTCATCGATCGCCTCGTGCAATAATGATATTCCAGTATCTTGTATCACCCTACTTAATAAATATTTTAAAGTGATCGAACGAGTAGGTTATCATTATGAAGGGACGAGAGCTTGACTTACTTGTCCTTGAACCGGAGCACGATGTGTCAATAAGATCGAGCATTAAGCAGGCAAACAGCCTGGATGAGAACTCGACAACATGAAGTGCCTCGATGCGCGAAATTAGTGATGAGCTAGCGATGAAGAGATACATTCACTATGAATAAATACTCGATCTCATGGCATACCTCCGGGATGCTCCTCCACCGACAATGGCGGTCAGGGTCATCGACCTATTGGCTCATCTTTTGCTTATAAAACAATTTAGTGATGAGAAAAATATGACTTTGGATCGAGAGGAGATTATTAATACCGATTATGCTCCTCCACCACAGTAGCAACACGTGGGTCGACCTTTATTGCATCATCGTGCTATACAAAAAATTTAGTGAAAGACTATTTCTATTATTTCCAATTTAAAAGAAAGTAACTTAATACCTGATTCGATGCTCCTCCACCACGAGTACACTGGGTCATCGACCTTTATTGCATCATCTCTAACCTATACAAAATTTAGTGAAAGACTATTTCTATTATTTACAATTTAAAAGAAAGTAACTTAATACCTCGATTCGATGCTCCTCCACCACAACGCTAGCGGTGGGTCATCGACCTTTATTGCATCATCTATGCTAACCTATACAAAAACTTAGTTAAAGACTATTTCTATTATCTCAAATTTAAAGGAAAGTATCTTAATACCTCTTTTGGGTGCTGCGTGGAGGCCACGCGACATCATTTGTTCTTGCTCAGACTTCTCAAGTGTGTGAAAGGGAAGTAACAGTTTTCCTCTTTCTTATCTGTCGAGCTTTAACACCACGCTCAATGCTGCCAATTACAGGTTTCAGAGCATCATCATGTGTAGTGGTGGCCTCCACAAGAACTTCTCCTATCAATTCCAGCGGCCCCTTTGAACTATCCAACTCATGATGGAATCTCTTGGTAGCCTCCACAAGAGCTTCCTCTGTACCCTCCTCAGGGCTGCGTGTGGTCTCCCAGTGGGAATCATCCGGGAAGCTCATGATAGCCTCTGAAGAGTTTCTCCTATGGTGACCCCGGTAGGAACCTCCCCGCATTTGGGGTGGTGGGACCGCTGGATAGAACATCCTCGATGGAAGCAGTAAATCAAGCCCATCCAACCTCTGTTATTGTCATGGAAAGGCGATCTGTCTCTCTCAGTCCTTCAAGCACAAACATCCTCTCCACCAAGTCTGGTGGGGAGTGCTGGCAAGGCTAAACACCGACGGGAGAATATGAGGAGAGATATAGGAGAGTCGGTGGGATGGAATTGGACTTAAGCGGGACTGTCGCTCCACATGTCTAGATTGTTGGGCGAGGACTCACAATGAAGGAGCCAATTCTCATCTTCCAATAAGTCCTCGAATGAAAGGCGCACACGTGGTAAAAGGATAAAATTTTGAAGACATACAACATAAATGGATACATTCTTATTTGAACTAAGTGATATTATTATATGTCACTGGCTTCCTCCCAAACCCGGTGAAAGCATTTTTTGGGAACTCTATTTTAGCCCATCGCGGTCATTGGCTTTGCGGGTTGGATGGCTTATGATGCTTATGTGCTTTGTATCTACAATGAATATATTAAGTAAACTCCAAGACATTATATTTCACATTAATGGAGATATAAAACATACCATCAGAAGAGTGACAAATCCACTCATGGCAGCCTCACGTGCAGAATCTTTGATGCAATAACATCAAATTGAGAGAGGAAGTCCCAAAGTATCGCGGTTGTACTCGGCAAATCTATCTATATCATCAGTAAGCAATCAATTCGATGCCACCGTAATTGTGATATACAAAAAATAGATTTGTGAAGAAAAGCATATACAAGCTGCACAAAGCTGTCTTTGCAGCAACATCGAATTCTCAAGGCGGCTCTTGTAGTCAGATGGTGACGGCTGGGATTCGCCATACAACCTTCTCCCCTGTTTGGCATCCCTATCATCAATGCAACTTCATCGGGTGAAAGGAATGTCACCCGAGAAAGCTTGCTTTTTTATGTCCCAGCAAGACAGGATCGATGTAATGGCAACCGAGTCTTGCTTGATGCCGTGGAGTTTAATGAATTGATGGAGATGAATCTTCTTTAAAATGTCAGTGGCTTCATCAGTAAAGCATGCTGTAATATTATCGAACACATTTCTCACAGTGGTAGGCCTGCACCTCGAAGTTATCCTTTTCCCAGACATGGTTAACGAAAGAGTCAAAAGAGGTACCCTCAAAGAGGTACCACGAGTCTGAGATGCAAAATACCCAAAACCACCCAAAGCGCCATCAAATGCTTCCATTATAATGCTCATACATAATCATAAGGAGTTGGCGAAAAAAAAAAGAAGAAAGGTAGTCAAAAGACAGGATCTGAATCACTAAACCACCCGAAAACCAAGCGCCATCAAATGCTTCCTTTGCAATGTTCTAAACATAATCATATGTAGTTGGCAAAAAAAAATGGAAAAATGGTCAAAATGTGCACCTCAAAATACCGTACAAATTCCAAAACTACCCAAAGCGCCATCAAATGCTTCCATTATAATGCTCTATACATAATCATAAGGAGTTGGGCGTAAAAAAAAAAGAGGTCACTACCCTCAAAGAAATACAGGTACAGATGCACTAAACCAGCGCCATCAAATGCTTCCTTTGAATGTTCTAAACATAATCATATGTAGTTGGCAAAAAAAATGGGAAAAAAGGGTCAAAAATGGTGCACTCTCAAAGAGGTATGCAAATCAAAATACCCACCAAAACCAAAGCGCCATCAAATGCTTCCATTATAATGCTCTATACATAATCATAAGGAGTTGAAAAAAGCGTAAAAAAAGGTCAAAAGAGGTCTACCCTCAAAGAGGTACAACTGGCTAAACCAGCAAAACCAGCTACCATCGCTTTTTCCTTTGATGTTCTAAACATAATCATATGTAGTTGGCAAAAGAAAAATGGGAAAAAATGGTCAAAAAATGGTCTGTACCCTCCAAAGAGGCACAAATGTAAAATACCCACCCAAAACCACCCAAACGCCATCAAATGCTTCCATTATAATGCTCTATACATAATCATAAGGAGTTGGCGGAAAAAGCGTAAAAGGTCAAAGTCTACCCTCAAAAGGTACACTGGTCTGATGCACTAAACCACCAACCACCCATCAAATGCTTCCCTTGTTCTAAACATAATCATATGTAGTTGGCAAAAAAATGAGAAAAAGGGTCAAAATGGTCTCTCAAAGAGGTACAGAGGTACAAATGCAAAATACCCACCCAAAACCACCAAAAGCCATCAAATGCTTCCATTATAATGCTCTATACATAATCATAAGGAGTTGGCGGAAAAAAGCAAAAAAAGGTCAAAAGAGTCCTACCCTCAAAGAGGTACCAGTCTGCACTAAACCACCCGAAACCACCCAAGCGCCATCAAATGCTTCCTTTTCTAAACATAATCATATGTAGTTGGCAAAAAAAATGGAAAAAAGGGTCAAAATGGTGTACCCTCTAAAGAGGTACATACAAATACAAAATACCCACCCAAAACCATCAAAGCGCCATTGCTCTATACATAATCATAAGGAGTTGGCGGAAAAGCTAAAAAAAAAGATCAAAGAGTGTACCCTCAAAGAGGTACATAGGGTCTGAAATACCCACCAAAACCACCCAAAGCGCCATCAAATTGCAATGTTCTAAACATAATCATAAGCGGTTGGCAAAAAAATGAGAAAAAAAAGGTCAAAATGGTGTACCCTCAAAGAGGAGAGTCTGATGCACTAAACCACACAGAAACCACCCAAACTACCATCGAATGCTTCCTATGCAATGTTCTAAACATAATCATAAGGAGGTGGCAAAAAAAAGAAAAAGGGACAAAATGGTGCCTCCAAAGAGGCAGATAGTCTGAATCAAAATAACATATAAAAAGCGAATCTTTCAGTATCGAGAAGAAACGAGTAAACCCTAAATTCATTCAAGTTGAATGCATGTGTAAATACCTCATGTAGTCACCTAGAATACCTCATTTATTATTTGCTATACCACGGCGATGCGGGCGTCGCGTAGATCGACAACGGGGCGAGAAAAAACCCTTCGGAGGAATGTCGAGCGTCGGTAATGTTTCTCGTTCTTCTCCCGCTTTTGAACAACGCTAACCAGGCGGGTCGGTAGGAAATGTATTCTGGCGCCGTCCGTTAATCATCATCGGCGTTCTGGGCGGGTCGACGGGGAAAGCCGTCAGTTATCTATTTTCGGATTAATCGATAAAGCGGGAAAATCACGGAGACGGTCGTCCATAGATTGGAGTCCGCACGTAAAGCTACGTGCGGACTCCGGACATAATATTTTCTCCTCTCTCCCGTCAGAACAACAAAAAAAAGGCAAGTCAATCTTTCCCTCTCTGAATTTATCTATTTTTGGCCAATCCAGGCGTAATCCCGCTACTCCGTCAGCCGCTGACCATTCTTGAACCAGCTTACGGCGTCCGGTGCGACCCACTCGTCTCCCTATTTGAACCCGAACCAGACGAACCGAACCCAGCGTCAGCGTCGCTCCTGAGCCGTCGGCCAAATTTTCGACACCTTTCTGCGCTCGCCCACGACACGCACTCCGTCTGCGGTCCGTTCAGCCGCCCGTCTTGTGCGGCCAGCTCACGACCAGGTGCTGTTCCACTCGCGTAGCCGTAAACCAGAGGCCCATCAGGTCTGCGACTACTCTGTCGGCCCATGACTCCATGACGCATGATGACCATGCCGGACCGACTCCTCCCTCATTGCCAGCTCGCCGACCCATCAAATCCAGCGGACCGGTAGCATCAGACTCAGATCCATCACATTGGTCCCGCTCGACCCACCTTCCACGGCCCGTCTCATTTCTCCATGTCCCGCCAATTATCGCACTCATCGGCTTCGACCCAAAACCACTATCTTGCCGCCCGACCTCCTTCCTTCACGCCGACCCTCGCAATAAAACCTCATTGCGGCCCGACCCTTCAAACTCTGACCCACTACAATTAAACACATCCCTGTTTTGACTCATTCGCATAATCAGCCCTCAATCGGCCCCTTCAATCTTTCCATGAGCTCACAACACATCAAAATTTTACGTTTTAAACTTCCAGTAAATCGGGAAGAACATCATCGATGGAATTCTTCCTTCATTTTTCGGCATCGCTTTCCTTGCTTTAGCCCTCCCATTTTTGCTGCGTCGCAAATCGAGGAAGAAAATCATCAGTAGTCGAATTCTTCTTTCGATTTCTGACGTCGCACCCCCTCACTTTAGTCATCCTGTTTCCGCCGCATCATAAATCGAGGAAGAACATTGTTACTAGGCGAATTTTTCCTTTGATTTTCAGCGTCACACCCTTACCCATTCTGCATACCCAACCTGTTCATTTTACTAACCGTCATAAAATATGTCGAACATGTGAGTTGTGAATGTGAATATATACATATGCTTGTGTTTCTTTGTAGGTTTGAAGACCTCGTTGTGCTTAGTAGGGCGCAATGGGATGAAAAAATAGGCTGTGGTGTTGCAAGACACCGCTCGCTACGCTCAGTAGGGCGTACCGAGTAAGCCAAACCAGTTGTTAGATGTCGCTCCCCCTAAACGAAATGTTGTCGGAATTTTGTCTAATTTCTAAACTTAAAAAAAAAGAGGAATATATATTGCATTGTATGTTTTCTTCGCAGGTTTGAAGGCCTCGTTGTGCTCAGTAGGGTGCGACGAGATGAAAACTGGTTGTAGTGTCGCAAGACACCACTTATATGCTCGATGGCATCAGTAAAATAAAATACTCACGATCACACTGCGGGGATGGCGTCGAGGCTGTGAAATTTTGTCTAAATTCTAGACTTAGAAAAGGGGGGAGGGGAAATCAAATTTAAACAAAAGAGGGAAAATAAAATTTGAACAAAAGAGAGGGAAATCAAATTTAAATAAAAGAGGGGAAAAATCAAATTTGAATAAAAGAGGGGGAAATAAAATTTAAATAAAAGAAAAAAATCAAATTTGAAAAAAGAGGGAGAAAAATGAGAATTACCTTTAAGCGTAAATCTTCTAATTTCAAAACGCCTATAGTTTCAAAATGTCTTCTTATACCGGATCGTAACTCTTAGGTACAAGACGATACTAAATCAAAATCTACAAAAATAGAAGGCGATACTAAATCAAAATCTACAAAAAATCATAGGGCTCCCTCTAATCAAAAACTAAGAAATTTCATTCTAATTATGATTTTAAAAATCAATGATTTCATTAATTAGATGAAATTAACTAAGCTATAAATACCCGCATGTGCCCCGACACTATGTTGAATACTTAAATTCGAGTGTCTGAGGATGCTGTGCGGGTTGCTTTCCTGTTTAGTCTCAGGACTGGGTCCGGGTTAACAAAAGCTAAAAACCTATATTAAGAGTTTCAAAAGTAGATCTAATCCTCTGTTAGCAGCTAAACAGAGTTGACAAGATCTAAAGTTTGTAAACATATTCAAATTATTCAAACATAAAATTACCTAAAATTACTATACACCCGCATAGGCCCCGACACTATGTTGAATGCTTAAATTTGAGTGTCTGAGGATGCTGCGTGGGTTGCTTCCCGATTTAGTCATAGGATTAGGTACGGGTTAACAAAACCTAAAAATATATAATAAGAGTTTCAAAAGTAGATCTAATCCTCTGTTAACAGCTAAACAGAGTTGACAGAATCTAAAGCTACATACTCAAATTAATCAAAATTTTCAAATCAAATCAAATCAATTTTCAAATATCAATCCAAAATTATTCAAATGAAACTCTATCATTAAAAACTTAAATCAAAATCAATCTATTCACTTTCCACAACTGTTTGTCGAGGGTGATAAATTAAGAAAACTCTAGCTCACAAAGGAGCCAATGTCGAATCAAGTGTTCTGCTATGTTCACTCTCAATTAATCTCACGCCAGTAAGGACGTGGCCCGTGTCCTTTGAACTGTGTGGCTTGGCCAGTAGGCTCCACAGATGAAGCAGTTATGACCAGAGTCCTCTGATCGGGTGGTTTGGCCAATCCGGCTCCATTATATTACGATCACGACCGTAGCTCATATGCTCTCCAATGACTCTGTCCTTTGAGTTGTGAATCATTGAGTATACTTGATAGGGCAAACAGCCCTTTGTCAGCTAAGGTGGACTTAAAATTATCTTCTTAGACAAACACCACCCCAGGTCTATAAGAGTTTCTTGGACGATGTAACCCATGTGTTGCTGATGATGATCCTTCTGTCAGGTTGGGTCGACTACCTCCTCTGAATAAGTAGACTACGGACCGCGACTGTCCGGGATGACGGAACTATGGGATCTAGATCGGGCACGTCATCATTCCCCCAACCATCTGGTTTAAGCTAAAATGATAAATTTCATATCTTAAATTTTAAAACTCTACATGCTTCTACTATATGCTACGCATTTTGCAATCTAATGACTATCCTTAATTGAAAGATCTCTCTCACTTATTGGGAGGGGTAATTAACTATAGGGGCTTGTGCTTATAGAAAACCTGGAACCATATCTAAAGTTCTCACTAAATAAGAACGAAATCTCTAGGTAGTGTCTTATCTACTATCTCATCTGCCTTCTGAAAATTACACCGACACTTTAAACCACTCTTTTCACCGAAGAGGTCGGTGGTGAATTTTCGGAGCCCACATGTCCGACCACAACGATCTTTTATTATTTTTGCGAGCTTAATAAATTGATGATGATTTATTTATCTTGTGCATTAAGTGGCATATTTTTTCTTAGTTTCTTCTTTGCTTTATGTATGACCTAGATGTGGATTAGGCTCTTTAGAAAAAAATAAATCTTTCACCAAATTTAATAACACAGATTAAAAATAAATAACTCATAACCTCACCTAAAGCTTAGGTTTAAAATCAAGATAAAAGAATTAGCAACCTCTTAGCTAGATGAGTATTTCTCTTGTAATACCATGCACAACAACATCTTATTTCACTCTTGATTGGAGGGCTTCCACATTTGCTAGAGAAACTTGGCTTGACCTTTAAGAGCCACGGTGGAAACACACATTATCCCTTCTCACTGATTTTGGCCAATAATCTTATTTCTGATGCATTAAGCATATGAATCCTATTAGCATGAGTCAAACTAATTGTACAAAAATGAAAATAAAATAAAATTTGAATTGCATTAGATTTAGGTCATTTGAAGCATGTCCATTTACCTGATCTAGTCTCTTTAGGGAGTGAGTTTAAGGACTTAATCTCTTTCTAAATAAATAACAGCCTAGCTATCTTGCATAAGCATAATGACTTGCCTATATGTGTTTAAAATTGTAAGAGGAGTTAGTTGGCGGCCATCCCCATGCGGTTGTAAGTCCAAGCTGTTGGGTGGTTTGTCCTCTATTATGGAGGCAAACAAATCACCAATTTTTCACCTTAGATTTAAGTTGTGCCTTCAGCCCTCGTCAAAGCTCTCTAGATTTAGGTTCTGAGGTTGCTTCTCCCTTTGTGGGCCATAAGCATAATTCCTCATCTCTTAGGCATTTCCTTAATCTTGTGTTAAGGAATCATAACTCATAAATTTCTAATAAAAAATATAACTCAAACAAACTAATCAATTTCAAAAATGTAAAGCTCAACTATAGGATAGTTTGAGATGCTCGCTAGGTTTCCTAGCATCATGGTCATCTCCTACGTATCTTTCATTTTGGCTTCGATAATAACTCTCTCTTTTGATCAAATCTTATTTGATCTTTCAAAAATGAACTAATCGATTGATAGTCCTTTCCTATTGAAATCTTTGAAGACAATGATCATTTACTTTAATCGAAAGTTTTTCCTAAGGAAACCCCATTCCTTAGGATGTAATTAACTATGGGGGCTTGTCCCTGTAGAGAAATTAATGAACCGGGTTTAAACTAAATCCTACTTTACTTTTCCATGTAAAGTAGGGGAATAATCTCTGGTACATATGCAGACCCATCGTCCTTAGGAGTCATTATTGAGGTGATTAGGTCCATTAAAGTGTAGTGACTTCTATTTTTTGAGATAGTATACTATTTCCTTGATGACGTACCCAATCACATGAATAAAAACATCTGCGGATCTGTGTGGTGTCCTGAAAAGACAAATTTTTATATGCTTGCCTCTTTCATTTTTTTTCCCACATATTTGAAGGTAACTCCCTCCTATAGAAATTTTTCACCACAGCACGGAAGGAAAACTGAGTGCATTGGCCTCCCTTCACGCGAACTGACACCGGACGTACGTCTCCCCTCTCACCCACGGCCTCATCGGTTTGTTCCTCTCTCCCCACGCAAGCCAACCGTCCCCCCCCCTCCCCCTCTTCTTCCTAACTGCAAGCCACAAGAGCCCCTCTCTCACAAAACCGAAGAAAGGATCTTTCTTCCTCCCCTCATCCGAAAAACCCTCTCCGATCCCTCTCCAACTCCAAAACTGAGAAAAGAGAAAGGTAGTTGGCCTTTTTTCTTCTTCTTCCTTCCTCTTTTTCTTTCCTTCCCTTCTTCTTCCTCTCCCTTCTCTTTTCTTTTTCCATTTCTTGCTCAAAACTGAAATTTATAGACTATTCCTCCCACCTTCTTCTTCTCTTCTTCATCTTCTTTCTTTCCCCCTCAAAAGTCAAAACCAAAAATATCATCCCTTTTTCCCCTCACAATGCTAATCTGAAATTTCATTTTCTCCCATTTCCCTAATCCGAACTTCACTGCAATCTCCTTTGCGACAACCGGAGAAGAATACCGTCATGAGGCGAGTTCTTCTTTCGGTTTTTGGCATCGCCCTCCTTACATTACATTTCCAATTTTCGCTTTGTCACAACTAAAGAAGAACACCATCATGAGGCGGGTTCTACTTTTAATTTTCGGCGTCGCACTCCTTGCGTCACATTTCCAATTTTCGCTTTGCCGTAATCAGAGAAGAACACCGTCATGAGGTAGGTCCTTCTCTTGGTTTCCAGCATACCCAACACCGTTTCCTTGCTGATCATTGCAACACATAAAAAAAATGAGTCAGAACATGTGGGATCAATGTGTGAATGTGGATATATACATGATTGTGTTTCTTTGTAGGTTTGAAGGCCTTGTCATGCTCATGAGGGCGTACCGAGTAAGCCAACATCCGTTTGATGTCGCTCCCCCTAGTCAAAATGCTGCCGAAATTTTGAATAAACTCTAGACTTAGAAAAAAAATATGAAGAAAACTTCAAAATAAAATATATATCACATTTGAAGATTCTTTAGGGAGTACAAGTTCAATTAGACAACTCATGATCAACCATGAATGTAGCCTTTAAAAGAGCATTTAGAGCTTGCGTTTAAGGTTGAATTTGAAGTGCTTGTGATATATCTATTGTTTGTCTTCAAAATTAACGAAGTCCAAATGAAATCCACAAAATGACTTATATAATATCTTTCCAATTAACAAGTGAATTATGTTCTAATTCATTTTTTTTAAATCAAATGGGAGAAAAATAAATAAAACTCACAAGAAATTGGGAAGTTTGCCAATTGTAGTATCTTGATTCAAATGAATTGAAGAAGGCTTCAATTGAATTTAAGCTTGTAACATATGGGATCTACCATATATTTGAGCATCTACTTTCAAGTAAGAGTAGAACCCAAATACAACCTTCACAACACCTAATTACAAAATTATAACGTGAATATAGTGGTGGACCGAGTCGCTCACACCTCACTTCGTCCTTAACTTTTGACTTTGCTTCTGCTTCCGTCATCAATCGCCACCAGATCTATAACTCTTTATACAAGCAGACAGAAGGTGATACGAAATCAAAATCTATAAAAATTGTAGGACTTCCTTCAATCAAAAATTAAGGAATTTCATTCTAATTATGATTTTTAAAATCAGTGATTTCATTAATTAGATGAAATTATTTAAGCTATAAACACCCGCTTAGGCCCCAACACTATGCTGAATACTTAAATTCAAGTGTCTGAGGATGTTGCGTAAGTTGCTACCCGGTTTAGTCTTAGGACTGGGTCCGGGTTAACAAAACCTAAAAATCTATTATAAAAATTTCAAATCAATGAAATATCTGAGAAATTAATTTTATCATGTGACATTGAATCAAATCCTCTGTTAGTAGCTAAACAGAGTTGACAGGATCTAAAGCTCTTAAATGTATTCAAATTAATCAAATTTTTAAATCAAATTAACTCAAATTGAGTGTCAATCTAAAAACTATTTAAATGAAACATTATCATTAAAAAAGCTTAAAACAAACTCAATCTATTCATCTTCAACAACAGTTTGTCGGATGTGACAAATTAAGAAAACTTTAACCGACAAAAGAGCTAATGTCAAATCAAGTGTTCTACTATATTCACTCTCAATCAATCTCTTGTCAGTAAGGACGTGGCCCATGTCCTCTGACTGCGTGGTTTGGCCAGTAAGCTCCATAAATGAAGAAGTTACGACCAGTCAGACTCCATTATATTACAATTATGACCATAGCCCATATGCTCCCTAATGGCTCTGCCCTTTGAGTTGTGAATCATAGGGTATACTTGATAGGACAAACAGCCCTCTGTCAGCTAAGGTAGACTTATGCTTGTCTCCTTAGATAAACACCGCCCCAGGTCTACAAGAATTTCTTGGATGACGTAACCCATGTGTCTCTGATAAGGATCCTTCGGTCAAGTTGGGTCACTACCTCATCGACTAAGTAGACTAGGGACCATAATGAGGGATAACTAACTAAGATCTGGGTGGGCACATCATTATTCCCCAATCATCGGTTTAAGGCAAATGATAAATTTCATAATCTTAAATTCTAAAACTCCACATCGCTACTATCGCTTAGGGGTGTTTATCGATTCGATAACTATAGGCTCAAAATCGATCAAAAAAAAATTCCGAAATTGAGTCATGGCTCGAAGATTTCGATTTCGAGCTGAGTCGGATCGATTATAGATCGAGTTCGATCCGGCTCGAAAGTGAAACGAGCCGGCTCGAAATCCGCAATGTGAACAAGCCTGTAACCACAACATTCAGAAATGAAACAAATGAAACGTTCAAAAATGTGAACAAGCCTGTAACCGTAATGTGAACATAGCCTGTAACCACAACGTTCAGAAATCATTTCTCACTGCACATTACAACTATAGAAGTGTGAAATGTTCAGAAATCAAAACCCAGAATAGAAGGCTAAGTGGATAACCTCTCGGCTGTAACCCTGTAACATGCAGGTAAAAAAAATAGGTCGAGCAAGCCTGTAACCGCAACTGCAAGGATCGCAAGTCGCAACCGCAAAAAAATAGAGATACACATGCATGACAGCATGAAGCACCACAACAAACCATCTTGAGCAGTTGAGCTTGGTCCCTTGGACACTTAGTTAGGTAATAAAAATAAAAGAAACTTAACGAAATCTCTGAACTCAAACAATTGAAGAACTGAAACATCCCCAATAGGCTCATAGCATGAAATACTTACAGAATCAAGAAATGAAATAAGTATGTAGTAATTCAGAACAAAGCAAATAACGCATGATTGAACAAGCTAGGTCGAAGCGAAGATGATAGTGACAAAGAAACACCTCAACCAATAGAGATCGAAAGAAATTGACGTCGGCGATGTCGTGGCGAGTGAGCGACTTTCAAAATTAGGGCATGACGCCGCGAGAAGCGTCGAAGCCAAGAAGAGAAGAAGAGAAGAAAGGCCGCGGAGATCGGGAGAATTGAGTGTTGAGGAGACGAGGACTCGATCCGAGGCCGGGCCGACATATTAGAGACTTAGAGTAAGAATTCATCCCCAATGATTTAACGATTCCCTCGATCAGACGGTGGCCCAATTACTTCGATCCGATCGCGAGTCGCGATTCGAGCCATGTGCGGCTCGAACTCGACTCGAAATATTTTCGAGCCAAATTTCCGAAAATTTTCGTTGCTTGACTCGATCTCGATTCGAGCCCAAATTCGGGTCGACTATCGAGCGAGCCACGATCTTCGGGTAAATTTCTCTGCCCTATATACGCTACGCATTAAGCGATCTAGCGACTAGCCTTAATCGAAAGTTTTCTCTCACTTATTAGGAGGGGTAATTAACTATAGGGGCTTGTGCCTATAGGAAACCTGGAACCAAATCTAAAGTTCTCACAAAATGAGAACGAAATCTCTGGGTAGTGTCTTATCTACTATTTCATCTGTCTTCTGAAAATTACACCGACATTTTAAATCACTCTCTTCAATTCAATATTGTTGAGAGGTCGGTGATGAATTTTCGGAGCCCAGACTTTCTTAGCATCATCCCAACACATAAATAAAAGAGTTCATATGCTCAATAAATTAAACAAATAAAATAAAACTAATTTGCATGCAAGTTATTGGCTAACTTTAACAAAATTAATTCCCTGCTTCAGTGTGATATTATCTTTATTTAAGAGACGCATCTCACAATATTTTTTAAGAACTGCATGTTGTTTGCTCATAATGTATATATATACAAAAAATATTTACATAAAAAAAACCCACTCTCTATTTGTTTTTCTATGAAACCCTCCTTTTCATATCGCATTGTAACCTTGTCTTTTCCATCCTAAAAAGTAAATACACATAATCTCAACCTCGTGTGTTCAAATCCACCAAAAAAAAAAAAAAAAGGTTAAAGGATGTAAATTAATGGAGTAAATTAAAGTTGCTTAATTAAAAGGGAAGTTATCCCTTAAAACAAATCATTATAAGAAGCCACAAAATAAATATAAATAAATAAAAAACCTTCTCTGGAGCAAGTGAAGTTGCATCTCTTCTCATTACAATGTTCACCTTGAGGTTATATTTTGCCTCTTGTGTAATGACAGCTTTATCATCTTTCATTTGGCTTTCAATTCTCTGTTTTTCTGCCCAAATTACAATGCTTGTTAGAACAAAAATGTTCTAGACAAACAAATGCAAATTAATTCATAATAAATGGATCTTATTTGTCTCCCTTGATAGACCCTAACCTACTGCAAAAAAGGAAAGAAAATCAATTCTTTTAACAAGTCCATAAGCCAAAGACAAAGGGATCTGCATACTTTTCTGTTGTTGTTCTTCAAAATTATCTTTTTCATACCTCATTTCAGCTCATATTTTTTCTCTCCCTGAGCCACAAATAAAAAATCTCAATAATTTTCTCTAGTATAATCATTTTGTAAATCTGAACAGCCTTTATCAGAAATAATAAGTCTCAGAGATCAGTATGCTAACCTCACTACTCAGTGTCTGTTGTGCTTTCAAAATGATATCAGCAAAGCGAGTCTTCAACATAGTAACACGAAGAGCTTTATTTGTTGGAGATAATTGCTTCCCAACTGAAGGCTTATCAAAACCTACAACATGCAAAAGATAACATTAATATCAACAGAATATATATATATATATATATATATATATATATATATATATATATATATATATATATATATATATATATATATATATATATATATATATGTCAGAACTCAGAAGCCTATAATAAAAGAACAGTCATATCTGTGCTAAAAAATGTCGAGCACTGATATAATCAAGGCAAGGAAAGAACGCCATTTCTTTCTTTAAAAGAGGCAAATTAATAGCACCAATGATTCTCTTTGAATCTTCTTCTAAAAGGGGTCCTTTGTTAAGCCTCAAAATTAATTTACAATTTTCTTAACTAAAAAAAAAACGCCGAAGGATTTATTCTAGAATATTTAATAACATTTTTAAAAAGTGCGGTAATAATTCTTAAAATTACAGGAAAATTTATTTTATTTTGTAGTTCAAACAATTTTTTATCTTTCGTGTTAAGATAATTACTTTTTATAAGAAAAAATTAATTATCCTGCAAAAATGAAGTTTCCACCCTTATCAATTGTAGATTTGATTTATATGTTTAATTTGGCCTTTTCTTTTACGTTTGTTATCATAGTTTTTTTTAAAAGTCGTGCTCCTAATTATAATTTTTATTGTGATTTTTCAATAATAATTGTTCTATAGAAAATTTCGAACAAAATATAATTCTATCGCAATTCCAACATTCCTGGTTCACGGACTGGGCCCACTTAATATAAAACAGGCTTGGGCTCTAATGGGCCTAAAACCCAACGCGTCTGAGACAAAAAGAAATTTGAATGTTTCATATTAATACACACGAGAGAAAATTTTAGAAGCTGTTTAGGATCATTTTAATTTTAATTTTTATTTTATATTTTCATTTTGTTTTTTATATTTTTTTCAAAGTAAAATATATTTACTGATTATTATTATTTTTAAAAATATTCAAAATATCAAAAAAATTATTTTGAGATTTTTTAAAATAATATTATTTATTTTTTAAAATAAAAAATAAAAATATATAAAAATACATCAAATAAATATATTTTTGAAAAAAAAACATAAAAATAAAAACAAAAAACACAATAAATTTGAGTGTGAAATATGTAAATACATAAGACGTGATGTGATATGTATGTAAATCCCCTAAAATTTATCACAAACAGGCCCGTAGATTCAAAATAAAATATTGCGAAAATGCTACTCTTCTTCTTCTCGTTCATCAATTTCAGCAATTAAATCCCGGCAAACAAAAAAGAAAAATATAAACTAAAACAGAGAAGAAGTTTACTAAAACTCGCATTTTGTGCAAGAAAAATAAAAAATAACTCGTTAAAAAGAAACAAAAATGCGGGCCTGTTGTATAGCATTTATACGTTGAAACCGGAATACAGTTATCATCCTCGCAAGGAAAATTAAGAACCAAATAACCACTAAAATAAAAAAATAATAGAAATAATAGTTATCATCCATAATAATAGTTATCATCCATAATGTCGTTATCAATAGATTTAGGGTTTTAATCTAACTTTCAGCGCTTTAACTGTCTTTGAACGGAGAAAGGGAAGGTACTTGCAGAACCTTAACGCGTGAATAATACTCACAGAGAAAGAGAGAGAGAGAGAGAGAGAGAGAGAAAGTCTCACCCTTACTGTAGAGAGAGACGCGAAAGCAAGCAGAAAAATGTTTCTGAGGTGAGAACTGAGAAGAAGGTAGAGCCTAAAATAGAGTAACGGGAGCAAGGGACAGCTATTTAAAGCAAATATTTATTCTAATTATGGTAAGAAATATTTATTCATTAACATGAAATCAGGTTCTTTCATCTTTACTAACTGCTTATCATAATGTGTATCGATTCATTTAATTATAGATAATTTTTTTGATGATTTGATATTCAAATGATCTTCGATTTGAATGATCTTAGGCTTGTTATATTTGTCTCATCAAGTCGCTCGATTCGATTATAAGCATTTCAAATTTGGAAGCCATTTGATTATCCAGTCATTGTTTCAAAATTTTTATATATAATTTTTGAGCTCGATTTGACTTGATTATAGTATTATTTGACATATATCACTGAGTCGTTTAATTTAATTATATACATACTTTGACTTAAAATTTATGATTGATTTATAAATTTTAAAGAAATATATCAATAAGTTAAATTTTGTAATATAATGGCTACCAGCTCACACCGTAGGTTTTGTTGCTTAAAATTTGTGCTTTGCAATATATAAACAGCAATGCTTCAAATCTTCAATCATGTGGGACTGAAGATAATAGGGAGGTGAGAAAAAAGTTAAAATGCGAAGAAAAAAAAAATGTGAGAATGGGAAATCGGATAAGAGTAAAATTAAGTCGATTTCTTAATTATTTTTTAAAAATTAATTTTGTTAATAATATTTAATTTTATTATTAATTTATTTCTTATTTTTAAATAATTAGTATAAATATTAATTAATTTTATAAATTACTTAATTGAACCTTAATATCAATATTATGGAATCTTGATCCAGCTTTCGATTAAGTCTTAATAGAAATTTTTAACAAATTAACTCAAAGATTTAAATGATAATATTAATGATCATAAATAGGTCAAAAATAAAATAAAATTTTAGAGTTCGTTTATTTAATAATTATTATAAAATCATTTAAATTTATGTAATTCATTAATAAAAAAAATTAATTGAATTAGAGCAGAGCCATAAGTAGTTGTTGAATGTTCAATTTATTTGAAATCTTATTTATTTATTTTCATATAATATCTGCTCACCTAAAGAGTGGCCCTGCTTAAAAATTAATTTCTACTGCATTAATTCAATAATTAAAATCATAAACAATTGCAATCACCTCAGAATTGTCCATTAATGACGCCAAGCGTAAGCACAATGTCATTCTTCTATATTGGTTTAAAAATTTAAATGTTTTGCAGCCGATCAAATAGAGCATGGAACCTCTATTATTTAATTTAACAAATTTTATATCGTTTATATGATTTTTTTTATTATTATTATTTAACTTTGAATATGCAGCAAGCGAGGATCACTGTCAATATCATTCGCTTATCCAAATTTATTTAGTGGCGGGCTTATGAATTCAAGATTAGCACTTAGAAGGATTAGTCATAGGGGTAGGTTGTATTTTAAGGATTCAGGGAGACTTGTCCATCCTATAGCCTAAGCCCAACTTATACTTTTCCTACTCAAACCAAACCTCAAATTCAATTCAACACCAACTCCAAACCCAAATTATTGAAACGCATGATCAAATCTAAAATCAAAATTTTGCCTAAGTCCTATGATTTTATCTTATGATTTTGGCCCTCAATCAAATTCAAATCAACCCAAATTCAATTGATTTTCTCCAAGATCAATTCAATCTCTCAATCATTTACCAAATTCAAGTCCAAACTCAACTCCAAATGATTGAAACCTGAGATCAAATTCAAACTCCCAAATCCTCCTTAAGCCTTATGATTGAATTCCATGGGCTTAGCCAAATCTCCACCCAATTCAATCCATACTTGATTGATTTCTTCATAAACTAATCATATCTCCATTTGTATTCACAAATATAAATGAAATATAAACTCAAATGACCGAAACCAAATCAAACGAAATCAAAATCCAATCAAATCCCAAGCTAATTCGTATGGACCTACCTCTATGAGCTTAGCCAAATTCTAACCCAAATCAACCCAAACTCAATTAATTTCTTTATAAATCAATTATTCCATCATTTATATTCATAAATATAAATGAAACCCACATTCAAATAGCCAAAATCAAATCAAACTAAATCAAATTCTCTTCTAAGCCCTTTTGACCTACCTCTATGAGCCTAGTCAAATTTGTTCCAAATCACTCCAAATTCAATTAATTTTCCCATAAGTCATTTATATCTACATTTATATTCATAAATATAAATGAAATATAAATTCAAATAGCCAAAATCAAATCTAAAATCAAATCGAAGCCCAATTCAAACCCTTTAAGCCAATTCTTTAGACTTAACCAAAACCCACCTAAATCAAGCCAAAATTAATGGATTTTCTTTGGTGTCAATCATTCCTTCAATCATCTATCCAAATAAATGAAACCTACAATCATCTAGCCAAATTGAAATCAACCAAAGTCAAGCCCAACTTAGCCCTTTTGAGTTGAAAATTCCAAATGAACCAAAACCCATCATTGCCCAAATTGATTGTAGTTGGATTTATATTTCGATACTAAACTCATATATAAATTCAACTAATCCTCAATCAAATAAAAACCAAGCCAATTGAGCCATTTAGGTCCACTTGACCCAAAGTGGCCTAAAGAACTCATTTGAATCAAATTCTAATCCAACCAAAATTGGATTGAACCAAGCCCATCCAAACCTCACACCATGATCATTGATCGCCCTAGGATGATCAATTGTCTTAAATTGTTCAAACCAAGTGAACCCTTAGCCCATATGAAGCCCAAACCAGCCAAAACCCATCATACACTAAATTGATTGAAACCATTGATTCACACAAACTCATAATCAATGATTGAACATGACTTGACCATCAATTGAGCCAAACCAAACCTAATTGGCCATTTGACCCAAATTGACCTAAAAGGCCAAAATGAGTCAAATCATGATCTAACCCAAATTGTTTGCGACAAATGGCTCAATTTCATTCCAAATTCATTGTTGAACTTGACCAAAGATCCAATTTGATCAATTAGACCTAACCTAGCCCAATTGGCTCACTTAGCCCAAATTGACCTAAAGGGTCAATTTGGCCTAAATCTAAATTAAATCCAAATTGATTCAAACCAAAGCTTACAATCATTTTCAATCAACTAATTGAACTTAAACCAACACCTAACCCAACCCAATTTGATCAATTTGAACAAATTGGTCAACTTGACCCATTTGACTCATTTGATTTCAAATGAGCCAAAATCAAACCTAGGTAGATTGATTGAAACCACTTGAATCAAAACACTTCAAATCATCATTTGAACCTAACCCAAGCCTTGGTTTGACCCAATTTGATCAATTGGTCAACACAACCTAACATGACCCAAATTGACCAAATTGAGCCAAAATCCATGAAACCAACCCATTGGACTTTGGGAGCTAACTTAACCTGACCCAAACCCATCCTAGTTCAGCCTTAAACCAGCCCAAACACAAGGCAAATCCTCTTTGGATATGCCTCCCCATGTAAAATTTTGCCAAAATTGGCAAAGTCTACTTTCCTATCACCTTTGGCAGCCATCAAGCACCCATTTTGGGGTCTCACCTACCCACCTAGCCCACCTTAAGTGGGCTAGGCTTGCCATATACTAAAGGGAGGTGAGTTAACTCACATCCCTCCCAAGTCGAGAAACCAAAGGATCAAAGGAGAAGCCATCAGCAATGTCAAACCTTGAGCCACCTCTCAAGCATTCCTCCACTCAAACCGAGCCACGTGGACTTGATTGCGACCCCTCTGGCATCCTGACAATGGTTGGCCAGCCGAAATTGGGAAGCAATCCCATCTGTCCACCTCAGCCATTTGAGGAGTATACCCCCTCAATTCTCACAGGAAATCACACTATTCATTTCGTCTGAGCCTCCTAAGCACTTTTGAAATTCCCTAGCACTTCCGAGAGCTTCCTCAAGGCCTTCTCTCTTGGATTTCTTCCTCCCCGAGCGAAGCCAAAATAGGGCAGCCTTCTTTCAATCTTAACTTTACCAATACCCCATCTCAATCAAATTTCTCCTACACACACCTTCCACACACATCATCGAAGCTAAGCGAACCTTCCCTCAAGCTCTAAGCCCACCGGAGGATGGACTTCGATCAAAGCCGAAGTTCCAAAGCACGATCCTTGGCCTCCCGAGCAATCTGCATGGAACCAATCTAATTACTAATCAACAGTGCTTCATCTCAACTAGAAGAAGCTTCCTCAACGTGCGAGCTGCCGGTCTTAGCTTCGGTAAGGTAATTCCATTGAATTGAGCTTTAGCTTAAAATATGTTGGTCCTTTGTGAAGGAAATTTGCATGTGAGCCGATTTTAACTGTTGGATCTTCGTAGATTCCTAGCGCAAAGATGTGGGATTGTTTTGGAGTGAATCTGAGCTCGGGTAAGCTTGGATCGAGTGATCCACGATGGACGGGCTTTATAGTTCATCGCTCGCAAGAAGAGAGATCACAGGCCATCCATTTCGTGTGATTGGAATGGACGGCCATGATTAGATCATGCTAGATCATCCGTTTAATCCTCCCTTAACCGCGAGTTAAATCATGGTCGTCTGATCTTAGATCGGATGGCTCACGAGAAAGCGTGTTCTGCCGCCATTCGAGTCAGTCGTGAATGTGACAACTTAAATAGCCAATCCCATGATGCCACGTGGAAAGTGCATCGTGTCAGCACGCCATGTGGTGCCAACGGGATTAAGGCTTAATTAGGCTAATTAACTTGTTTTTAAGGCTGAAACATCATAATTTCATAACGAATTATAGAAAAATCTAAAAAAAATTATATAAATATATGCTCATTTTAAAGGTATTTCAGAGAGGAATCCATTAAAATTATTCTTAGTTAGTTTTGAACAATAATTTTGGCTTAATTAAAGTTTAACTAAAAAATTAATTACCTTACTTACTCCCTAATTAATTAACTAATTAATCTCAAATTTTTTGAGATTGTTTAAGAGGATGGCCTCTGCCTCCTTTACTTTTCTTGGGATTTATTGGTTAATTAATTGGAAAAATTGATTGATTAATCCCTAATTACCTTCTTAATTTAATTAAGGGTTAATTAAGTGCATGAACAATAACTCAATTAATTATTGGTTCATCTATCACTATTTAATAGTGAGGAGAATTAGGAAATTGGATTGGGGCTTCTCTCATAATCGTTTTCCTAAATTTCTTTCACTTTTTCAAGAGAAATTAATTAAGGATTAATTAGTTAATTTATTACTTAATTAATTTAATTAAGATTTAAAACATATCAAGACCTAATTAATTCATGGTTAGATCTTTAGGTGTTAAATAACTTAAAGATATTTAAGGAAATTATATTTTGCTCACATGTGTAAGAAAATCATAAGTGTACTTAATTAAGTTCCTTAAGCTTAATTAACTATTAATTATGAGCCAATTGCATTAGACCCTTTCATTTCATATGACCATTGCTAATTTACTTTTCAATTCATTTGCATATCTCATTGGCTCATAATTATTTAGTCAATTACCTTAATGTAACATAGGTAAGGGTTAATTAATTGATTTAATTCATATTTTAACCTAATTAATCCATAAAATCAACCTAACCATATCTTAAACATGGGGTGGGGTTAAGATTAGCAAACATCCTCTTCCTCTCTTTCCTTAAATCAAATTAAATATGAAATTAAAAGTGACATTAAAAAGCTTTGGTTTGCTTTAAATGATTTTATTTGATATGATTGTCCTTAAGAATTAATTAGATTGAATGAAACCATATGTTTATGTTCATTTATCCCTCTCCAATCACATTAAATATTGCATGTCACTTGATTCATGCATTCATCTTTTGCAAACTTAATTAAATCAAATGGTTTCCTTTATGTCAAGCTTGCATGTTGTTGATTTAATTTAATATATGTGTGGCTATTATCATTATTAAATCCAAATATATTTTCCAAATCTTATAAATGCATGACTACATATGCTATGAATGCTAGTTATAAATATATAGGAAATGTATGTGGTTATACCTTAAATGTATGGAGTGAAGCTTTCTTTTCTTTGATTCATGTGTAGCTTTACATGCATTTGAATGTTAATAGGTATATAGTCCGGACATCCTGGGAATACGAGACTTTAGTTAGCCCCAAAGAGGTCATTTGATTACCTCATTTTCCTAGTTAATAGTGATAAGTACTTATTTGATTTCATTTATATGTATTTCTACATTAGGATTTGAATAAGAGCTTTAATTCACATGAATAAATATTTCAATCAAATAAAAATACAATCTTTGCATGGTTTCATTTCCTTTACTTATGTATACATTCACATGTATTTGAGAAAAATAAGTGTTTATTCTAGGCATCCCAGGAATACAAGGATTTTGGTTTGCCCCAAGAAGGTCATTTGATTATCTCACTTCCCTGGTTAACAACGACATGTACTAGCTTATGTTTCTTATACATATGTGTGTGTATTTAATTATGGAATTAAAACCCCTTTTCTTTTATCAAGAATCCATGCATTCATAAGTGACTAAGTTATTGAACTAATTAGTCATATGATTTGGAGCTCTCTCTTTCCCATGTATTTTTGTATAAGAATTTAGATAAGAGCTTTAAATTAATATGATTAAATAATTCACATTCATCATATAAAGTGTGCTAAAAATATATTATATTTGTAGGTATACTTAGGATTTAATCATATGCATGTTACATGTGATGGAAAAGAATAATTGAATATGTATCATGTGATAATAATTCAATCAAATTAATCTTAAGATGTATTTCATAATGAATAGATTCACTTAAAGTGAACCTAAACTTAGAATTAGTTTAAAATATGTAATAAGCCATTCACTAAAGAGAACTAATCTAATTAATATGCTTTAAAAGTGTCTTAAGATAGGGATGAAATAGAGTGGTCCTCTCTTTTTCTTCTCTTTATAACACTTAGTTGCTAAGTGTAAGTCAAATAAAAAAAATACTAAGTAAAATTCTCAAATAAATTAAAACACTTAAAGCAAAATCAACCTCTTATGATTAAACTTTCTTTCACACTTAGAGAAAACAACTCTAATGCTTAGTTAGGATATACCACACAAGCCTTAACACACACATTAGAACCAAGTCACCATTTCTAGCTTTATATTAGGGCGGTGCATGGTATGATCTATGTTCTATTTTCTGATATATTATTTTAGATTGGATGTTAGGTGTATATTTCGTAGTCTGAATATTAGGCTGATATTAGCCTAATCATATTTTCTGTAGGGGATTATGCTTAAGGGGTGCTTAAAATAAATATAAATACTCTCTTTATAGATTGCTTAAACCCCTAAGTATAATCCAAGTTAAGACATATTGGCTTGGTTACCCATATGCAAGGTACTAAATCCAAATTATAACATAATTGCTTGGGGAATGTATGTATTAGCTAATGCTTATTTTGTAGGTGTAATTAGATTTTCTTTTTCTATTTTCAATGTAATTTTATATTAGGAATTAGGATTAGTACTATTAGGGATAATGATGAGCATTGTCTAGAAGGCTTAATCCTGGGGTGTTATGTGATGCCTTGAAGCCTACCAAATCAAATGAAGAAATAAAGAAAATATGAAGACATAAAGACTTGAAGATCCCCCATAGCATTCATTTATTTATAAATTGTAATTATTCTTTAATATTTTAGGTTGTATAAGGGTAGAACTTGGCTACCCATTTTCTCTAGTCGTGTTGTATGGAAGTACCTGATCACATCAGCTTTTTATTCTTTTGCATTAGATTTATAAAATTGATTGACGTTATGTTTAAATTATGCAATAGAAATTACATGCCTCTTCATAGTTTCTTTATGATTGGTGTTTGTTTTATGACAGGGATCCGATTAGACTCTTAGAGAAAAATAAATATTTTACCCAACAATAACTCTTAACTAAAGTTTTCTATAACTCATAACCTTACATAAAGCTTAGGCATTAAATCAAGATAATTAAAAGATTTAGCAACCTCTTAGTTGAATGTTGTATGTTTAATATCATGCATCCATATTGTCTCACTCTTGCTAAGAGAGGATTTCCATCCTTACACGATAGTGGAAGACTTGACCTTTGAGGGTCTCCTCTATGGTGGAAAACACTTCTTTCTTACTAATTTATCCCATAATCTCTTTTCATCATGCATTTAAGAATAAGAAATTCCAAAGCCTTTTATCAAAATGAAGTGTAAAATACAAATAAAATTTGAAAATATTTTGCATTATATTAAGTCATTGCTCATACTACTCATGCTTTAGTCTCATAAGAAGTGGGTTTTAGGACTTAGTCTCTTTCTAAATAAATAACAGCCTAACTCATCTTACAAATCATATGACTAGACCACATAAATTTAAAATGTATGAGGAGTTAGCTGGCTACTATTCCAGACAGTTATAAGTCCAGCAATTAGGTAATTTACTCTCTATTGTGGAGGTAAACCTTATACCCATCTTCACTTAGATTTAGGTCATACTTTAGCTCTTACTAAAGCTCCATAGATTTAGGATCTGAGATTATTGTTTCTTTCGAACTACAAGTATAAATCCTCACCTCTTAGGCATTTCCCTGACTTTATTTTGGTGGACTATAAGCCCTAGTAATCTAATAAAATTTTATTTCAAAACATATAATTCTCCTCACTTTCAAAATTATAAAGCCCAACTATAGGATATATTAGAATACTCACTAGGCTTCCTAGTATCATGAACATTCCCTACTCACCTCCTTTGGCTTCCAAAATAAGTCTCTCCATTTGATATATCCCATTTGATTTCCAAATATATCCAATTTATTGATAGTCTATCCTTAAAATTTTTGGAGATAATAATTACCTACTTTAATCAAGAGTATTCCAAAGGAATTCACCTTCCTTAGGATGTAATTACCTATGGAAGCTTGCCTCCATAGAAAACTTTATAACTCAGTTTAATATAAACCTTACTTTATTCATCCATGTAAAGTAGGAGAAAAATCTCTAGTATATTTGAAGACTCATCATGCCTTAAGAGTCCTTATTAGGTGATTAGGTCAATTGAAGGGTGATGTCTCTATCTTTCGAGATAGTACATCATGCCTCAATGTCGTATCTGATAACCTCAATAAGTACACCCTCAGATCTGCATGGTGTCCCCCATACATATCTTAAAAATAAAACACCATAGATAATTATTGAGCAGACATCCAACAATAATTGGGTGGTAGTCCACGAAGGATGGCGAGAGTCAACATTCTGAAAATGACAATCATACTATAGTCCAACAACTATAATTATTTAGCGGACATCCCATGAAGATAATTGAGTGGTAGTCCACGACAACTGTCTAATGACATTCAAATGATAATGATCAAGTGGCAATTCGACGATGATGGTCGACACCCTTCCAATAATGACGATAAAGTGGTAATCTATCAATTGTGATAGGCTGATGGAGGATGGACAACAGAGTGATGGCGATTTTTTGGGATTTTTTAAGCTTCAAAGTTTTCTTCAATCTCAAGTGAAAGTTATCTCATGTAAAGATAAAAATATATTTATAGATTTTGATAATGATATTTTTTGTTAATTGTTGCCCTCACTTTTAGAGTGAGCTCTCAACTTTCTCATCATAGAACTAGGACTCTTGTAGACATTAAGAGTTCCTTAGCTTTAAGATACTTCTAGTGATTAGTTGAGCAATTAACCTAACTCTAGAGACTTAGAAGAGTTAACCATAGGAATATGTTATGCCTTAAGGATTTAGGAGGACTTGTCAACCTTATAGCCTAAACCCTATCCTTCTTCCTTCTTCCAAACTAATTCAATTGATTTTATTAATTCAAACTCAATCTCAAATTCAAACCCAAGATTATAAATCAATTCCAAATTCAATGGTTGAAATCCATGATTCAAATTCCAAATCCCTTCCTAAGCCCTTTGATTTCATCTTATGGACTTAGCCTTAACCAAACTCAAATCAACCCCAATTCAATTGATTTCCTTAAAGATCAATTCAAACCCAAGATTTCAAATCAAATCCCAACTCAAATATCAAATCCAGCTCCAAATGATTGAAACTAATGTTTAAATCCAAACTCTAAAATCTCTTCCTAAGTCATATGAACCACCTTCATATACTTAGCCAAAACTTATTCAAACCAAATCAAACTTGGTTAATTTCATTATGAATCAATCATTCCTTCATTTATATTCACAAATATAAATGAAATCTAGGTTCAAACAATTCAAACCAAAAAAGAAATCAAACCAAATTCAAATCCCAAAATTCCTTCTTAAGTCATATGAACCACCTTCATAAGCTTAACCAAATCTTGATCCATATCAACCTAAACTTGATTGATTTCTTTATAAGTTAATCATTCCTTCATTTATATTCACGAATATAAATGAAACCCACCCTCCAATGATCAAAAATAAATTAAACCAAATCAAAACCCAAGTTAGCCTTTTTGACTTACATCCATGAGTTTGGTCAAACTTGCTTCCAAATCACTCCAAACTCAAGTGATTTTCTCATAACCATTTATATCTTCATTTATATTCACAAATATAAATTAAATATAAATCCAAATGACCAAAACCAAACCCAAATCAAATCAAATTCCCAATTTAAGCCTTTTAGACAATTTCTTGAACTTGGCTAAATGATATCCAAATCAACCCAAAACTCATGGATTTCTTCATGATTCAATCATTCCTACAATCATTGACCCAAATATAAATATAACCTACAATCACCAAACCAAATTAAGTCAATCCAAATCAAACCCATGTTGACCTCTTTTGACTTAAAATTGTTATATGAACCAAAATCTATTTGGCTCCAAACTAATTGCAATGGGATTCATATTTCAATCTTAGGCTCATGTGTGAGTTCAACCAAACTTGAATCAAGCAATGATCAACCCAATTAACCTATTTAGGTCCACTTGACCTAAAGTGACCTAAAAGACCATTTTGAGCCAAGTTCTAATCTAACCCAAATTGGATTGAACCAAGCCCATCTAAACCTCACAACATAACCAACAATCACCCTAGGGTGATCAACCACCTTGAATTGGGTCAAACCAAGTCAAACTTAGCCGTTGACCAAGTCAATATTTAGCCTAAATGAAACCCAAACTAGCCAAAATCTATCATATGCCAAATTGATTGAGACCATTAACTCAAACCCACTCATAATCAATGATTGAACATGACCAAATCGTCACTTGAGCTAAACCTAACCTAATTGACCATTTGACCTAAGTTGACCCAAATTGGCCTAAAAAGCCAAAATGGGTCAAATCATGATTTGATCTAAATTGATTGTAACCAATGGCTCAAGTTCATCCCAAATTGATTATTGAACTTGATCAAAGTCATGATTGAGCCCAAGTTGATCAATTGGTCAACTTGACCCAACCTAGCCCAAATTGACCTAAAGGGTCAAATTGGTCAAAATCCAAATTAAATCCAAATTAAACCAAACCAAAGCCTACAATCATTTTTGATCAACCAATTGAACTTGACTCAACACCTAACCCAACACAATTTGATCAAATTGGTCAACTTGACCAATTTGGCAATCCAAATGACTCAAATTCAAACCTAGGCCAAACTAATCCAAATTAATTGAACCAAAAATTCCAAATCATCATATGAACCTAACCGAAGCATTGCTTTGACCCAATTTGACCAATTGGTCAACCCAACCCAACCTAACCTAAATGAACCTATTTTGACCAAATGAAGCCAAATTATCCAAAACCACCTTGTGGAACCTTGGTGGCTGACCTAACCTGACCCAAATGGACCCTAGGTGAGTTCCAAACTAACCCAATCCATGGTGGACCTCACCAAGTGGTTTAGCCATTGGATAAAGCCTTCCTTCTATTGGATCTCCACTTTAACAAGCTAAAGCAACTCCCCCATCACCATGGCAGCTCCCAAGTACTCAGGTGAGGCTCCACCTGACCCACCTAGCCCACCTAACCCACCCTAGGGTCGATCAAGGACCAATGGAAGTTCAACTCATACTCACTCAAGCCAAATCGAGCTCCTTATAGATAAACAGAAAGGAAACTTTGCACACCAGCCCTTGAGGCTCCTCCCATGGCTCCCTCCACTCAAGTCGAGCCACACTAAGTTGACATGACCCCTCCAGCACCCTGCCAGCCAAAGCAAGCCTACCCATCCCGTCTGTTTCTCACGCACGCTTTCAGCCAATACACACTCAATAATACGAGTGGGAAAGGACACAATTCACACTCTTTAAGCTTAAGAAGCATTTTTGAACTCCCTCAGAGCGATCCCAAGCATTCTCAAGCCCTCCTTGATTGGCATTCCTCCTTCCTGAGCAAAGATAAAATAGGACACCACTCCTCTGAGAAATACTCCACCTCCACTAAATCAAATCCAAATTCCTTGCACCCACACCATCCCCATACCCTATCGAATCCAACTGAATCATCTCCAAGTCTTCTTGAGCACCAGAGATCAGAGTTCGATCAGAGTTGAGGCCTTTGCATGTGTGGATTGGTCAACCGAGCACTCTACCCCAAATCAATCTCAAAACTCCTCAACAAGGGCTCGCCTCAACTAGGCGAAGCTACCTCCTGTGTTGCACCGCTAGACGTTAGCTCCGGTGAGGTAATTTCACAAATTGAGCCTTGTATGGAAAAATGGGTTGGTCTTTTATGAAGAGAATTCGAAAGTCATGAGTTTTTGATTATTGGATGTGTATGTCTCCCTTCCTTGAAGGTGTGAAAAGAATTTGGAGGCAATCCGATCTCGGGTGAGGTCGGATCGAACGAGGGAAAACGGACGGCATCTGTCTTTAGTCGCTCGTGAACGGAATAAATTATGAGCCATCCATTCCATGCGATTGGAATGAATGGCTCTGATTAGATCCCACGATAGATCCTTTGATTCTCTTCCAAAATTGTGGATCGAATCGTGGCCACCCGATCTTAGATCAGATGATCCACAGAGAAAGCGCGTCTGTCGCCATCCGAGTCAGTCTTCGGATGTGATAACTTAAATAGCCACTCTCATCACGCCATGTGAAAAGCTCACTGGATCAGCACGCCGCGTTAACTGCCACGTGGCCCGACAGGATTAAGGCTATAATTAGGCCTAATCAATTTATTTTTAAGCTTGAAAATTCAAAAAAATTATAACTAATTCTAGAAAAATCTAAAAAAAATACAAACTTAGTATTTTGAAGATATTTCAAAGTAGAATCTAGGAAAATTATTATTAATTAATTTTGAATAGTGATTTTGGATTAATTAAGGTTTAATAAATAATTTTAATTAGCTTAATTAATCTCTAATCAGTCATCCAATTAATCTCAAATTTTCTATGGATATTTAGGGGGATGACCTCTACCTCCCTCATTTTTTGGGATTTTATTGGTTACTTAATTAGGAAATTAATTGATTAAGCCATAATCACTCTCTTAATTTAATTATTTATAATTAATGAATGAACATTAACTTAATTAATCATTTAAACCTAATTACCTCTATTGAACAGTAAGATAGGTTAGTGGATGTGATTGAAATACCTTTCCTAATTCATTTCTTATGTTTTCCTTACTTTTAAAATAAAATTAATTAATAGTTAATGAAGTAACTAATTATCTAATTAATTTATTAATCTTCAAGATAAAAATCAAAATCTAATTTAGTGTTTAAAATGATTTAGGGGTTACCTTGTCCTTGATCCTTTTCCCTAAGTTAATTTTATCATTCTAATCAAGACATAATCAAAGTATTTAATCAATTAATTAAAGGTTTAATGAAATTAATCTAAAATCCATTCATTCACATCTAAGCAACCTTAATTAATCTTGGGTAGCTCTATGGGTGTTCAATAATCCAAAGTGAAAGATGATGAAATTATGGTTAGCTCACATGTGTGAGAAAATCATAAAAATAATTAAGTGAGATCCCTTAAGCCTAATTAACTATTAATCATGAGCCAGTTGGGAGCATTACAAATTTACTTTTCATGTGATTGCATATCATATTGACTCATTATTAATTAGTTAATTAACTTAAGGTGATGTAGGTGAGAGTTAATTAATTCACTTAATTCATTCATTAACCTAATTAAACCATAAAATCAATCTAATTTTCTTCATTGAACCAAATTAACTTACACATAGGGAATGATACTAGGATTAGCAAACCTCTTTTACATTTCCTTAAATAAAATCAAACATGAAAAATGAAATGACATTAAAGAACTTTTGTTTGTTTTAAATAGCCTTATTTAGTTTGATTGTTCTTAGGGCTTAGTTGGAGTTGAATGAAATCACATGCTTATGTTGTTTTATTTCTTTCTAATCATGTTAACTATTGTATTCCACTTGTACTCATGCATTCATGTATTTTAAATTAATCAAATGAAAATTTTAGTGTATGGAATAAAATCTCTTTCTTATATTCATGTGCTGATTTGTATAAGTAAGAATGTTAGTGGGTATATTAGTCTGGCCATCCCAGGGATGCACGACTTTAAGTAGCCCCAAGGAGGTTACTACCTCGTTCCCTTGGTGTAGAATAATGGTGACATACCTGTTTGATTTCAGCCTTATGCATTTGGATATTATAATTTAGATAGAACTTTAATTCATTTACACAAAATAAATCAAATGTTTTATTTTTATGACTTATTATTCTCATGGTTCTTTTGTACATTCATATGTATATAAGAAAAGTGGTATATTAGTCTGGATATCCTGGGGCTGTGAGGCTTTGAGTAACCCCAAGTAGGTCTTGTACCTTACGTCCCTGGTGTAGAACAACGACGTCGTACTCACTGAAAACTCTTATACATATGTATGTATGATATGAAAAATGAATAAGAGTCATGAATCAAATAAATAAAATACAACTTTTGCATGGGTTTTCCTATTCTTATAGTTTCTTATACATCTGTATGTATATAATGAAAGTGGTATATTAGTCTGGACATCCCGGGGTTGTGAGGATTTAAGGGGTTGCGAGGATTTAAGTAGCCCTAAGTAGGTCTTGTAGCTTACGCCCTTGGTGTAGAATAATGATGACGTACTTACATAAAATTTTTATACATGTGGATGTGTACTTAGCTAATGAATGAAAACCCTCCTTTTCTATTAAAAGGCATGCATTTATATTTTGTTTATTTGGTTGAGTTGATTGGTCATGTGATTTAAGGTTCTTTCCTTATACTTTTGCATAAGAATTTAAATAGAGCTTTAAATTAATAAGACAAAATCATTCAATCAAATGAAACATTAATTCCAAACACATTCATCATTCAAGTGTGTTAAAATATAAATTACATGTATAGCTATGTTTAAGATTTAATCATATGCATGATATACATGATGGAAAGAAATAAATAAACATGTGTTATGTGATATTAACTCATTCCAACTAACCTTAGGATGCCTTTCTCATTGAATGAGTTCATTTAAAGTAAACTTAAACTTATGATTAATTAAAACATATAATAAACATTCATTAAAGAGAATTAAGCTAATTAACTTGCCTTAGAAATGACTTTAAGGTAGGGATGAAGGAGAGGTCTCCTCTCTTTCTTCTCTTTATAACACTTAGTTGTTAAGTGTATGTCATATGAAATAAAAGAAAACGTTAAGTAAAATCTTCAAACCAACTAAATCACTTAATGACAAACCAACCCTTTATAAATTAAATCCCTCACACTATTGACCTCACTTTTGGAGTGAGCTTTCAACTTCTTCATCTTAGACATATGACTCTTCTTAGACATTAAGAGTTCCTTAGTCTTAAGACACTTCTAGTGATTAGATGAACACTTAACCTAACCCTAGAGACTTAGAAGAGTTAGCCATATGAATAAGTCATGTCTTAGGGGTGTTAGAAAAACTTGCCTACCCTATAGCTTAAACCTAATCCTTGCTGTCTTCTTTCAAATCAAACTTCAAATTCAAGTCAATCTCAAATCATAATCAACCTCAAATGCAAATCAACTTCAAATTCAAATCAACTCCAAACTCAAATCAACTTCAATTCTAAATTAAATCTTAAATCAAAACCTAATTGATTTTCTCAACTTCAAATCTCAAATGATTGAAATCCACGATTGAATTCCAAATTCAAAAATCTTTCCTAAGCCTTTGATACCATCTTATGGACATAGCTTAAATCAAATCTAAATCATTTCAAATTCAAAATTTTTTCTCATAACCCATTTATATTCTCGTTTATATTCACAAATATAAATGAAATAT
This sequence comes from Cymbidium sinense, assembly GCA_021442155.1. Lineage (NCBI taxonomy): Eukaryota > Viridiplantae > Streptophyta > Magnoliopsida > Asparagales > Orchidaceae > Cymbidium > Cymbidium sinense. The sequence goes on from CM038223.1 coordinate 93,429,350, forward strand.
AAATTCAAATACTAAAAACCAAATTCAAAACCCAAACCTAAATCTAACCTAAAACCAACCTATACCGTTTCAAGTCAAATTCTTGAACTTAGCTAAATCATCTTCAAATCAATCCAAACCCTTGGATTTTTCTCTTCAAACAATCAATCCTTAAATCACAAACCAAATTCAATCATAAAATTCAATCATCAAACCAAAACTAAATTCAAAGCTCAAATCCAAATCAAACTCATTTTTATCCTTTGAACTTGAAATTGTCAAATGAATCAAAATCTATTTGACTTCAAATCACTTGCAAATGGATTTATATTTTAATCATAAGTCCATATGTGAGTTCAACCAAACTTGAATCAATCCTTGATCAAGTAAATTGACCCACTTAGGCTCACTTGACCCAAAGTGACCTAAAACACCTTTTTGAGCTAAATTCTAATCCTACCCAAATTGGATTGAACTAAGCCCATCTAAGCCTCACATTATGAGCAAAAATCATCATAAGATGATTAATCACTTAAATTGGGTCAAACCAAGTCAAACCTAGCCTTTGACCAAGTCAACACTTAAACCAAATGAAACCCAAACTAGCCAAAATCCATCATAGGTCAAATTGATTGAAACCATTGATCAAAATCCAAACTAGTCTCCGTCTCCCGCAGGCGAGGACAGGGATGAATCATGGACCGTCCATCCTGCATGTTTTGGATGGACAGTCCTGATCAAATGCTTTAGATCTGATGATTTAATCTTCACTGTCCATGAAAGTACTTAATTAAACCCTTTAGCTTAATTAATCAATAATTATGAGCCAATTGCATTAGGCCCCTTTCTTTTCTAGGTGCATTACTGATTTAAATTCCATGTGGTTGCATATTATATGTTGGATCATAATTGTTAGGTTAATTATGTCAAAGTGGTATAGGTAAGGGGTAATTAATGGACTTAATCTACACCTTAACCTAAACAAAATAAAAAATCAACTTAATTGTTCTAAAAATAAAACTAAAACAACACACACATGAAGGAAATGGATTAGGACCAGTTAACACCCTTTTCATATTTCCTAAATCAAACTCAAAACAAAAAAAATAAGAATCTCTTTAAGAAATATTGATTCTCTTTAAATGATCTTATTTCATAGGATTATCTTTAGAAATTATTTAGGGTGAATGAAGTTACATGCTTACATCACTTTATTTCTTTCCAAACATGCTAAATGTTGTGCGCCATATGAAAATCATGTATTCATATCTTTTGAAAAATCAAAATAAATTAAATATTTTTTATGACAAATTGCATGTTTTGGATAAAGTAAGAATATGAATGGTTATTATCACTATTAAATAAAAAAAATTACTTTTAAAACTTATAAATCAAAGACTACAAATGAATGTATGCTACTTGTAAGTATTTATAAGCTTGCATGTGAATATAGCTTAAAATGTGTTTTATGTGACTTCCTTTTCCTTTCTTAACACGGGGTTGTATAGGATTTGCAAAGTGTATAGTTCATTTGAAAAGATCATAATACTTGCTTAAATTTATCCCTATGCACTCCCATGTCATGAATCAAGAAGGATCTTTATATTGAACATATAAATTATAAACCAAAATCAAACAAATAAACAAAAAACTTTTTCTTGATTCTTCATCCATTCATTTGATTTTGTACATGCACATGTATTTAAGAAAAGTGGTATATTAGTCTGGACATCCCTAGGTTGCGAGGCTTTAAGTAGCCCTAAGAAGGTCTTGTACCTTATACCCTTGGTGTAGAAAATAATGACGATGTACTCACTTATGTCTTTCATACATGTAAATGTGCATTTGATTAATGGATAAAAGAATCCCTCTCTTTTCTACATAACAAAATCATGCATTATGAAGCATCCAAATTTTCTAAAGCAATATCCTTTAGCATTCATCATTAAGGTGTGCTAAATATTTACATTTGCATGTATAGATATGCTTAGGATTTATTCATGTACATGATACACATGTTGGAAAGAAATAAATAGTTTTGTTTTGTGATAGTAATTCACTTTAATTAATCTTAAAATGTATTCCTTATTGAATAGGTTTATTTAGAGCAAATCTAAACTTAGGATTAATTAAAACACATAATAAAATATTAACTAAAAAATCACTAATGAATCTATCTTAGAAATTACTTAAGGTAGGGAGGAAAAAGAAGTTCTCTTCTCTTTTCCTCTCTTTATAATACTTAGTAATTAAGTGTAGGTTCATTCAAACCAAATCAAATCATCAAATAAAATTAATAAATCAACTAAATCACTTAAATGAAACCACCCTCTAAGTTGAATCCTTCACACTTAGAAAATTTTAACACTAAAGCCTAGCTAAGACATACCACACAAGCCTTAAATGGCACACACATTAGGCTAAGTCATTATTTTTAGCTCTATGTTAGGGCATTGCATGATTTGATGCTTGATTTTATTTTGTAATTTGATATTTTAGTCTGGATGTTAGGGTGTATGCATGTAGACTAGATGATAGGATGATCTTAGTCTAATCATTATCTTATGCAGGAGATTGTGCTTAAGGGGCACTGTAATAAAAATAATAAATACTTTTGCAATGCAAGTTGCTGATACCCCTAAGCATAATCTAAAATAGGCTAGGTGGACTTGGTTACCCATGTGTGGGGTGCTAAGTCCAATTTATTCATATACATGCTTGGGATTGTGTAGTTTGTTTAGTTAATCTCTATTTTGCATATTTTAGTTAGATTTATTTTTCCCAGTTTCATGTAATTTTGTAATTAGGATTTGGAATGAATGTTATGGGGCATTAGGATGAACATTGGTCATAAGACTATTTCTTATGCACCATGTGAAGCCTTTGGAGCAACCATATTCCAACCAAACCAAAAGAAAGAAAAGAAAGAAGCAAAGCAAAACATGTAGAAAGAAGAAATGAAAAATGAAAAATGAAGGGTAGAGCTCAGCTACCCAATTTCTTTTCGGTTTTGTGCGGTGGAGCCCGACCACAAAGGCCTTTTATTCTTTTGTGCTAGCTTTATAAATTATTTGATGTTTGTTTAGCTTGTGTATTAAGATGACATATTTTTCCTAGTTTCTTCCTTGCTTTGATGAATGGCCTAGATGCCATTAGGCTCTTGAGAAAAAATAAATTTTCTATCAAATTAATCAACTCAAAAATAAAAAAAATTAACAACTCATAACCTCACCTAAAGCCTAGGTTATAAATCAAGATAAAAAATTTAGCAACCCCTTAGCTGGATATTGTATCTCTCACATCATGCATAAAAAAACATCTTACTTCACTCTTGCTTATGGAGGGCTTCCACCTTTGCCAGGGAACTTGGCTTGACCTTTAAGAGCCATGGTAGAAACATACCTTTTCTTGCTAATTTTGGCCCATAACCAATTTATCATGCATTAGGCATATGAATCCCATAGCTTGTGTCAAATTAATTATCCAAAAATGAAAAAAAAACATAACAAAAAGTTGCATTATATTTAAGTCATTAATCATGCCCTACATGATTTAGTCTCTTAAGAAGTGTGTTTAAGGACTTAATCTCTTTCTAAATAAATAACAGCCTAGCTATCTTGCAAAAGCATATGACTTGCTTACATGTATTTAAAATCATAGGAGGAGTTAATTAGCGGCCACCCCCAGGCGGTTGTAAGTCCAATAGTCGGGTGGTTTATCCTCTCTTATGGATGTAAACCAAATACCCATTTTCTTTATAGATTTAGGTCGTGCCTTGGCCCTCGCCAAAGCTCCCTAGATTTAAGATCTGAGGATGTTGTTTCCTTTACGGGCTACAAGCATAAATCCTCACCTCTCAGGCATTTCTATAATCTTGTATCATGAAATATTAAGTCCTAGATTTCTAATAAAAATTCAACTCAAATAAATAATTCTCTTCAAATTCAAAAATATAAATCCCAACCATAGGATAGTTTGGGATGCTTACTAGGCTTCCTAGTATCATAAGCATCCCCTACTTATTTCCCTTTGATTTTGATAGTAACTCCTTCCTCTTGATCAATCCCACTTGATCTTCCAAAACTAGACCATTTGATTGACAGTCCTATCTTTGAAATTTGACAATGATCATTTAACATAATTGAGAGTATTCTAAAGGAATCTCATTCCTTAAGATGTAATTAACTATGGGTGCTTGCCTCCATAGGAAACTTAATGAACCTGATTTAAAATAAATCCTGGTTTACTTTTTCATATAAAGTATGTGAAGAATCTCTGGTACATTTGAAGACCCATTGTCCTTAGGAGTCATTATTAAGGTGATTAAGTCCATTGTAGGATGGTGACTTCTATCTCGCAAGATAGTACATCATTCCTCAATGTCATACCTAATCACCCTAATAAGAACATCTGCGGATCTATGTGGTGTCCAACAAAGAAGAGTTTTATTTTTGTCTTCATTTAATTTATTTTTAGATGAAGATAAGAATAAAAAAAATTCACCACACACACTTAGCAAATTATAACTCTAAAGCCTATTTAGGACATACCACACAAGCCTTAACATACACACATATTAGATTAAGCCACCACTTCTAACTCTATGTTAGGGTAGTGTATGGTTTGATGTATGCTTATTTTGTGAGGTATTGTTGTAGATTGGATGTTATGGTATATGCCCGTAGACTGGATGGTAGGCCGCCATTAGCCTAATCATTTTTTCTACAGGGGGTTGTGTTTAAGGGGCCGTAATAATAAAATATAAATTCTCTTGCTGTACAGGTTGCTTAGCCCTTAGCATAATCCAAGTTAGGACAGGTGGGCTTGGTTACCCATGTGTGGGGTGCTAAGTCAAAATTATTCATATAATTGCTTGGGTTGTATGGTGTGTTTAGCTAATATTTATCTTGCTGGTGTAGCTAGATTTAATTTCCTTCTTAATATAATTTTGCATTAGGATTAGGATAAGTGTTATGAGAGATTAGGATGAGCATTGGTTACAAGACCAAGTCTTATATACCATGTGATGCCTTTGGAGCAAGCACATCTAAATCAAGTCAAAAGGAAGAAAGAAAGGAAGAAATAAAGAATGAAGAAAGAAAGAAAGAAAGGGAATCAAATAAGAATGAAGATTGAAGACCTCCATAACATTCATAATTTGTAATTGTAACTATTCTTTTGTAATTTGGGTTGTATAAGAGTAGAGCTTGACTACACACATTTCTTTTCAGGTTATATGATGGTACCCAACCGCACCGCCCTCTTATTCTTTTGCAATAACTTTATAAAATTATTTGATGTTTTGTTTAGCTTGTGCATTAGAAAAAGCATACATTTTCATAGTTTATTTATGATTGGTGATTATTGTATGGCCTGGATGCGATTAGGCTCTTAGGATAAAAATTATATTTTCTACCCTAATTAAAAACTCATAACTAAATTTTATAAAGCAACTTATAACTTCACATAAAATATTAGGCATTAAATCAAGATAATAAAAGATTTAGCAACCCCTTAGCTTGATGTTGTATGTTTAATATTATGCATATCATGTTATTTCACTCTTGTTAAGAGAGGGCTTCCATCTTTGCCAAATAATAAAGGCTTAACCTTTTAGAGCCTTTGATGGAAAGACACCTCTTTCTCTTTTGATTTGACCCACAATCAACTTTTTATGCATTTAGGCATATAAAATCTTATAGCCTGTGTCAAAATAAAGAGTCCAAAATCAAATAAAATTTGATAAAATTTGCATTAGATTAAGTCATTATTCATACCCCTCATGCTCTAGTCTCTTAGGGAGTGGGTTTAAGGACTTAGTTTCTTTTCTAAATAATAAAAACCTAGCCATCTTGCAAAGCATAAGACTTGCCTACATGGATTTAAAGCATAAGAGGAGTTAGCTGGCTACCACCGCAGGTAGTAATAAGTCTAACAGTTAGGTGGTTTACTCTCTCTTATGGAGATAAATAATATACCCATTTTTACCTTAGATTTAGGTCGTGCTTTGACCCTTGCCAACGCTCTATAGATTTAGGATTCGAGGTTGCTATTTCCTTATGGGGCTACTAGCATAAATCCTCACCTCTTAGATATTTCTACAGTCTTGTATTGTGGAATCATAAGTCATAGATTTCTAATGAAATGTCAACTCAAACATATAAACTCTCTTCAATTTAAAAAATATAAAGCTCAATCATAGGATAGTTTGGGACACTCACTAGGCTTCATAGTATCATAAGAATCCCCTAATTATCATTTTTTGGCTTCGATAATGAATCTATCCTTTCGATCTATCCCATTAAAATTTTTAAATATAGCCAATTTATTGATAGTCCTATCTTTGAATTCTTTGGAGATAACAATCACCTACTTTAATCGAGAGTATTCTTAAGGGATTCATTTATTCATCCATGTAAAGTAGGGGAAAAATCTCTGGTATATTCGAAGACCCATAATGCCTTAGGAGTCCTTATTAAGTGATTAGGTCCATTATATAGTAGTGTTTCTATCTCTCAAGATAGTACACTATTCCTCAATGTCATACCCGATTACCTAAATAAGTACACCCTCAAATTTATGTGGTATGCCCCCCCCCCAATAAACAAAAAACCTTAAAAATAAAAAACTGAAAATAAACACCACAAATTTTTCTGGTAACTCCACTGGGGATGGTTCCTCTCTCCATCTCTACTAGACGATTATTGTCTCCAAGCATCGATAGTGAACTTACATTTTATGTGAGCCAAAGCTTATCTTTCTTTTTGTTGGCACTTAGCTTATTTTATTCTTAAATCAAAGCTAGCCAACATCCCTTAGGTTTTAGGACCTCACTCCATATAGGTCTTGAAACCCCTATTGGGTTCCCCAATAAGTAAATAATAAACAAAATTAACTAATGAAAGGAGATGAATAAGAATTTAGAACCTCCTTACCACTAGCTTGGTAAGGCAAGGTTCATCTTATATGTAATGAAATAAACTCTTTTGCAAAGTGCCACTTTCCAAAATCACCTTTCACAAAACTCACATAATCAAACCCCCATCAAACAATCCCTATGGCTATGATTGCTACATGGAGGTTCTTTTCAAAAGCACATTCTTGAAAATGACCATACCCATTCAACATATCAAAATTATTGAATGAGGAATCCATTTTTCAAATAAAATCATAGCATAAAATTGAAACTTCATTTAACATATTTCATATATGTTAGAATTCTAGCTTCCCTCTTTTCAAGAACAAATCATGCCATATTTCATTCCGACTTAACATATCCAATTGTTAAGTAAGAATCTCTTTTTTAAAATCAAACATAAATTTGATCTCCACTTAACATGTTTAATTTCTTAAGTGAGGTTCTCATTTTCAACACATACATTTGGCCTTCACTTAATATATCCAATTTATTAAGTGAGGGTCTCATTTTCAAAACATGAATTTGACTTTCACTTAACATATCCAAGTTGTTAAGTGAGGGTCTCATTTTCAAAACATACATTTGGCTTTCACTTAGCATAAACCAATTTATTAAGTGAGAGTCTCACTTTCAAAACATGAATTTGACCTTCACTTAACATATCCAATTTGTTAAGTGAGGGTCACATTTTCAAAACATGAATTTGACCTTCACCTAACATATCCAATTGGTTAGGTGAGGGTCTCACTCACAAAACACAAATTTGACCTCCACTTAACATATTTAATTTGTTAAGTGAGGGTCTCATTTTCAACACATACATTTGACTTCCACTTAACATATTAAATTTGTTAAGTGAGGGTCCCATTTTCAAAGAAAAGCAAATATATCTCACAATCAAATTTGACCTCCACTTAACATATTCAATTTGTTAAGAGAGGGTCTCATGTTCAAAGCTTAAATTTGACCTCCACTTATCATATTCAATTTGTTAAGTGAGGGTCTCATTCTCAAAACATAAATTTGGCTTTCACTTAACATATCCAATTTGTTAAGTGAGAGTCTCATTTTCAAAACATAAATTTGACCTCCACTTAACATATTCAATTTGTTAAGTGAGGATCTCATTTTCAAAGCATAAATTTGGCTTTCACTTAACATATCCAATTTGTAAGTGAGAGTCTCATTTTCAAAACACAAGTTTGAGTTTCACTTAACGTATTCAATTTGTTAAGTGAGGGTCTCATTTTCAAAACATACATTTAGGCTTTCACTTAGCATACCTAATTTGTTAAGTGAGAGTCTCATCTTCAAAGCATATATTTGGTTCTACTTAACATACCAAATTTGTTGAGTAAGAATCACATAATCATGTCATATTTGATTCCCACTTAACATACTAAATTTGTTAAGTAAGAATCCCATTCTCAAATCATGTCATACTTTTATTTCCACTTAACATACCAAAATTGTTAAGTGGGAGTCCCATTTTCAAACATATATCAATCACATTTGACTTTCACTTAATATACCAAATTTGTTAAGTGAGGGTCTCATTTTCAATAAACATTTGATTCCTACTTAACATACCAAATTTTTTAAGTAACGATCCAATTTTTCAAATCATATTACATTCGAGCTTTCACTTAACATACCAAATTTGTTAAGTGAGAGTCTCATTTTCAAAGAAAAGCAAATTTATCTCACAATCACAATTGACTTTCACCTAACATACTAAATTTGTTAAGTGAGAGACTCATTTTTAAATACAAATCAAGCATATGCGGCCTCTACTTAACATGCCAAATTTGTTAAGTAAGAAGTCACATTTTCAAGTCAATATATCACACAATCAATTCTCATAAGCAAAAATATTTCAAACACATAATCATAACCTCTTCTTAGCATACCTAAATTTATTAAGCAGAGGTTCTTTCAAATCATCAATATTTTCAAACAAGATACCCCAAATGTAAATATCGCCAAAAATCTCTCAAATTTTTGAACCCACCCAACCTACTAAATTGGTTGAGTATGGGTTCTAAAATCAAAATCAAATGACAAAGACTCTCCTCCAAACATCCAAATCTCTCCAATGAACCCCACTTAACATATTTGAATTGTTGAGTGTGGGTTAAAAACTCCAAATCTCTATTATTTTCTTGGGACAAATATTAAAGCAGAAATCTAACTCAAGTTATATTTCAACACATGCAAACGTACAGTGCAGACCAGTCAGTGCAGTTTATTTTTACAATCAGTACACATAGCTTCTCAGAGGCTCATCTTTACCTTTTCATTCGAGATGGATTTGGCCTTGGATCGGGCCAGCCTCTCTAAGACTGACTCAACCCACCTGGTTTTCTTCGGCCAAGGATTCAAAGGAGCATGTGTTACTTGTGAGGGGGCGACCCTCACCACTGTCAGTCGGGATGAGGTGGTTGAGCAGAAGCGAGTCATCCATATTGCCATGCCCTTTGATTCTGAGTACCCTCCATTAAAGAGGAAGGCGTAGTGGTTCCTACACCCCGTTCAGTGATAGTTCCAGCACCTGCCCATCTAGTTGTCCCCACCATTGCTCCAGCGAGAGTTACTACCTCCTCATTGGTCACCCCCCAAAGGGGAAGATTATCTTAGCCTCTGAGATAGTCTCCTCCACTTTCGAGGTGGGTAGTAATTCCCGCTCGGTCTTGTTCACTCATACTAAGTGCTATAATAAAAATTGAAATATTAAGCGAGCACAAGGCAAAGAGGGTGTCAAAATTGACCGACTTGATACACCTAACCCGACTCAAAAAATTCGGGTTTGGGTTGACCCGAAAAATTTTTGGGTCGGGTTCGGGTTGAAGAAATTGACCCGAATATTTTTCGGGTCGGTTTCGGGTTGACCCTCCAACCCGAAACACCCAAATTTGACCCGAAATGACCCGATTGATCCGAACTTGACCCAAAATTGACCCGAAATCGACCCGAAATCGGCCCGAAATTGACCCGAAATCGGTTCGGGTCATTTCGGTCAATCAGTTGAAATCGGTCGGTCCGGTTGAAGTTTTGACCCATTTCAAAATCGGGTTGGGTTGGTCAACATTTTTCGTGTCGTTAGTTTGGTCGGACCCAACCCACACCCAAATTGACACCTGGCGACAAAGAACTTGATGCTACATCCCATGTAGCCAAGGAGGGTTCTCCCCGTGTGTTCTCTCCACTTCTGACTAGCAATAAATTTCACCCCCTCTCTACCTCAGATGGAGACGAAAATTACTAGAGGATTGCTACTTTTCCTCCACCATCAGTATACTATGAGATACCGGATAGGGAGCACAGGAGGCCCTATGCTGGACTTAGGACTGTTCTACACCAGGTCAGTAGAGCATACGGATGCTCGAAGTTCGGTACCTTATTTTATTTGCAATCGGTGATCCCTAGGAGTGTCAGAGAGAGACAGAGCTGTGGAGGCTTGAGCATCTACTTAGGCAGGTAGGAGAGAGCGACAGAGGTATGCCAAGCAGTCGGTAGCCTCTATTTTAATGAATTTTCTTGATCATCACCCCGTCAGGGTCGATCATTTAGATATGATTGTTCTTACAGGTGCAACCCACTGCATGCAGATATCTCCTGTTGAGGGGTAGTCGATGTTACCCTCACACTACTCCCCTCATCTTCTACTATCACCCGTATAGCTCACAACATCTACCACTCCTGCCAAGATTCAGAAGCCCCCATTTAGGGAGAGACCTTCCCATTTAGTGATCCAACTATAGTCCAGGGATCTCGCTCCCTCCATCCCACCTATTGAGGTGAGATCGAGCTCCCCTGTTTGACCCTCTACCTCAGCTATGGTTCGACAGGAGTGGCGACCCCACAACATGGTGGTCACATCACCACAACCATCACCATCAGAGCTAGTGAAATTGATAATTGCAGAGGGGGAAGGGGACAGTTTTGCAGTTCTCATGGCAGTGGATCTCCCCAGGGACTCCACTCCACTGATGAGCAGTCATGAGCATAGCTCTTCTAATGAGCATGACCCTTCTAGAGCTAGCACTCCAGTGGTAAGTAGTGTTAGATGCATCTCTGTTAGTGAGCACAAACCCTCTACCAGTCAGCAGCATGTGTTTATACCGGCATAGTTATACCACTCCTTAGACAACATTTTAGCACAGTACTTTGTAGAGAAGAGAGAACTTCTAGGGAGTGATCGGTTAGATTATGAGGGGGGAAAGATCAGCTTTGATCCTGATGAGGATGACCTTCTTGAGGATTCGACAGAGGTCCATATGGTCGATACTAGGGGCTTCCTCCATAGAGACCAGCATAATCAGGAAGATATTGCAGTTGAAGAAGACGACACTGTCCATTCAACTCAGCACATCCTCTAGCAGCTAAGAAAGAGGGATGATCATATTGATAAAATGGAGAAGAAGATTGAGGAGTTGATGGAAGTGGTGTCAGCATTGCAGAATTCAACCCCAGTTTCATAACCTTCTCTCATAGTAGCCGATGGAGCAGAGTTGACACACACTTCAGATCATCATAGATGTGCCCCTGCCTAGGAAGACAATGGTAGCTTGCATAGGTAGGTGGTGGATAGCACCTCCATACATGAAAAAGATATTAAAAATATGGTTGAGCAGCAGCTGAGGGATGTGTTGGCGCAAGCCCGAGATGGCTCATATGTTCCGAAGGGTAGACCCTACCCAAAGAAATTTGATGTTTTCCAATATCCTAAAAGTTTTGTACCTTCTTACTTCAAGATTTTTAATGGCAGTGAGAACCCTAGCTAGTACATTTCACACTTCAAGGCCGACTATTGCAACACCGGAGGTAGCGACACCCTTCTCTTCAAATTATTTATCAACAGTCTAGCGGGTGTTACATTTGATTAGTATGCTGAACTATCTAATGATTCGATAAAGACATTTATTGAGTTAGAGCACCTCTTTATTAAGAGGTTTGCTGGAGCTCAGCAAAGGGTTATTGTAGGCAACCATGTTGTAGCCAAATACAATCCAAACGAGTTCATTATTGATTACATTCTCAGGTGATGAAACCTGAGTATGAAATGTGAACCTCAGCTGTCTGAACAACATGCCATTGAGATTCTACTCAAGAATATCCATGGCCTGATTGCTTTTATGGTTAAGGGGTTTATAATCAAAACCTTCAAGAAACTAATCAACAAGGTGGCTAGTCTATAAGAGGAAGCCAGGCAGTTGCCTTTTCATGACCAGTCAGCCAAACCTAAACCTGAGAAGGCATTTGAGAAGAAGCTAGGGGTAGTCACAATAGTTAGTAAGGGGAAGTAGCCAGCCAAGATTTAGTCAGATAGGCCTCGAGCTCAGCATCCTCCTCTACCACCACCTTGGCCGTCATACTGGCCACCTCAGTTGCCACAGCGGCCTCCATAATCACCTGCTCAGCAGTATCCTCATCAGCATCATCAGTAGCAGTATTCCTACCCACCACCTGGTAGCTATCACTTACCTACTCTTGTTGATAAATTGAATGAACCTTATTCATTCAAGAGGGAGGTAGTTAAGAAGATCTTTAAGAATCTCTTAAAGAAGCCTAATTTCCAGTTATCATAACCTAGGAGGTTGGAGGAAGTGGACTAGAGTCATGATCCAAACTATTACCCCTGCCACCGCATACTAGGTCATGTCTTAGAAGATTGTTTTACCTTTAAGGACTGGCTTGAGCATAGCTTCAAGTCGGGTGTCATTGTCATCCCTAAGGAATACCTACTAGAACAATCTTCTAGTTATGTTGGAGTAATTCTTGGGGATACAAGCAATCTTCTTAAGATAGAGGAAGGTTGGGATATCTTCCTATCTTGAACCTCCAAGAAAATTATTTCTATGATTAGAAAAGTACCCTTGCAGGTGCCTGAAGTAGCTCAAACCTCTAACTCCAAGGAATATTTGCAAGTTACTAAGGATAACTCGAGGGAGATAGAAGCCCATCAGCAGCAACGACAGCTTCCACTTGCCTGGGATAGCACATTAACGCAACCACTGACTGAGTCTAGCACTCCTTCCACAGTTGCAACCATAGTTCTTCCAGCCAGCTCTTCTTCTAGCAGCCGTACTATATTAATGGAGGGGGTGCCAAATCCCTCACTCTACTTACTTTACTTGATTTCTATTTTATACCTTCATCCAAATCTAAGAAATCAATGAAGAAAGATGATTCTAATTACATCTGTGTCACTTCTGATGATCTTCCTGAGTTTATTCCTTTAGATAGCTCTCCAAGTCTAATAAATAATAACTTTATTTTTATCACTCTTCTTCTGATTTAGAAATGGATTATTCATTCCTAAATCATTCGAGTTTGCCCATTGAGATTGATTTAGAGTCATCCGACTCCGATGATCCCATAACAGAAGCTGTAGGTGAACTTGATGAGCAGGTAGAACTTTTCTCTAAACCATCTCATGAAGTCACTGAAGTTAACATTTGCAGTGAAAAAGTTTTACCTCCTAGGGTAGCACCTCAGGATAAGGATAAACAAGTCATTGGTTCTAATGATCAAGAAGCCCCTCCATAGGATGCTCCACTTATGGAGGACCAGCCTAGAGTTGACTATAATGTCCTCACTCACCTAAGAAAGTTGCCAGCTAAACTAAGCATATATGATGCCTGTGGTGTTTATTTTTTTTTTATGTGTGTTTGTGTGAGGGGACACCACGCAGATCTATAGATGTACTAATTAGGGTGATTGGGTATGATAATAAGTAATAGTATACTATCTCGAGAGATATAAGTCACTTCCCTATAATGGACCTAATCACCTAATGAGGACTCCTAAGGCATGAAAAAGTAAAATAGGGTTTATTTAAACTGGATTCATTAAGTTCCCTATAGAAGCAAGCCACCATAATTAATTACATCCTAAGAAAAATGAATCCCTTAAGGATACTCTCGATTAAAGTAAGTGATTATTGTCTCCAAAGAATTCAAAGATAAGACTATCAACGGATTAGTTGTATTTTTAAAAATGAAGTGGGGGCGATCAAAAGGGAAGAGTTCTTATCGAAACCAAGGGAGATGAGTAGGGAGTGCTCATGATACTAGGAAGCCTAGTGAGCACTCCAATCTATCCTATGGTTGGGCTTTATGCATTTGAATTTGAGAAGATTTATTTATTTGAGTTGAATTTTTATTAGAAATCTAGGATTTATAATTCCACAATACAAGATTGTGAAAATTCCTAAGAGGTGAGGATTTATGCTTGTAGCTCATAAAGGAAAATAGTAATCTTAGATCCTAAATCTTGGGAGCTTTGGCGAGGGAAAAAGCATGACCTAAATCTAAAGAGAAAATGGGCATATAGTTTACCTTCATAAGAGAGGTTAAAGCACCCAACTGCTAGGCTTACTATAGCCTGGAGTGGCAGCTAGCTAACTTCTCCTATGCTTTAGATCCATGTAGGCAAGTCATATGCTTTGCAAGATGGTTAGGCTATTGTTTGCTCAGAAAAGAAACTAAATCCTTAAACACACTCTCTAAGAGATTAGATCATGAAGAGCATGAGTCATGACTTAAATCTAATGCAAATTGTCAGATTTAATTTAATTTTTGGACTTTTATTTTGACACTAGCTGTAGGATTTTGTATTCCTAAATGCATGAGAAATTGGTTGTGGGCTAAATGAGGAGAGAAAAAGGTATTTTTCCATTAAAGGCTCTTACAAGTTAAGCCTTTATTCTCTGGCACATATAGAAGCCCTCTCTTAGCAAGAGTGGAAGAATATGATATGCATGATATTATAAATTCAATGATCCAACTAGGGGGTTGCTAAAAATTTTATTATCTTGATTTAATTCCGAAGCTTTTATGTGAGGTTATGAATTATTTTAAAATTTTAGTTATGAGTTCTTATTAGGATAGAAAATTTATTTTTATCCTAGGAGCCTAATCGCATCCAGGTCACACAACAATTACCAATCATACAAAAACTATGAAAATGCATGTATTTTTAATGAACAAGCTAAACAAAACATCAAATAATTTTTATAAAGCTATCGCAAAAGAATAAAAGGCGGCGGGTCTGCATATGCATAAACAGTGATGTAGAGCTCTACCCTTATACATCCCGGTACAATGAAGAATAATTACAATTACAGAATGATAAGTGTTATGAGGGTCTTCATTCTTCATTCTCCATTCTTCACTCTTCATCTTTCACTTCTTCATTTTTGATTTGCTCCATTTCTTTCTTTCTTTTAGCTTGAGTAAGATATAGTTTGCTCCAAGGGCATCAAATGGTATATAAGACATGGTCTTATAACTAATGCTTATCCTTAATCCCCAATAACACTTATCCTAATCCTAATGTAAAAATTACATTAAAAAGAAAGGAAAGTAAATCTAGTTACACCTGTAAAATAAATATTAGCTAAACACATCATACAACACAAGCAAAATAATTTGGACTTGGCACCCCACATAACACAAGTCCAAGTTTTGTCTAGGCTATGCTTTGGGGCTAAGTAAAGCAACAAAAAATTTATATTTATATATATTGATACATATATGATGCATACACATAACTAAAATAATATATCACAAAACTAAACATTCATCAAACCATGCACCATCCTAACATAAAGCTAGAAATAGTGACTTAGCCTAATGTGCATGTGTTAGAGCTTGTGCGGTATGTCCTAACTAGGCTTTAGGGTTATGATTTGCTAAATATGAAGGATTTAATTTATAAAGGGTTGATTTCCCTTTAAGTGGTTTAGTTGATTTGGGGATTTTTACTTAATGTTTTCTTTTGTTTCATATAGCCTACACTTAGTAACTAAGTGTTATAAGGAGAAGAAAGAGAGGGAAAGTCTTTCTTTTATCCCTACCTTAAGGAATTTCTAAGGTAATTACATTAAAAGGAAAGAAAGTAAATATAATTACACCTGCAAAATAAATGTTAGCTAAACACATCATACAACTCAAGCAGTTATATGAATAATTTAGACTTGGCACCCCACACATGGGTAACCAAGTCCACATGTCCTAACTTGGGCTATGCTTAGGGGCTAAGCAATCTGCACAGCAAAAGAATTTATATTTTTATTACAACGGCTCCTTAAGCATAGCCCCCTACATAAAATATGATTAGGCTAATATCAGCCTAACATTCAGGCTACACACATACACCCTAACATCCAGTCTAAAAATAATACATCACAAAATTAAATATTCATTAAACTATGCATCGTCCTAACATAAAGCTAGAAA
Organism: Cymbidium sinense; assembly: GCA_021442155.1. Classification (NCBI taxonomy): domain Eukaryota; kingdom Viridiplantae; phylum Streptophyta; class Magnoliopsida; order Asparagales; family Orchidaceae; genus Cymbidium; species Cymbidium sinense. Next base: position 93,445,490 of record CM038223.1, read on the forward strand.
TAATGACTTAGCCTAATGTACATGTGTTAGAGCTTATGTGGTATGTCCTAACTAGGCTTTAAGGTTATGATTTTCTAAATATGAAGGATTTAATTTATAAATGGTTGATTTTCCTTTAAGTGGTTTAGTTGATTTGAGGATTTTTACTTAATGTTTTCTTTTATTTCATATAGCCTACACTTAGTAACTAAGTGTTATAAAGAGAAGAAAGAGAGGGAAAGTCTCTCTTTTATCACAACCTTAAGTAATTTAATGGTACTTTGATTAATGAATTTTTTTTAATGAATGGTTTATTATGTGTTTTAATTAATCATAAGTTTAGATTCATTCTAAATATCCCTATTCAATAAGAAATGCATCTTAGGATTAGTTAGGGTGAATTACTACCACATGACACACACCCATCCATTTCTTTCCATCATGTATATACATATGCATAATCCTATGCATACCTATACCTGCAATGTAAATCTTAGCTTACTTTGATGATGAATGCAAGGAAATGTGTTTTTAAATTTGGATGCTTCATTTGTTAATTGAATTATGAATGCATGTTTTTATTATATAAAAAGAGAGATTTTTCACTCATTAGCTAAATGCACATCCACATGTATAAAAGTTATAAGTGAATACAATGCCATTATTTTCTACACTAGGGGCATAAGGTACAAGATCTACTTAGGGCTACTTAAAGCCTCGCAGCCCCAAGATGTCCAGACTAATATACCACTTTTCTTAGATATGTAAATGTATGAATAGCTACAAGGATAAGGAAATCCATGCACAAAATCATGTTTTATTTATTTGATTTTTGATTCTTTATTTATTAGCCACATCACACATGCATGTGTATAAGAGTTTTAAGTGAGTACGATGCCATTATTTTCTATACCAGGGGTGTAAGGTATAAGACATATTTAGGACTACTTAAAGCCTAGTAGCCTCGGGATGTCCAAACTAATATACCACTTTTCTCAAATATATATGAATGTACAAAAAGAACAAAATGGACAAGGAATCATGCAAGAAATAATGTTTGATTTGGTTGTATGGTTTACATGTGCAATGTGAAATTCTTCCTAGGTCTTAACATAGAAATGCATAGGAATAGATTTAGGCAAGTGTTATGTTCTTTTCAAATGAACTATACACTTTCAAATCCTATGTGAATCCAAATTAAAGTAGGGAAAGATTACTTTACATTATACATATTATACTATCATTACATGTAAGCTTATAAATATTTGTAACTAGCATTACTTCATTTATAATCTTTGATTTATAGATTTTGAAAATAGTTTTTAGTTTAATAGTGATAATAGACACTCATATCTTTAATTTTAGCCAACACATACAATTTGACATGAAAGGTAACATTTCATTTAATTAATTTTAAAAGAAATGAATGCATGATTTCATATGGCAAGCAGTATTTAGCATGATTGGAAACAAATAAAGGAATGTAACCACATGATTTCATTCATCCCTAATTAATTCTAAGGACAATCATATTAAATAAGGCTATTTAAAATAAATTCTTTAAAGACATTTTTAACTTTGAGTTTCATTTGATTTAGGAAATATGAGAGAGATTTGATAATTCTAGCCTAATTCCCCATGTGTGAATTGATTTGATTTAATGAAGAATAATTAAATTAATTTTATATTTTGATTAGGTTAAGGTATGAATTAAATGAATTAGTTATCCCTTACATATATCACTTTAAGTTAATTAACCAGTTAATTATAAGCCTACATGATATGCAACCACATGAAAAATAAATTTGTAATGCTTCTAAGCAATGAAAGGGGCCTAATGCAATTGGCTTATGATTATAATTAACTGAAAGGATCTCACTTAACTACTTTTATTATTTTCTCACACATGTGAGCTAATCATAATTTCATTATCTCTCACTTTGGGTTATTGAACACCCAAAGTGCTACCCAAAAGCTAATTATGGTTGTTTAGATGTGAAGGAAATTTAAATTAAGTAATTAGGTTCATTAACCCATTTTTTATTAATCATAAACATCTCCAATTAAGGAAATGAAATGGACTAAAGGAAAGAGATTAAGAAAGAGGCCTTGATCTCAATCCCTAAGCCCTTCACTTAATAACTTAGGCTCTGATCTTTATATTTAAGTTTAATTAATTAATTAAGCTATTAATTACATCATTAATCCTTAATTAGATTAATTCCAAAAGTGAAGAGAACTTAGGAAGTGAATTAAAGAAATATCTCAATCGCATTTCCTAAGCTCCCTTAATGTTCAACAGAGATAATTAAGCTTAAATAATTAATTAAAGCACTGTTCATTTACTAATAATCACTAATTAAATTAAAAGAGTGATTAAGACTTAATTAAGTGATTTCCTTAATTAAGCCACTAATTAAATCTCAGAAAATTAGGAGAGGCAGAGGTCATCCCTCTAAATATCCATAAAAAGTTTATGATCGATTAGGTGATTAATTAAGGAGTAATTAAGCTAATTAAGTTTTTAATGAAACTCTAATTAAGATAAAATCACTATTCAAAATTAATTAATAATAATTTTTCTAGATTCTACTCTAAATACCTTTAAGATGAGCCTATGTTTGAATTTTTTGGATTTTTCTATAATTAGTTATGATTTTAGGAAATTTTAGTATTAAAAATAAATTAAATAACCCTAATTAAACCCTTAATACTGTAGGGCCATGTGGTTGCTGACGCGGTGCGTTGACATGGCACACTTTCCATGTGGCATGATGGGATTGGTTATTTAAGTTGCGACATCCGTGCGCTAACTCAGCAGCGGCGGACACCCTTTCTCTATGGGTCGTCCGATCTAAGATCGGACGGCCAAGATGAAACTCACAGTTTAAGCTAAGAAGTACATTAGATCTAACATGATTTGATCATACCTATCCATTCCAATCACATGGAACGGACTGCGCATGATCCTTCCCCTTTGTGAGCGATGAAAGATGAACATCGTTCATCTTTCCCCGTTCAATCTGAGCTCTCCCGAGCTCAGATTGGGATCAAAATGATCCCATTCCTTTGGAAGGAGGGGGGATGCATATCTAACGATCAAAATTGCATGGGATGATAATTCCCTTCGAAAAAGACCAATTGAAAATCGCTTATAGCTATGATTTTGAACAATTACCTCGTCGGAGGCTATCACCAGTGCTTCCAAATACAGAGGTAGCTTCATCTAGTAGAGATGAAGCCTTGTTGAAGAAATCCGATCTTGATTGAAATGGTTTGCTCGGTCAACCAAGCTCCTCTTCAATGGCAATCAGTCTTGATCTAAGTTGCACTTCCCGTGGCTTTGAAGCTTGGAAAATGACTCGATTGAGCTCGACAAGGTGTGGTGAGGGTGTGGGTAAAAGGAATTTGGGTTTGGTGAGGGAGTATTGCTCAGAATGGGGATGCCCTATTTCAGCTTTGCACGTAGAGAAGAAATGCTGATCGAGGGAGCTCAGGGAGACCTTGGGAAAGTTCTTCTGAGGATTCCAAATTACTCTAGGGTTGAATGGGATTGAAAGCTATCCAAAACCAATTGAATTGAGGTAGTATATCCCTCAATTGTGCCAGGTGGACGGACATGATCATTTTCATGAATTCTGTCAATTTGTCATTGTCAAGTCTTTGGAGGGATCATGGTTAATTCGAGGTGGCATGCCATGAGTGGCCGAAGCCATGTCAGGGGTCTCAAGGCTTGATATGGGCAGGTGGGAGGGGATTTAGTTCTCCTTGCACCCATCGGGTTTGGCCATGGATGGGGGAGAGTGAGCTTGGCTTGGTGAGTTTCTTTTGGTCTAAGGTAAGTCCTACGGTGCTCATAGTGGGCTAGTGAGCTCTAGGGATACCTCATTTGGTAAAAGGAGGGTTGTCATAGGGAGTGCAAAATGGATTTTTCCACTCAGAGTAGGAATCCAAGGTGGAAGCTTTGTCCATTGAGTAGTCAACTTGGGATGAGTTTGTTTGGCTTTTGGGTTAACTTGGGAGTGGCCTAAGGCTAGTTTGGGAATGCTAGGCCAATAGGATTCCATGGCTTGGTTTTTGACATGAGCTCATTTGGTCAAATGGGATCATGGGTTAGGTTGTTAAGTTGACCAATTGGTCAAATTGGTAAAACCAAGGCTTAGGTCTAAATCATGATTTGGAATGTTTTGGTGTGATTAATTTGGTATGGTTTGGCTTAGGTTTGCATTTGACTCATTTGGATTCAAAAGGGTTAAATTGGTCAAGTTGATCAATTTGGCTAATTTGACCAAATTGTGTTGGGTTAGGTGTTGAGTCAAGTTCAATTGGTTGATTGAAAATAATTGTAGGCATTGGTTTGGTTAAATTTAGAATTAATTTGAATTTTGGTCAATGTGAGCTTTTAGGTAAATTTGGGCTAGGTTGGGTTGAGTTGACCAATTAGTCAACTTGGGCTCAATCATGACTTTGGTCAACTTCAACAAGTGATTTGGAATGAACTTGAGCCATTGGTTGTAATCAATTTGGGTTGAATCATGATTTTACCTATTTTGGCTTTTTAGGCCAACTTCGATCAACTTAGGCCAAGTGGCCAATTAGGCTTGGTTTGGCTCAATTGATGAATTGGTCATGTTCAATCATTGACCATGAATGGGTTTGGATCAATGGTTTCAATTAATTTACCATATGGTGGATTTTGACTAGTTTGGGTTTCATTTGGGCTAAGTGTTGACTTGGTCAAAGGCTAGGTTTGACTTGGTTTTACCCAATTCAATGTGGTTGATCATGATTGAGGTTTAGATGGGCTTAGTTCAAAAAGGTCTTTTAGGTCTTTTAGGTCACTTTGGGTCAAGTGAGCCTAAATGGGTCAATTGGCTTGATCAAGGCTTGATTTAAGTTTAATTGAACTTACATATGGACTTAGGATTGAAATATAAATCCAATTGTAATTGGTTTGGAGCCAAGTGTGTTTTGATTCACATGATAATTTCAACTCATAAGGGTCAATTTAGGTTTGATTTGGGTTGACTTGGATTTAGTTTGATAATAATGGTTTATGTTTATATTTGGATCAATGATTGTAGGAATAATTGAGTCATGAAGAAATCCACGAGTTTTGAGTTGATTTGGGTTTTATTTAGCCAAGTTCAAAATTTTGGCTAAAAGGGGTAAAATTGAGAATTTTGCTTGATTTGAGTTTGGTTTTGGTCATTTGAATTTATTTTTCATTTATATTTGTGAATATTAATGAATATATAAATGGGTCATGAAAAAATCACTTGAGTTTGGAGTGATTTGAATGAAAATTTGATTAAGCTTAGGGATGTGGGTTGAAAAGGGTTAATTTGGGTTTTGATTTGGTTTGATTTATTTTTGGTCATTGGAGGATGTTTCATTTATATTTATGAATATAAATGAAGGAATGATTAATTTATTAAGAAATCAACCAAGTTTGAGTTGATTTGAAGGAATTTTGGCTAAGCACATGAAGGTGGCTCACATGGCTTAGGTTTGGAATTTGGAGTTGATCATGGATTTCAATCATTTAGAATCTGGAATTAACTTGTAATTTGGAATTTGATTTGAGATTGGATTTGATAATTGAGAAAATCAATTGGGTTGGGGTTGATTTGGATTTGGTTAAGTCCATAAGTTAAAATCAAAAGGGCTCAAGAAGGGATTTGGAGTTTGAATTTTGGTGATGGATTTTAATCATTGGATAGTTGGATTTGATTTTGGAATTTGAATTTGAATTTGATTTTGAGGTTTAGTTTTAAAAGAAGGAAGCAAGGATCAGGTTTAGGCTATTGGGTAGGCAAGTCTTCTTAAATCTCTAAGGCACAACCTATTCCTATGGCTAACTCTTCTAAGTCTCTAGGGTTAGGTTAAGTGTTCACCTAATCACTAAAAGTATCTTAAGACTAAGAAACTCTTAGTGTCTATAAGATTCTTAGATCTATGATGAGAAAATTGATATCTCACTCCAAAAGTGAGGTCAACAAAGAGAGCCCAATAGGTGTGGTGTGACTGACATGGCACGCCTCACGTATTGTTGTTGACCTAGTCGATCAACAATGTCCAAAGGATTGCAAGCACTACTGAAAATGATCTACTCTTAAACCTGAGGTGTAGAAGGAATCATGATCTTAGTGCAATGCAACTCAACTCATGCCAAGGGCATAAGGGAGGAAGAAGGGATCAACCAAGGGATGGAGCATGTGAACCTTCCAATAAGGAAACATGTTCAAGTTATCCACTAGGGATAAGGAGGGTTTGATGAGATTTTTTTTAAGGGTGCACTTGCTGTGGAATGCAAGTTTGAATTGGGTTTGATTGACTCCACCAGGGAAATCCGAATGATTGTTGTCTCACTGGGAGAAATTTATTTGATTTATTGATTTATGATTTGGTGCTCCACTAGGGAGAGGATATGATTTAATTTTGAGGGCACGTCTCCTGGAGATGTGAGCTCGGATCTATTTGGGATAAGATCGGTTTGATTTGGACTCTATTAGAGGGAGGATGATAGATTTGATGAGATGGACCCTATCGTTGTGTGATGAATCCACTAAGAAGGGGTTAATATCAGCCTAGGCCTGTCTTAAATTTTCAAATCCAAAGAGATAGTCTACCAGCCATTAGGTAGAACTATCCAAACTAATGGGTTCCTTTCGGTGTGTATGGTCAAGTCAGAAAGAAAGCGCGGGGACTCACATCCTTTTGCATAAGGAACCACTGGGTGATTGGTTGATAGCATAAAAAATTGAACCCAACCTAAGGCAACTATTCGAGCGAATTCCACGGTGGACTCACATTGACTCAAGGATAGTCAGAATTAATTCAATTTAGGATGGACCCTATCGGTGTGCGATGGATCTACTAAGAAGGAGCTAATATCAGCCTATACCTATCTTAGGTTTACAAATCTAAAGGGATAGTCTACCGGCCATGGGGTAGAGCTAACCAACCAAAGGGGTGCCTTTCGGTTTACAATGGTCAAGTTAAGAAGAAAATGCGGGGACTCACATCATCTTAAATAAGGAATCACTGTGGTGATCAGTTGTTTATGAAACAAATCGAACCCAACCTAAGGTGACTATTCAAGAGAATGCCATTGTGGACTCACATCGACACAAGGATAGTCATAATTAATTCAATTTGGGATGGACCCTATCGGTGTGCGATGGATCCGCTAAGAAGGAGCTAATATCAGCATAGACCTATCTTAGGTTTATAAATCCAAAGGGATAGTCTACCGGCCATGGGGCAGAGCTAACCAACCAAAGGAGTGCCTTTTGATTTACAATGGTCAAGTTAAGAAGAAAGCACAGGAACTCACATCTTCTTAAATAAGGAACCACTAGGGTGATTGGTTGTTTGTGTAAAAAATCAAACCCAACCTAAGACTGCACGTCAGTTTGTGATGGTCATGCTGGAAAGAATGCATAATTGGCTTATTTATTTTAGAGCAATGGTGACCCATTGGTGGAACAATAAGTCAAACTTGACCTAAGGGTGACTACTGAGAGAATGTCGACCCAGGAACTTATCTCAACCCAAAGTAGTCAAGCAATTCCTATAGGGAGTTTTGCTGACACAGCCCTAAAGATAGGATGCCTGCTTAAGAGAGAGGTCATCGGGGGCTTGAATTTCTAATCCACAAGCAAAGATATATTTTGTTTGGTTTTATTTTGTAGACCCTATTAGTTTGCGAGGGACCATACTGAGAAGGAGCTCATATCAGCCTAGTCCTATCTCAAATTTACTGGACCAAGGGAAAATCTGTTCATCCGCTGAATAAACTCTCCAACCATAGGGGTGGCTACTAGGAAAAGGGGACTGTCCAATCCAAGAGTAACCGGAGTAGTGTCTAAATGGGGCCGCTAAGGATGTGATCTAAATAGAGTGCCCATAAGGGAGGTGCCACTAGGGGCATTATCCAAAACCCTGTAAAAAGAAGTCTATAGGTATTTGGTTACCAACTCTAAGAAAAAGCACGAGGACTCACATCTGCCAAGAGTGGTGTATTCACTAGGTGGGTCACCGTCAGCATGGTGATAACAAACCAACCTAAGGTGCCAGTCAGTTTGCGATAATCAGTCTACAAAGAAGGCTTGTAGAATTACATCTCTCTAAAGTGGAATTGATCATCGGATAGTCTATCTTCGGCTCAACAGGGGCTATCCGACCTAGGGCGACTACTAAGTGGGGAGTCTTGTGTAAGGATTAAACCCAGGCTTGGAGTAGTTTGGAGGAAAGGAGCCTCTAGGGGACTTATCCTAAACCTCAAAGTATTCTCAACCCAGTTAGCGCATGATGGCTAGTTTAAGAAAAAAGCATTTAGGCTTACATCCTCTTAAATAAAGTCAACACTGGGTAGCTTACTGGCTGCGTGGTAAGACCTACTAAACTAATAAGGTGCTCATTGGTTTGCAGTGGTCATGTTAGGAAAAAAGCGTGGGGACTTACTTCTGCTAGATAAGTGACCACTTGAGTGACATACTAGTAAGGTGTTATATCAGCCTGACCTGGAGCAGCTAATGAGTGGGTACCATGGGGGCTTGCTCCCACATCAAAGTAGCTTGAGACAAAAGATATGTGTTTGTTTGTGCTGTGAAAGAAGGAATATGATGCCGCTTGTGTTCTTTTACGCCTATCCTAAGCACGTAGGAGTTACTCCACCAAGAAAAGATGTTGCTTAGGTTTTCTTATGCCTAACTTAGTTGCACCAGTCGAGATAGGATGCCTCTTGGGTTCTCTTACACCTAACTTGGTAGCACTGGAGGATCATTTGTGGTTTGTATTTGTGTTGTGAAAGGATAGGATGCCACTCGGTTCTTCTACACCTACCCTAAATACATCATGGCGGATTCGCTAGCAAAGGATATTTCTAACACATAAGAGATGGAATTTGATATGAAAAGAAGTTTTATTGATAATTATTTTCAAACAAGATTCTATGGATAATATTTCTTTTAGTAAAGCCCGTTGATTAGAAGCATAGGGCGCTATCCCTTATAGTTTATGAGTTGATAAGATCCTCCTTGGTAGGCCTTCTCAATGATAAAAGGGCCTTCTAAGTGGGTTCAAACTTGTCTCCCATCTTTCGACGGGAAATAATTAGTCTCCTTAGAACTAAAATAAGCTCTCCTACTTGAAAAGCTCTAGGATGAATCAACTTATTGTGAGCTTGAATCATTTTGTCATTGTATAACTCGAGGTTCTGGCATGCCCTGAGGCGTCTCTCCTCCAAACCTTCAATCTCTTCTAACCGTTGCTTGGCGTCTCTCCTCCAAAATAATCTTGCTACCCACAGCTATCCTCAGTGATGGGAGTTAGACATCTAATGGTAGAATAGCTTCAGACCGATATACTAAGGAAAATGGGGCAGATTGAGTTGGAGTTTTGTATATGGTGCGGTAGGCCCACAAGGCTTCAACCAACTGCTCATGCCACTGTCTTTTGTTATCGTCGAGTGTCTTCTTCAATATTTGGATGATAGTTTTGTTAAATGCTTCTTCTAGATCATTTTCCCTTGGGTAGTAGATGGTGGAGTATCTCCAATATATGTTGTGTCTCCAGGAAAAATTGTTGAATTTAGTGCTCTTGAATGCATGACCATTATTGAATATAATTCATCAAGGCACCCCGAACCTATATATGATATTGTTCCTGAAAGACTGGAGTACATGCTGAGTTGTGACCTCTCTAAGTGGGATTGCCTCTGCCCACTTGTAAAGTAGTCGGTGGCAGCTAGAATGAACCGATGACCCTTATAAGAAGGAGGATCAATCGGACCACTATGTCAATGCCCCAACACTCAAATGGCCACGAGGCCAAAGTAGGATGTAGAATGTTGGGTGGCTGATGCAGGACCACACTATGCACCTAACATTGGTGGCATCTCCTAGCTAGATCCATGCAGTCTATAATCATCGCGGGCCAATAGTATCCTAGTCTTTTGATCTTGGCTTTCATCTTCGGACCAGACTGGTGAGCTTCATATAAACCTGAGTATACCTCAGTCACAATCTTACGGGCTTCGTGTTTGGCTAAACAACGTAACCACATATGGTTGAAAGACTGTTGATACAAGGTGTCATCCATGAGAGCATAGGAAAGAGCTCTCTGTTTCACCTTATGGGCTAATGACTTCTTTTGAGGTAGGTTGCCTATGCTTAGATAATCCATGAATGGTTTCCTTTAATTTGATTCATCGCCCTTTTTGGCAACGACAACCTCCCATTCAAGAGAGGATTTCTCGATGAGTTCAGCATAGATAAGGGATAAGACTTGTCTATTTTGAACCCTTATTGAAATGGACTCATCTTCTAGGCATGCCAACTCCTTGGCGAGCTTAGCCAATGCATCTATTATAGTATTATCACCTCGAGAAATCTTCTAGATAGTGACCTCTAGGATCTAGGTTAATAACTTCATGGTGTACTTATGGTAATGATGGAGCTTAGGCTTTAGAACTTTGTAGGACCCAGCAATTTGGTTGATGACAAGTTGAGAATCCCAAAAGATGTTGACGCTCTAGACGCATAGTGTAATGAATAACTCCAGACCGGAAATCAGTGCCTCATATTCGGCTTTGTTATTGGTGCAATGGATTGGACAGATGATATGCGAATCTCATTACATCGTGGTCCAGAGTTAGGAGAATTATTCCTACCCCTGCCTTCCCTAGAAGAGTAGATCATGGTTCTTCTCCTCTTTGAGAGGAAGCCACACCATCGAAATACATCTCCCCAATGGCAAATGCTAGTTTCCCCTAAGTTCATGATTTGTTCATCAGGGAGATCATCACTAAGCGGGGAATCAGTAGGAAGTGGGTGTGCTGCTAAGAAATCCACTAGTGTCAGTACTTTCACAACACGGAGGGGTACGAATGTGATGTCAAACTGTAATAAAATCACGGACCATCATGCCAACCACCCAGATAATATTGGTCGTGTCACGAGATATTGTAGTGGATTGATTCTAGAGATCAGATTCACCTTATGAGAAAGCATGTAGTGTCGTAGCTTTTGGGGTGTGAAGATTAAAGCTAGGCAATGCTTCTCAATAGGTGGGTAGTTTACCTCAGCAGAGATTAGACGATGATTGAGGTGGTAGAGAGCATTTTCTTTCCCTTCGTCATTGGTTTGAGCCAACAAAGTGCCAAGGGAGTCTTCTAATGCAATGGTGTAGAGGATCAATGGCTTGTCCAGGATAGGGGCTACTAGAACTAGCGGTGTCATTAGGTAGTGCTTGATGTTTTCAAAAGCATGCTAGCACTTGTCATCCCACTTGAACTTGACATCCTTTTTGACAAGTGCTGAGAATGGCTGGCATCTTCCTGATAAGTAAGATATGAAGCGTCTTAGATATGTCAGCCACCCTTGGAATGATTTGAGTTGAGTCAGACTTTTAGGAGGTGGCATTTCTAAGATAGCTTTGATCTTCTCTGGGTCGATCTCTATTCCCCAATGCCAGACAACAAACCCAAGAAATTTCTCTGAAGCTACTCTGAATGCACACTTCAGGGGATTCATTTTGAGGATAAATTATGTTAACCGTTCAAAACTACTCTCAAGTCAAAGAGATGGTCTTCCTTTTCTTTGCTTTTGACTACTAGATCATCAACATAGCATTCAACTTGATGATGAATGAGTTTATAGAGAATATAAGTCATGGCCCGCTGGTATGTAGCACCAACATTTTTAAGGCCCAAAGGCATGACCTTATAATAATAGATTCTAATCAGGGTTTGAAGATTTGTGTTTCTTTCATCCTCGAGGGCCATCTTGATTTGATTGTAGCTAGATGATCCATCCATAAAGAAGAATATTGCATGAGATGAGGAAATGTCCACCATCAATTCTAGTATAGGAAGTGGAAATTCATCTTTAGGACATACCTTATTTAGATCCCTAAAATCAACACATATACAAATTTGACCATTCTTTTTCTTAACTGGGATGACACTGGCTAACCAGATAAGGTATTTTTCTTCCTTGATAAAGTTGGGATCGATCAATTTCTTGATTTCAGAAGTGACCTGTTGTTTAATGTCTAATCACATGCATCTAGAAGCTTGCTTGATAGGGTTAGCATTAGGATCTATTGCTAGCTTGTGGACTACTATGTCAGGAGATAAACCGAGCATTTCTTCATAACTCCATGTAAAGCATTCCTTAAACTCAGCTAATAGCCTAACTAAGTCATTGGTTTCTTTTTCATTCAGTGCGGAACTGATGTACGTTGGGGGTGGATCTTATTTTGTACCCAAGTTAATTTCTTTGAGTTTTTTAATGGTTGATCTGATTTCTTCTTCAAACTCTGGTGGTGCATCTTTGACTTCAAGCTCATTTGGGTCATCTGAAGTTTGTAAACATACCTCCTCATAAGGGTTAGCAAGATTTGAGAAGGACTTATCAGATTCCAGATGAGTAGTGATGACTTGGCAATGGTTGTCATCGTCGACTGGATCCATTATTCCAATCCTAGTCCTGATTTTGATTGAGAGTATCTAGTTTGGTTGCCCCATAATCTCTCAAAGTAGTTCGACATATGTTTAGACCATGTATGTGGGATTAATCCCTTCTTTGCTAAGTTAATAACACAAGGCAAATACCAATCAAGAGGTAATTGTATTAAATTTTTATATGAATCATCCTCAAGTTCTACATCAACTTATTGTCTTGAGGATGAAGCTCGAAACAAAACCTTTTTGTCCTAACATCTATAGATGACTTAGGGGCATCCTTAACTACCAAACCTTCAACTTTCTGGGAGGAAAGTGAGGTTAGAGCTAAAGTTCTCAATTGCTGCCTGATTATTCTGCATAATGATTCAGATGCATTCATGCTTTACTTGGAGGCTTGGTCTTCACCACTGTTTGGCTTGAACATCACCTCCAAAGGGACCCATTGAGAGGGGTTGGTTAGCGTTCTAACCACATGAGACTCATTCTCTAAACCAGACTCTAAGTTTATGTGGATAGTGGGGGTACTCCTGTGAGCTGGAACATAGCTCATACTAGTTGGCCACCAGCAAGGAGGTCTTTCATCTTTAGAACTGCCTCTGAATTTGCCTCTTCCTCTACTTGGTGGGGGTCAAGTCATCCCACCCATGTGTTCATATAGAGGAACAAATTGTGGGTAGAATGTAACATCTGGCTCTACCTCTTCCTTGGTGTCTGATTTTACTTATGCTTTCTTTTTCTTTTCCTTTTTTATTTTCTTTTTCATTTTTAATTTTCTTTTCTTTTTCTTTTATTTATTTTTCTTTTTATTTTGAAATTTCACCAAGTTCATGAGAATAGACTTTTTGATTTAGAGAAAGATAGTAGGCTGCATCTTCATAAATCTCGACCTCTCTAATTGAGAATGGCTTCAAGTCTCTTTTAACATAATACTCGATTCCACATCTTCTGAATTTGATGCACTGGTATAAAGAAGATGGAATCATGTTGTTTGCATGTATCCAAGGCCTACCAAGCAAAGTAGTGAAAGATGTATCTGAATCAATTATGTAGAACTTGGATTCTGTCTTTCAGTCATCTATCTCTAGTGGTAATACTATGGAGCCTAAAACCCTCTCGCCTTGTTTATTGAATCATCTCAACATCATATGATCTCTTCAGAGTTTAGAGATATTGATCGTTAAGTAGGCAAGGGTTTTTAGACTCATAATGTTCATTGATACACCTTGATCAACTAATACTTTGGAGAGCCTGAATCTGCCCATATCCACTATGATGTAGAGGGGACAGTTATGCTCCGTCGTCCTGAAAAGAAGCTCTTCATCGGTGAATGTAACTCCCCGGACTTCTCTTGAAAAACATGCCTCCTCTCCAACCACTGTCAGCTGAGCTAAGCATATTTCTAGATCAAGAAGGGCCTTGATCAATGACTCCCTCATCTCTTTGGATAAGATAAAGGCATCATATATGCTTAGTTTAGCTGGCAACTTTCTTAGGTGAGCAAGGACATTGTAGTCAACTCTGGGTTGGTCCTCCATAAGCATATCCATAGGTGGAGTATCCCGTGGAGGGGCTTCTTGATTACTAAAACCAATGACTTATTTACCCTTGAGGTGCTACCCTAAGAGGTAGAACTTTGCCACACAAAGGTTGACTTTGGTGACTTCCTGAGATGGTTTAGTGGAAAGTTTTATCTACTCATCAGGTTCACCTACAACTTCTCCTATAGTATCATCAGAGTCAGATGACTCCAAGTATATCTCAATGGGTGAACTTGGGTGATTCAGAAATGGGTAATCCATTTCAAAATCCGAAAGGAGCAGATCGAAATTATTATAATTATTAGTACTTGAAAACCTTTTTACAGGAATAAAATCATCAAGATCATCAAAAGTATAGAGAATGTAAGTGGAATTAGTCTTCTTCTTTATTGGTTTCTTAGATTTTGATAAATGTACAAAGTAGAAATCAAGTAAAGTGAGTAGAGTGAGGGATTTGGTACCCCTTCACCCACAAGACGACCGAAGAACAAGTCAAGGAGTTATAGCAAATGGAAGGAGTTCTACTCGGGTTGCTAATGTGCTATCCTGGGCAAGTAGAAGTTATCGCTACTGTTGCTGAGCTTCTACCTCCCTCAAGTTGTCTTTAATAATTTGCAACCTTCCTTAGAGTTGGAGGTTTGTGTTGCTTCAGGCACCTGCAAGGGTAATTTTTTGATCTTAGAAATTAATTTCTTGGAGGTTCGGGATAGGGAGATATCCCAACCTTCCTCTATCTTGAGGAGATCGCGTGTATCCTCAAGGATTACTCTAATAGAACTAGAGGGTTATTCTAATAGGTATTCCTCAAGGATAATAATGACACCTGACTTGTAGCTATACTTAAGCCAGTGCTTAAAGGTAAAGCAATATTCCAAGATATGCCCTAGCATGCGATGGTAGGGGCAATAGTTTAGATCATGACTCTTACCCACATCCTCTGGCCTCCTAGGCTCTAGTAATTGAAAATTGGGCTTCTTCAAGAGGTTCTTGAAGATCTTCCTGACTACCTCCATTTTGAATGAATAAGGTTTATTCATTTTGTTGGCAAAGTAGGTAAGTGATAGTTACCCGGTGGTGGATAAGATTGCTGCTACTGATGATGTGGATGGGGATACTGCTGAGCAGGTGGCAGCAGAGGCCATTATGGAAACTAAGGTGGCCGATATGACTATCGAGGCAATGGAAAAGGAGGTGATAGAGGAGGTTGTTGGCTGGAGGTCTGTCTAGATGGACCCTGGCTGGCTGCTTCCCCTTGACAACTACTATGACTGCCCCTGACTTTTTCTCAAATGCCTTCTGCAGTCTTGGCTTGGCTGACTGATATGGGAAAGGTGACTGTTTGGCCTCTCCTTGTAGATTAGCCGCCTTGTTGATTAACTTCTCAATGTCTTAATGGTGAAACCTTTAAGCATGAAGGCGACCGGGCCATGAATATTCTTGAGCATAATTTTAATGGCATACTATTCAGATAACTATGGTTTGCATTTCATACTTAAATTATGTCATCTAAGAATGTAATAAAAAAGGGACTCACCGGGGTGTTGTTGAGATATAATGAAACCGCTCACAGTTACCCTTTGTTGAGCTCCAGCAAATCTTTTAATAAAGAGCTACTCCAACACATTAAATATCTTCACTTAACCATTGGGTAGTTCAGCGTATCAATTGAATAAATGCCCGTCAAGCTGCTAACAAAAAAGTGAAATAAGAGTGCATCACTGTCACCAGCATTGCAACATCTGGCTCTAAAATGTATCATATATTGTCGGGGGTTTCCACTGCCATCAAAAATCTTGAAGGACGGAGGCATAAAGCCCTTAGGGTATTGGACATTATGAAATTCCTCTAGGTAGGGTCTACCCTTTGGAACAGATGAGCCACCTCAGGCTTGGGCCAATGCATCCCTCACATGTTGCTCCACCATATGTTTGATATCTTTTTCATGCATGGAGGTGCTATCCACCACCTTCAAATATAAGCTACCACTGTCTCCCTCTGCAAGCACGTATCTAAGATGTTCTAAAGTGTGCACCAACTCTGCTCTATCAGCCGCTATGGTAGAGGCTGTGAAATAAGAGTTGAATTCTGCAATGCTTACACAACTGCCATCAACTCTTCTATCTTCTTCCCCATTTGATCAATATGATCATCCCTCTGTCTAAGCTGGTGGAGGAGGTACTGAGTTAAATGGATGATGTCATTTTCTTCAACTATAATGCCTTCCTGACTATGTTGATCCATCTGAAGGGACCCCCGAGTATCAACCATGTGAACCTCGGTCGAGTCCTCAAGGAGATCATCCTCATATGGATCGAAGCTGACCTTTCCCTCCTCACAATATGATCAATGACTCCCTAGAAGTTCCATCCTTCATGCATAATACTATGGTAGAATCTCATCTAGGAGCGCTCTAACTAATGAATAATGCACTATTGACCGGAGGGGCTATCTCATCACGAGATGCACCTGCTGCGCCTATCATTAGAGTGTTGGCTCTGGGAAGGTCATGGTTGCTGGAGGAAACATGTTCATGACTGCTCATGGGTGGAGTAGTGTCCCTAGGGAGATCCACTGCCATGGGGACCACAGAACTGTCCCCTTCTCCTTCTGCAGCAACAGTTAGTGGCTCTAATGTTGGTTGTGGTGGTGGTACGACTACGACACTATGGGGTTGCCACTCCTTCTTCACCAAGACTGAAGTAGGTGATCGAGTAGGTGAACTCATTCTCACCTCAGTCGGTGGAGTAGATGAAGTGGGATTCTTTGATCGTAGCTGGATCACCAAAGGGGCTTTCTTCTCCCCAGATACTGTATTCTGTGCCTTTGCAGGCATGATGGATGCTGAGACCTAAACTAGTGATGGTGGGCAAGGAGTGGATCGATGTGGTGGAGACAACACCAGCTCAACTCTCATTGGAGCTTTCCCCCTAAGCCTGGTAGTACCCGTCAGTACTATGCTATCAATCCTATCGACCCTGGTGGTCTGATGACTAGGAAAATCAACTAGAGCGGAAGTCACAGACTATCTAGCAAACCTCCGCCTCTCCCTACTCCCTAACTGAACTACTACCTAGGCCTCTAATGCCCTATCACTGTGAATGCGCATTGGTAATAATCCTGGGGATGACAGACCTCAAGTCGAATAATGTACTAGACTCTAAACATCTGTGTACCCTGCCTACCTACTGTAATATCATACGTAGACTGGCATAGGACTTCCTCTTATCCCTAACTAGAGCCTCATGGTATGTAGGAGGTGGAGGCAATGCAGCTATCCTCCAATAGTCCTCCTCTCCATCTGATGCTGAGAGGTAGTGAAACCGGTTGCTAGTCAGCAATGGGGAAACCTCACGAGGGTAACCTTCCTCTGTAATGTGGGTTACAGCATCCATCTCTTGGGTGGCATGATCGTGGTGCCGCTTGATCTTGCAGCTCCTATTGCATCACTGTGTGCATCATTGTGAATGGCTCAGTAAGGTGGTGTGAGAGCTAGATCCTACCTTGAAGGTAGGGGTGGCTATCTCTGAAGCCAGGATAGCCTTCCCCTTAGAGGGGACCATGGAGGAGGTGCTAGCACACACCTGAACGGTAGTGGGAACAACTTACTGAGTAAAAATTGGGCTGACCGGTGGAACCTCAACTGCCTTCCTCTTTAGGGAAGGATACTCAGTGTCAGAAGACAAGTTGATCCGGATGACTGACTTCTACCCAACCACCTCATCCTGGCTAAGAGTAGTGATGATCTTCACCTCAAAAGTGATGCAGGCTCCCTCAAATCCTCAGCCAAAGAACACTAGATGAGTGGAGTCAATCTGAGGGAGGCTGGACTGATTTAGGGCCAAATCCATCCCGAACAAAAAAGTGAACACAAACTTCTAAGAGGCCATGTGTGAAAACTGCAAAGACTATGCTAACTGCTTTGAGCTATACATTTGCATTTATTGAAACATAGCTTGTATCATATTATTGCCTTGATATTTGTCCCACACAAGTGATAGAAGTTTGGAGTTTTGAACCCACACTCAACAATTTAAATATTCTAAGTGGGGTTCATTGGAGAGATTTAGATGTTTTGGAGGAGAGTCTTTTTCCATTTTATTTTTGATTTTAGAATCCATACTCAACCAATTTAGGTGGGTTGGGTGGGGTTCAAAATTTTGAAGAGATATTTCCTTCTTTTTGGGAGATTATTTGTGTTTTATGTTTCTTATTTGAAAACATGGATAGTTTGGAAGAACCTCTAAGAAAATTTGGGTATGCTGAGAAGAGGTTGTGATTATGTGTTTGAAATATTTTTGCTTGTGAAGATCCAATTGTGTGATATTTTGATTTGAAAATAAAGTCTCCTACATAAAAAAATTTAGTATGTTTAGTAGAGGTAACATGTGTTTGATTTGTGAGATTTGTTTTTCTTTGAAGATGGGAGTCCCACTTAACAAATTTGGTATGCTAAGTGAAAGCCCCAAATGTGTTTGAGATATGTTTGTTTTCTTTTGAAAATGAGACTCTCACTTAATAAATTTGATATGTTAAGTGAAAGCCTAAATGTGTTTAATATATCTCTTGAAAATGGGACTCCCACTTAATAATTTGATGTGTTAAGTGGAAATCAAAGTATGATATGACTTGAGAATGGGATTCTCACTATAAAAAATTTGGATATGTTAAGTGGGAATCCAATATAACATGGTTATGTGGTTCTTACTCAACAATTTGATGTGTCAGATAAAACCAAACATATGCTTTGAAAATGAGACTCTTACTTAGCAATATTGGGTATGCTAAGTAAAAGCCAAATATATTTTCAATTGAAAATGGGAGCCTCTCTTAACAAAATGGAATTGTTAAGTGAAATTCAATTTTTTATGTTTTGGAAATGAGAACCCCACTTAGCAAATTAGAATTGTTAAGTGAAAGTTAAATTTCAATTTTAAAAATGAGACCCCCACTTAACAAATTGAAATTGTTAAGTGAAGATCAAATTTTGTGTTTTGAAAATGAGATCCCCACTTAACAAATTGGAATTGTTAAGTGAAAGTAAAGTTTTATGTTTTGGAAATGAGACTCTCACTTAACAAATTAAAATTGTTAAGTGCAAGTCAAACTTTATGTTCTGAAAATGAGACCCCCACTTAACAAATTGGAATTGTTAAGTGAAAGTAAAGTTTTATATTTTGGAAATGAAACTCTCACTTAATAAATTGAAATTGTTAAGTGCAAGTCAAATTTTATGTTTTGAAAATGAGACCCCCCCCACTTAACAAATTGGAATTGTTAAGTGAAAGTAAAGTTTTGTATTTTGGAAATGAGACTCTCACTTAACAAATTGAAATTATTAAGTGCAAGTCAAATTTTATGTTTTGACAATGAGACACCCATTTAATAAGTTGGAATTGTTAAGTGAAGATCAAATTTTGTGTTTTGAAAATGAGACCCCACACACACACACACACACATAACAAATTGGATTTGGTGAAGGTCAAATTTTTATGTTTAATTCAAATAGAGATTCTTACTTAATAAGCTTGGATAAGTTAAGTGAGAACTAATTATGGTATGATTTGTTTTTAAAAAGAACCTCCATGTAGCATTCATGGAGGGGCCTTAATTTTGTGATTTTGTGAAAGGTGCTTTTGGAAAGTGTTATTTTTTAAGGAATTATTTTCTTTAAATTTTATGATGGACCTTGCCTCACCAAGCTAGTGGTGAGGAGGTTCTAAATTTTTATTATCTCCATTTTGTTGATAAATTATGTTTTCACCTATTAGGGAACCCAATAGGAGTTTCAAGACCTACACGAAGTCAGGTCCTAAAACCTAAAGAATGTTGGCTAACTATATTCCTACAAATCAAATTCAGAAGAGCTGGAATTGAGAATTATGTCAAAGGAGGCTTGAAGTCATTCTCAGTTAGAGTGGTCGAGATATATGAGGATGCATCCTACTATCTTTCTCCAAATCAAAAATTATATTCTCATGCACTTGGTGAAAGTTTAAAAACAAAACAAAAAGAAACAAAAGAAAAAGAAGAAAAAAAAAAGAAAAAGGAAAGGAAAAAAATACAAGTGAATGAGAATCAGACAGTGAGGAAGAAGTAGAGCACAAAGTTGGATTCTGCCCATAGTTCGTTCCTCCATATGAACACATAGGTAGGATGACTCGACCTCCACCGAGAGGCATAGATCTAGAGGCGCCAGAGGGAAGACCTCCTCTGCTGGCTATGGGAGTTATGTTCGAGCTCACAGGAGTACCCCTATTATCCACATAGACTTAGAGTCTAGTTCGAAGGATGAGTCTCATGTGGTTAGCACGCCAACCAACCCCTCTCAGTGGGTTCCTTTGAAGGTGAAATTCGAGCCAGATAGTGATGAAGACCAGGCCTCTAAGCAAAGCATGAATGTATCTGAATTGTCATTATGTAGAACAGTTAGGCAGTAGTTGAAAACTTTAGCTCTAACCTCACTTTATTCCTAGAAAGTTGAAGGTTTGGTAGTTAAGGAGTCCCCCAAATCATCCATAGACATCAAACTAAAGAGTTTTTTGTTGGGAGCTTCATCCTCAAGTCAGGAAGCTGATGTAGAACTTGAGGATGATTCTTATAAAGATTTAATGCAATTACCTTTTGATTGGTATTTGCCTTGTGTTCTTAACTTAATTAAGAAGGGATTAATCCCACATACTTGGTCTAAACATAGGTTGGATTACTTTGAAAGGTTATGGGACAACCAAAGTAGATATTCTCAATCAAGACCAGGACAAAGATACGACATAGTGGGTTCAGTCGATGATGATAACCATTGCCCAGTCATCACCAATCCTTTGGAGTCTAATAGGTTCTTTTCAAATCATGCTAACTCTTATGATGAGGTGTGTTTAAAAACTTCAGATGACCCAAATGATCTTGAATCCAAAGATGCACCACAAGAGTTTGAGCAAGAAATCAGATCAACTATTGACGAACTCAAAGAAATCAACTTATGAACAAAAGAAGTTCCACGCCCGACATACATCAGTTCCTTATTGAATGAAGAAGAAACTAATGACTTTGTTAGGCTATTAGTTGAGTTTAAGGACTGCTTTGCATGGAATTAAAAAGAAATACCTAGTTTTTCTCTTGACATAGTAGTTCACAAGCTAGCAATAGATCTTAATGCTAACCCTATCAAGCAAGCTCCAAGATGCATTCGATTATACATTGAACAGTATGTTATTTCTGAAATCAAGAACTGATCAATGCTGGCTTTATCAGGGAAGAAAAATATCCTGCCTGGTTGGCCAATGTCATCCTAGTTAAGAAAAGAATGGCCAAATTCTCATATGCGTCAATTTTAGGGATCTAAATAAGACATGTCCTAAATATGAATTTTTGCTTCCTATACTAGAGCTAATGGTGGACATTGCATCATTTCATGCAATATTCTCCTTTATGGATGTGTCATCTAGCTACAACCAAATTAAGATGGCCCCCAAGGATGAAAGAAATACTACTTTTTGAACCCTGATCAGAATTTATTATTATAATATCATGTATTTTGGCCTTAAAAATGTTGGTGCTACATACCAGCGAGCCATTACTCAAATCTTTGATAAACTCATTCTTCATCAAGTCGAATGTTACATCGATGATCAAGTAGTCAAAAGCGAAAAAAGGAAGACCACCTCTTTGACTTGAGAGTAGTTTTCAAACAGTTAAGACAATTTAATCTCAAAATGAATCCCCTGAAGTGTGCATTTGGAGTAGCTTCAAGAAAATTCCTATTAGCCCGAGTCAAAATGAATTGTCCAAAAATAAAAATAAAATGTAATCTAAATTGCATTAGATTTAGGTCATTTGAAGCATATCTTTACATAATCTAGTCTCTTTAGGGAGTGACTTTAAGGACTTAGTCTCTTTCAAAACAAACAACAGCCTAGCTATCTTACATAAAGCATATGACTTGCATACATAAACTTAAAATTGTAGGAGGAGTTAGTTAGCAGCCACCCCCAGGCGGTTGTAAGTCCAAGCAGTCTGGTGGTTTGTCCTCTCTTTTGGAGGTAAACCAAATACCCATTTTTCATCTTAAATTTAGGTCATACTTTTGGCCCTTGCCAAAGCTCCCTAGATTTAGATTCTGAAGTTGCTTCTCCCTTCTATGGGCCATAAGCATAAATCCTCATCTCTTAAGGATTTTCATAATCTTATGTTGTGCAATCAGAAGCCCTAAATTTCTAATAAAAAGTTAATTCAAATGAATAATTCAATTTCAAAAATGTAAAGTCCAATCATAGAATAATTTGAGATGCTCGCTAGGTTTCCTAACATCATGAACATCTCCTACTTATATTTTTTTGGCTTCGATAATAACTCCCTCTCTTTGATCAATCCCATTAGATCTTTGAAATGAACTAATTGATTGATAGTCCTACTTATTGAAATCTTTGGAGACAACGATCATTTACTTTAATCGTGAATATTCCTAAGGGATCTCATCTCTTAGGATGTAATTAACTATGGGGGTTTGCCCCTGTATGGAACTTAACTAACCCAGTTTAAAATAAACCCTATTTTACTTTTCCATGTAAAGTAGGGAAAGAATCTTTGGTACGTATGCAGACCCATTGTCCTTAGGAGTTCTTGTTGAGGTGATTAGGTCTATTATAGGGTGGTGACTTCTATCTTTCGAGATAGTACATCTCTCCTCAATGTTGTACCCGATCACCCCTCAATAAGAACATCTGCAGATCTATGTGGTGTCAAAATACATAAAAAGAAAGAAGATGTATATTTTCATCCTCATTTTATCCTTCATAAGTGAAGATGGAAGTATATATCTTACTCTCAAAAGAAAATTGATGAAAATTTTCACCACAGATTTTTCTAACGACTCTGCCAGGGACGGTTCCTCTCTCCATCTTTGGTAAATGATCATTATCTCGAAGTATCGATAGTGGGTTTGTACTTTGGTATGAATCCGAGACTATCTTTTGTTCCATTTGCACTTAGCTTATTTCATCCTTAAGTTGAGCTAGCCAACATCTTTAGGTTTTAGGATCTCACCTCGTGTTGGTCTTAAAACCCCCCGTTGGATTTTTCAATGGGTAAAAATAAAAAAGATCTAAATAAAAAAAGAAAACATTTAAAGACTTCTTCCTTATCCTTTTTTATGATAAGGAAAGGTTTATTCTAAAATAATAAAGACAAAATAAATTTTCCATAAAAACCTCGCTTTTCAAAAACCACTCTTTAAAACAAAATGCACATAATAAAATATTTTTCACAAAATTTTCATAAATCACCCTCATCTAACAAAACTCATAATTATTACATGTTGGAATCTTCAAAAATAAAACTAACAATCTTTTTCAAAAGCACAAATGAACATCCTCCTTCAATTCATTTTGATGAAGATTTCATTTTCAAAATAAAATGAACAATCATCTTTCCAAAAGTTAAAATCAATATCAAAAATAAGATTTTCAAAAAGCACATATGAACCTTTCCATTCAATACACCCACACCTATTGAATGGGAGTTTCATTTTCAAATAAGACAACAAATTTCAAAAAAGCATATATGAACATCTCCATTCAATATACCCAAATTTATTGAATGAAGATTTGATTCCCAAATAAAAATAACCTCAATTGGAGATCCCACTTAAACATTTTTCATATATGATTAAGTTGGAACTCCCTCTTTCAAAAAACAATAATCACACACAAAACAAAATTTTCACATTTGCAAAAATAAGATAGACTTCCATTTCTACATATCCAAATTTGTTGAATGGAAGTCTTCTTTTCAAAACTCAAAACTTAACAATCATATTTTCAAAATTCAAAACACATTTGGAACTTCATTTAGCATACTCAAATTTGCTAAACAAAGTTTCCAAATTCAAAACAAAAAATTTCAAACACATTTAGAACTTCATTTAGCATACTCAAATTTGCTAAGTGAAGTCTCCAAATTCAAAACCAAAAATTTTCAAACACATTTGGAACTTCATTTAGCATACTCAAATTTGCTAAATGAAACTTCCACTTCACAAAATTTCTAATAGCACTTTTGGAACTTCACTCTTTAGCATACCAAATTTGCTAAAATGAAGCTTCTATTTTCAAAATAAAACCAAAATATAAAAATTTTTGAACACATCTTTTGGAATTTCATTTAGCATACTCAAATTTCCTAAGTGAAATCTCCATTTCACAAAATTAAGTGAAACTTCATCTTTAGCATACCATATTTGCTAAAGTAAAGTCTCCACCTTCAATCCAAAAAAAAAAAAAACAAATCAAAAACTAAAAGGAAGCACATTAAGATTTACTTAGCATACCCAAATTTGCCAAGGATCCTACTTTTGAAAAAATCAAAATATCCAAAATAAATGAAACACTTTAGGATCTTCTTAGCATACTCAAATTTGCTAAGAATCCTATTTTCAAAAATCTTTCAAACAAAAACAAAATATACTTGGGTTCTTCACTTAGCATACCTAAATTTGCTAAGTGGGAATTCTAATTTTAAAAAATCAATAACAATTCACAAAAAAGAAACAATTAGTTTTAAACACTTCACTTATCATACCCAAATTTGCTAAGTAAAATTCCAAAATACCAAATCAAAAATAAAACCAATTGACCCTTAGTTTAACATACCCAAATTATTTAAAGAAAAGGGTCCTTAAATCAAAATCTAATTTCAAACATGAACCTATGGAAGCATCTTTATAAAAATATTTGAATCCATTTTTCAAAATACCTAATTTATTGAAGTTGGATTCATATTAAAAAATTCATCTTTCCAATCAAATTTCTAAATCTTCTCTAAATTCATTTGAGCCCCACTTAACACTTCCAAGATGTTGGATGTGGGTTGAAATTCTAAATTCAAATTCAGAAATCAACAAGAACATAAATATGATCCAAGCTCATTCCCTATATTGTAGATTCTCAGCATTAGTTACAGTTATAGCTACAGTTCAGTCCTTTAATTTTTGTAGTAGATTAGAAATGGCAAGCTCATAGAAGTTTGTGTTCACTTTCACTCATGGCATAGACTTGGCTTTAGATCAAGCCAATCTCCCCTGAGTTGATCATGCCCACCTTATCCATTTCAATAGGGGATTTGAGGGAGTAAAATCACCTATGAGGGCACTCCCTACAACCGCCAGAGGATCATGTGGCCGTGCGTGGGTCAGCCATCCATCGATCTATGATTCTAACATCTCCTCATTGAAAAGGAAAGAGTTCCCACCGCCAACGATGACGGATGTCTGTATGCCCATGGTTTCCGTGTGCCTCAAGAAAGGCTAGCACCCACTCTTTGGCACCCTCTAAGGGTAAGGCTCCTCTGATTCCAGAGATTGCCTCCCTAGCCTGTAAGGTTGGGTCTAGCTCTTACTCCACTCATCCTACCCAAACACAGAGGAGAAATAAAAATCACATGATTAAGCGGTATCACACCAGGATTTCCAGGGAGACAGAGGTCGCTATACGATCAGTAGTAGAGGAGGTACATACTTTGATCACCCTGCTGGTTATAGCGAATCAATTTCATCCTCTCTTTGAGTCATACAGAGAGGATTCTAGGAGGATTCATACTTCACCTCCACCAGTGGTTCAAAGACCATGCCAGCTACTGACAGAGGTCATATGTCGCCTCCCACGCTTACACCGTGGCTATGACGTTGAGTCTATAGCTCAATTTGATTTGAGATCCATCATCCCTCGTAGCATAGGGAAACACCTACAATAGGAGAGGGCCAGAGAGGCCCATACATCTATTCATATCACCAGTAGGGAGAGGCAAAGATTCGCCGCCACAGCTGCACTCATCAATTTTCCCGCATCGGTTTACCATACGATAACATCCGCTTACTAGGACCAATCATCACAGAGGACAACCCTATCCTAAGAGAGTCTGGTGTTCCACCACACCGCTTCACCGTCCCATCACTCGTCATAGCTCTAGTTAGTTCAAGGCCATGAAGGCCATATCCGGGAGAAGCTGCACTGCTGGTGATC
Organism: Cymbidium sinense; assembly: GCA_021442155.1. Taxonomy (NCBI): domain Eukaryota; kingdom Viridiplantae; phylum Streptophyta; class Magnoliopsida; order Asparagales; family Orchidaceae; genus Cymbidium; species Cymbidium sinense. The sequence continues at coordinate 93,471,493 of CM038223.1, forward strand.
TGGCTATGGCTGAGGGATCCTACTCCATCTACACCGCCTACTATGGTGAGGCCGAGCTCTCCTGCTCGACCTTCTACCCTAATGGTGGTGCGGAGTGAGTGGCGATCCCAAAGCATCATGGTCATCCCTTCACCAACTCCACCAATTCAGCAAGACATGGAGATGGTAGAAGTTATTGTAGAGGTAGCAGATAACAGCCCAGCTGCACCGATGATAGTGGAACCTCCTAGGGATGTCACCCCTTTCATAGTTAGTGACTGTCAGGAGTGTATCTCTTCTAGTGAGTACAGTCCTCATTGGATTGACTCTCCAGCAGTTGGTGAGGTCTGATGCCTCTCAGTACATGACATTGATCACACCGATCAGCTGAAATCGTTTGTTCCTGTTCAGATTGATCATTCTCTTGAAGAGATAGTTGCACATTATCTTGTAAAGAAGAAGGAGATTCTGGGCTATGAGTGGTCAGACGAGGAGAAGGTCAGCTTTGATCCTAACAAAGATGATTTATTGGGAGGCTCAATTGGGGTTTGCATGGTAGATACCAGTAGATCCCTCCTTAGATAGTAGCAGGCCATGGAAGGTGATAAGGTTGATCAGAAAGACACAGCACAATCAGCCCAACACCTCATATTAGCAAGATATGAAGATAGATGTATGGCAAAATAAAGGACTTATTAGCTAGTTTTACTTTTAAACTAGCCAGTTCATCCTACTATAGCCGATATTAGTCAGCCAGAGTTAGTGCATGTCTTGGAGCCAGCTAAAACCTTACCTCCTATTGAGTAAGGTAGCACTAGCATGTATAGGAAGGTAGTGGAAAGTACCTCCATGTAGGAGAAATACATCAAATCCATGGTTGAGTAGCAAATGAAGGAAGCATTAGGTCAAGCCTGGGGAGGATCATCTGTTCCAAAGGGTAGACCCTACCCGAAGAAATTTGATGCAATCCAATATCCTAAGGGTTTCGTGTCACCTTCCTTTAAAATCTTTGATTTCAGTGGAAACCTAAGGCAGTATATTGCACACTTCAGGGCTAGTTATTGCAATGCTGGTGGCAGCGACACTTTGCTATTCTGCCTCTTTGTTAGTAGCCTAGCAGATATTGCTTTCGATTGGTATGTTGAATGCCCAACGATTCAGTAAAGATATTTGCTGAGTTGGAGCAACTCTTTATCAAGAAGTTTGTTGGACCTTAGCAAAGGGTTACTATATGTGATCTCGTTGTAGCACAATAATGCCCAGGTGAGTCTCTTATTGACTATATTCTTCGATGGCATAACCTGAGTATGAAATATGAGCCGCAGCTGTCTGAGCAGCATGCCATTGAGATTCTTCTAAATAATATCCATGATACGGTCGCCTTCATGCTTAAGGGCTTCACTATCAAAACTTTTGAGAAGCTAATCAACAAGGTGACTAGTTTACAAGGAGAGTCCAAACAGTTGCCTTTTCAAGACCAATTTCCTAAAGTAAAGCCTTAGAAGTTCTACAAGAAAAAGTCGAGAGTAGTAACAGTGGTAGATAAGGGGAAGCAACCAGCATAAGATTAGTCTGAGAGACCACGACCTCAACAGCCTCCACCTTTTTTGCCACCATCGAGTCAGCCTTACCGGCCTCCACAGCAACCTCCACAGCCAGCACCACTTCCTCCTCAGCCATACCAACAGTAGCTGTGATACACATACCTGCCGCCAGGTAGCTATGGTCCACCTACTCTTTTAGATAAGCTTAACAAAATTTATTCATTTAAGAGGGAGGTGTTGACTTCATTTTTAGAATGAGCTCTCAACACCTCCATCTTAGGCATAGGATTCCTCTTAGACTTTAAGAGCTCCTTAGTCTTAAGACACATCTACTGATTAGGTGGACACTCCCCTAGCCCTAGAAGAATTAGAAGAGTTAGCCATAGGAATAGATCATGCCTTAGGAGTGTTAGGAAAATTTTCTACGCTTTAGCTTAAACTATTCCTCACTTTCCCTCTTTCAAGTCAAACTCAAATCGATTCCATGATTCAATTCCATGATTGAAATCCATGATTGAAAGATATGATTGAAACCCATGACCAAAATTCATCAAAAATTCCTAAGTTCAAATTTCCTTAGTCCTTAATTTTTCCTTAAGGACAACCAAAATCATGATTCAAACCTATTCAAATCTTTGAGATTTTCTCATAACTCATTTAAATTCATATATAAATGAAATATAAATTCAAACTCATCAAATCAAGTTCAAAAATTCCAAATCAATTCATGAAAATTTTCTTAAGTCGCTTTAATTTTTCATTAAAGGACTTAGCCAAAATCAACTCTAAACCTTGATCAAATCACTACAAACCCTTGGGATTTTCTCAAATCATGTTTATATTCTTATTTATATTTTCATATGTAAATGAAATATAAATATAAATCAATCAAATCAAACTCAAAAATCAAATTCCAAATTTAAAATTTTTGAAATTCCCTTAAATCCCATAATTTTCCATCAATGGATTTCACCTAAACTTTGATCAAACCATTTCAAACACATGAGAATTTCTCAAAACTTGTTTATGTTCTCATTTATGTTCTCATATATAAATGAAATATGAATATAAATCAATCAAATCCAGTCCAAAAAAAATTTTTAAATCCTTTAAATTCTCTTTAATGGATTTATCCCAAATCATGATTAAACTCTTTCAAATTCTTGAAATTTTCTCATGATCAATTTATACCTTCATTTATATTCACATATATAAATGAAATATAAATTCAAACAATCAAAACCTATTCCAAAAATCAAACTCAAATCCATTCAAAATCAAATCTAAGCCTTTCAAGCCAAAATTTTGAACTTAGCCAAATCAATCCAAATCAAGCCAAATCATTGATTTTCTCTCATGGTTCAATCAATCCTATAATCATGAGCCCATATATAAATCCAAACCTCAATCAAACAATCAAAACCCAAATCAAAAATCAAACCCAAGACCCCTTCATAGTCTTCCTTTGAATATGAAATTTTCAAATGGATCAAAATCCATTTGATTTGACTCAAACTACTTGTAAATGGATTTATATTTCAATCATAAGTCCATATACAAGATCAATCAACTTCATCAAGCTTTGACCAAGCCATTTGAACCACTTAGGCTCACTTGACCCAAAGTGACCTCTTTATGAGCCAACTTTGATCCTAACCAAATTGGATTGAACCAAACTCATATTTCTCTATCATTATGATTAACAATCATTATGGGATGATCAATCAATCAAATTGGGTCAAACCAAGTCAAACCTAAAGGTTGACCAAGTCAACACATAACCTAAAATGAAACCTTACATAGCCAAATTCCATCATAGGCTAAATTGATTGAAACCATTAATCTAAGTTCACTTATGACCTATGTTTGAACTTGACCAAGCCAACTTTTAAGCCTAACCCAACCTAACCTTCTAATTGACCCCCATTTTGACCTAAAGGGCCAAAATGTGTCAAAACTTGATCTAAGCTAAATTGATTGGCACCAATGGGTCAAGTCCATCCCAAACCACTTGTGGAACTTGACTAAAGCCTCAATTGGCCAACTAGACCCAACCTAGCCCAATTGACCTTAGACCCAACATGACCTAAATGGGTCATGTTGAGCCAAAATTGAACTTAACCAAAATTGATTGGAAACAAAGATACCAATCCACTCCATATGACCCACCTAACCTAAACCTACCCTTGACTACCCCAAATAGGTCAAATGGGTCAAATAGGTCAACTTGACCCATTTGACCTAAATGAAGTCATATAAGCAAAAACTAAATCTAATCCAAATTGAACCAAACCAAAGCCACCAAAAAATTTCAAATGGTCATATGAACTTGACCCAACCCTTGGTTTGACCCAATTTGACCAATTGGTCAACTTGACCCATTTTGAACTAAATGGGTCAACATGAGCCAAACCCTATCAAATGGATTCCAAATCCAATGAAACTTAGCCAAACCTATTTTCTAAATATACTAAACATGCCCAAAGTGAAAAAAATAGCAAAATAACCATTTTACCCCTAGGCCATAGAACAAATTTTGGCCTAGCCCATGGGTATTTTGGTCATACTCTCTTCACAATCACTTGAGGCTTTCCTAAAAGCTCAAGGGGACTTAGTGATAGTAGTGCACCCAACCCAATGGGTTTGGGTCAACCCATTAGACCAAACCCGACGATATAGCCTAAAATTCAATTTTTAAACTCCCTCTCAAGCTCAATTCAAGCACATGGGAAGCTGGCATTCCACTCCTCTGGCCAAACCGACCATGTGCACACTCAAAATCATCAAAAAGACCTCTCCAATCTGGTCAATTAGATCAAAATGATAAGCTTAAGCTCGGTCATCTGATTGCCATAGGGGGAGATATACTCCCCTTAATTCAATGAAATTTCACTTGACTCGCACTCGATTGAGCACTAGGGAGAGTTAGGAGCAATTTGCAAGTGATTCTAAGCTTCTTAGAGGGGGATTCAATTTATATCTTCTCAGTTTTTCCACTTGAAAATAGGGGAGGTCCATTGAAGAGTCAATTTCTTCCCCACTCCAAAATTATTCCAATTGCTCTTGTACACTCCATCAGGGGGTCATTTTGAGTTTGTCTAAGCTCTCTCTGAAGTTCTAAAGGCAAGGGGAGACCTAGCTTGATCAAAGCCACAAAGGAATTGAGGAGGAGTTGGTCCATAGAGCTCTACACTCAACCTCAAGTGCTCAAAACTTCAAAGGCTTCATCTCAACCAGACAAAGCTCCACCAAGGGAATCGAGCATCGGTGATCACCTCTGGTGAGGTTAGTGATTTTTGAGCTTAATTCTCATAGGTGTTGGTCCTTTGTGATGTGAACTTCAATTTCATAGGATCTTAGCCATTGGATGTACTGGTAATTGCATGATGAAGGTGTGGGCTAAATTTTAACCTAATCCAAGCTTAATCGAGCTTGGATCAAAGCCTGGAAGCTGGATGGATCTCATTCCCCTTGAGCTTTGGCAGGGATAAATCTCTGGCCATCCATCCACGGGGTCTGGATCGATGGCCGAGATCATTCCCATGTTTATATATTGTTATCCATTTTATAAATCGCGGGGAGATCTCTGGTCGTCTGATCTTTGATCGGACGACAGAGATCAAAAGCGCGTGCGCCGCCAGCCGCCTTTTCAATGTGACGCTTAAGTGAGTGGCTCACGATGCGATGCATATAAAGCACACTAACTGACACTGCCACGCATCACGTTGTGAGCTGAGATTAAGTGGGGATTAATTATTTACCTAATTAATTCATAAGTAATCCCTAGAACTTCTAAAATTCATAACTCTTCAAAAAAAAAATTAGAAAAATAAAAAGAAAAATGATATGGAAAGATAATTTCATCTAAAATATTCTAAAAATATTTTCAATAGATTTTGAATTCCCCTTTTCTCCGAATTAAGATTTCTTTGGGAATCTTATTTAGCTAATTATTCTTTAATTAGGTCATCAATTGATCTCAAATTTCTAGGGTTCATTTTATGGGATGACCTCTGCCTCCCCTAATTTTTTTAAGATTTATTGAGGGCTTAATTGGGAAAATTAATATTTTTTAGCTGACCCCACCTAGTGGGATTAAGGCTTGTTGTTGTTGTTGTTGTATATAATTAAGGGTAATTAAGGTGTGATTAGTGGATTTGTCCTATGATTAAATTTGATTAAGGTCTGATCCAGTGAGTAGGGGTTTTATGGAATAATTTTGGGAAATTTCTCCTAAGCTATTCCCTAAACTCCCTTTTCTTTCCTTAATCCCCTTTAATTAAGGGTTAATTCATTAATTATCCTCTTAATCAACTTTTCAAAAATTCTAAAAAGTTTCATAACTTAATTAATTTACCTTGGATAGATGCTTAGATATTTAATAGCCTAAGTTCAATTAAAAAAATTAGAACCCCTTTCATAAGTGTGAAGGATGTTTTAAAAGTACTTAAGCTAAACCCCTTAGATTAATTAACTTTTAATTGTGAGCCAAATTTTACTAGGCCTTTTCATTATTATGTGCATTGCAAATTCAAATACCTTGTGGGTTTTATGTCATCTCATTTGCTCATAATTGCTTAGTTAATTTTTCTAAGGTGGTGTAAGTAAGGGTTAATTAAGCCACTTAATTCATACCTTAACCTAATCAATACTTAAAAATGAATTTAATTATCTAAAATTAAATAAAAATATAAAATAAATGTGGGAATGGGTTAGGAACAACAAACTCATCTCACCAAAATTAAATCAAACTTCAAACTAAACAAAAATTATTTTGATATTCACTTTGATTTATTCTAAATTTTCTTATTCCATAAGAATGTCTTTAGGATTTAAGTAAAGTGAGTTTATTCACATGCTTTCATTGCTTTGAATCTTTCCCAACATGTTAAGTTGTATGCCATGTGATTCATGCATTCATAATTTTATGTTTCAAATTTTAAGAATAAAAATTATTTACTTTATGTCAAATGTCCATGTGTTGGATAAAGTATAATATGAGTGGCTATTATCACTACTAAATCCAAAATATTTTCAAAACTTATAAATGAAATATCAAATCTGAAAGTGTGTTATTCATATCTTAATTATAAGTTTGCATGTGATGGATTATAAAAGCATGTTTTGTATAGGTTTTCTTTCTTTCTTATGTTAGCATAGTTTTGAATAGGAGTTGGTAAGATGTAGAGTTCATTTGAAAAAAACCCCAACACTTACTTAATCTATACCCTATTCATCCCTATGCTATCATCTAAGAAGGATTTCCTACACTTGCATGAATAAATTGCATGAACAAAATAAATCTATTAAACAATTTTTGCATCTTCCTTTTCCACTTCATTTCTTTTATATACATGTTTGTACTTGAGAAAAGTGGTATATTAGTCTAGACAACCTTGAGGTTGTGAGGCTTTAAGTAGCCCTAAGTAGGTCTACCTCTGGTTAACAATGGCGTTGTACTCACTTATGCCTTTCTTACTTTGATGCATGTATGTGAAATTTTGGATAAGGAAAACCTTTTCTACTTAAGAAAAATCATACATGTTTAACTTCTAAAATTTTCTTAAATGGATTACTTAGCATGCATCATAAAATATGTTAAATACTCTAATTTATATGTATAGATATGCTTATGGTTCATCCATATGCATGTTATATATGTTGGGAAGGAAGTGAAGTAATGTGTGTTATGTGAATTTTGATTCATCTTGTTTAATCTTAAAATATCTTTCTTTTTGAATAGGTTTGGTTTAGAGTTTATCTAAACTTAGGATCGATTAAAAGATGTAATCAAAACATTCACCTAAGTGAAATTAAAATGTAAACTTATCTTAGAAATTACTTAAGGTTAGGGAAGAAAAGAGAAGTTCTCTTCTCTTTCTCTCTCTTCATAACTTAGTAATTAATTGTAGGTTTCACTTAAACCAAATTAAACATGAAATAAAACAAACCCAAAACACTTAAACAAGTTAAATGAACACCCTCTAAGGTGAACATGTCCTTCACACTTAGAAAATTTGAACCTAAAGTCCTAAGCTAAGCATACCACACATACCTTCAAAGCACACACATTAGCCTAAGTCACCACTTCTAGCCTTTGGTTAGATCGATGCATGGATTGATGTTTATTTTATTTTGTGATCTATGTTTTAAACTGGATGTTGGGGTGTATGCTCGTAGAATGAATGGTAGGACGTGCTTAGTCTAACTGTTTTTCTCTGGATTGTGTTAAAGGGGCTATCATAAGTAAAAAATATAACTTTCTTGTGTGCTTATACCCCTTTGCATAATTCATAGACCAGGTGGACTTAGTCACCCATGTGTGGGGTGATAAGTCCAATATACATGTTTAAAATTTATGTGGTGTGATTTAACTTACCTTAGTTTTGCAGGTGTTAGCTAGATTTCTACTTTCCCTTTTCATGTAAAAATTTGTATAATTAGGATTTTAGAGTGATTTGTTATAGGAATTAGGATTAACATTGGTCATAAGATCCCATCTTATATACCATGTGAAGCCTTGGAGCATCTACCATCCAACCTTCCAAAAGAAAGAAGAAAGAAGAAAAGAGAAGAAAGAAAGAAAGAAGAAAGAAGAATAAAGCTTGAAGACCCCCATAACAATGAATTCATTTGCTTAATTATAAATTCAGTTCATTTGTAATCCAAGTTGTTTAAGGGTAGAGGTCGGCTATCCAATTTGATATTATTGGGTTTATGCGGTAGTGCCCGACCACAAATGACCATTTATTCTTTTTATGATTAGCTTTATAAATTGATTGATGATTTGTTTAGTTTTTGCTTTGAGTGGCATGTTTTTCCTAGTTTCTTCCTTGCTTTATGTATGGCCTAGATGTGGATTAGGCTCTTTAGGGAAAAATAAATTTTTTACCCAACTTAAAAACTTGAAATAAAATTAAACAACTCATAACCTCACCTAAAGCTTAGGATTAATATCAAGATAAAAGAATTAGCAATCCCTTAGCTGGACGAGCATTTCTTTATAATATCATGCACAAACACATCTTATTTCACTCTTGATTGGAAGGCTTCCATATTTTCTAGAGAACTCGACTTGACCTTTGAGGGTCGTGATGGAAACTCACCTCCTCCCTTCTTGCTGATTTTGGCTAATAATCTTCTTTCTCATGCATTAGTCATAAAAATCCTATTATCCTTAGTCAAAATAATTATTCAAAAATGAAAATAAAATGAAATTTGAAATGCATTAGATTTAGGTCATTTGAAGCATGTCCCTTTACATAATCTAGTCTCTTTAGGGAGTGAGTTTAAGGACTTAGACTCTTTCTAAATAAAAACTGTCTAGCTATCTTGCATAAGCATAAAGACTTGCCTACATGTATTTAAAATTATAGGAGGAGTTAGTTGGCGACCACCCCCCAAGCGATTGTAAGTCCAAGTTGTCGGGTGGTTTGTCCTCTCTTGTGGAGGCAAACCAATTCCCCATTTTTGCCTTAGATTTAGGTTGTGCTTCTGGCCCTCACCAAAGCTCCCTAAATTTAGGTTCTGATATTGCTTTTCCCTTTTGGGGGCCATAAGATTAAATCCTCACCTCTTAGGCATTTCCTTAATCTTGTGTTAAGGAATCTTAAGTCCTAAAATTCTAATGAAAAAGGTAACTCAAAAAACAAAATTAATTTCTAAAATGTAAAGCCTAATTTTAGAATAGTTTGAGATATTCGTTAGGTTTCCTAGTATTGTGAGCATCTCCTACTTATCTTCCATTTTGGCTTCGATAATAACTCCCTCTTTTGATCAATCCCATTTGATCTTCAAACATAAAATCAATTGATTGATAGCTCTTCCTATTGAAATCTTCAGAGATAATGATCATTTACCTTAATCTAGAATTTTCCTAAGGGATCCCATCCCTTAGGATGTAATTAACTATGAGGGATTGCCCCTGTAGGGAACTTAATGAACCTGATTTAAAATAAACCCAACTTTACTTTTCCATGTAAAGTAGGGGAAGAATCTCTAGTACATATGCAAACCCATCATCTTTAAGAGTCCTTATTGAGGTGATTGGTTCCATTAAAGGGTAGTGACTTCTATTTTTTGAGATAGAACACTATACCTTGATGACTTATTTGATCACCTAAATAAGTACATCTATGGATCTACGTAACATCTTATTAAGATGAATTTCTATAAAGTCTCCTCTTTTGTTTTTTATCCAGAGATTTGAAAGGTGACTCCCTGTTAGAGATTTATTCACCACATGAAGTAATCAGGAAGATCTTCAAGAATCTCTTAAAGAAGCCTGATTTTCAGCTACCTGAGCTTAGGAGACCGGTGGAAGTAGGCAAAAGTCATGATTTTAACTTTTGCTCCTACCACCGTATGTTAGGCCATGTTCTAGAGGATTGCTTCACATTTAAGGATTGGCTTAAACATAGCTTCAAGACTGGTGTTGTAGTTATCCCAAAGGAATATCTTATGGAACAACCATCCAGTTCCATTAGGGTAATCCTTGGGGATACATGTGATCCTTCCAAAACCAAAAAAGGTTGGGATATTTTTGTATCCAAAACCTCTAAAAAGATCATCCGAAAGATCAAGAAACTTTTCTTGTAGGTGCCTGACTCAGCTCAAACCTCCAACATCAAGGAAGGTTTTCAAGTTGCCAGTGCCAACTAAGGGAAAGGTGGGGTTCAGTAGAAACAGCAGCATGTGTCAGCCCGGGATAGCCCAGTAGTGTAACCACCAACTAAGTCCAGTCTCCAGCATACAGTTGTAGCTTCCACATCGGTGACTTCCTCCACTTCAGTTAGTTCTTCTCCTTCTACTTGTAAAACTCTTGTATCGATGGATAAGGGCATCAAATCCCTTACCCCACTCACTTTACTTGATTTCTACTTTGTACCACCAATCAAATCTAAGAAATTAAAGAATAAAGCTAGCTTGAATTACATCTGTGTCACTTTTGATGGGTTGTCTACTTCTATTCCTAATGACAACTCTTCGAGTCAAAAATAACAATAATAATTCTGATCTTCCTATTTATGATTCAGAGTTGGACTTTTCTACTCTGAATATTAGGGGTTCACCTCTTGAGATAGACTTAGAATCATTCGATTCCAAGGGTCCATAGGATAAGCTATAGGTGAGCCTGATGTGAAGGTAGAACCTCCCATTACCCTGCCATAAGAGATCACCGAGGTCAACCTCCATAGTGGTAAGGTTCTACCTCCTAGGGCAGCACCTCAAGATAGAGGAAAACAAGTCATTAGTATAAAGGATTGAGAAGCCCCTCCACAGGATGCTCCACCCTCGGATATGCTTATAGAGGATCAGCCCAGGGTGGATTACAATGTCCTCTCTCATCTAAGAAAGTTGTTATCTAAGCTACGCATATACAATGCCCATGTCTTATCTAAAGAGATAAGATAATCATTAATCAAGGCTCTCCTTGATCATGAGATATGCTTAGCTCAGCTGACATCTATTGGTGAGGAGACACATTACACAAAAGAAGCTCATGGGATCGCCTTCACAGATGAAAACCTTCTTCTGGGGGACTTGGAGCACAACCGTCCCGTCTACATCATAGTTGACATGAGCAAATTCTGACTAGCCAAAGTTCTAGTTAATCCAAGTGCATTGGCAAACATTATGAGTCTAAAGACCCTTGCTTATTTGATTATTGACATCTCCACACTCTGAGGAGATCGGATGATGTTGAGAGGATTCAATGAACATGGTGTGTGGGCTTTAGGTTCTATAGTGTTACCTTTGGAGATAGGTGACTGGAAGACTGAAGCTAAGTTTTACATCATTGATTCGAATACTTCATTCACTGCTTTGCTAAGTAAGCCTTTAATACATCAGAACAAGATAATTCCATCCTCCCTCCATCAGTGCATCAAGTTCAGAAAAGATGGGATTGAATACCATGTCAATGGAGATGAAAAGCCATTTTCAGTTAGAGAGGTTGAGATTTATGAGGATGTGACTTACTATCTTCCTCAAAACTTGGACAAAATTCAAAAGAAAAAGAAAAGGCAAAAGAAAAAGAAAAAGGCAAAAGAAATAGAAAAGAAAAATGAAAATCCAAGTGAACAAGAAAGGGGAATTAATGAAGAAATAAATCCACATATCACATTCCACCCACAGTTCATTCCATCATATGGACATATGGGTAGGATGACTCAAACTCCACTGCGTGAGGTAGAGAAACAGGCGCCTGATGAAGACCACCTAGTAGGCCATCAACCAACAGAGGTCATGTTTCAGTTCATAGGAGTACCCTACTATTCACATAGACTTGGAATCCAGCTCGGAGGATGAGTCCAATGTGATTAGTATACTAGTCAACCCCTCTCAGCAAGTTCCATTAGAGGTGACTTTCGATCCATACAGTAATGAAGATCAGGCCTCCAGACAAAGCAAATTATTCCAATCGGGTTTATGTGAAACTATTAGGTAGCAGCTGGGAACCTTAGCTCTAACCTCACTTTCATCTCAAAAAGTTGAAGGTTTAGTAGTTAAGGAAGCCCATAAGTCTTTCAGTGATATGAAGCTGAAGTGATTCTTTTTGGGATCATCATCCTCAAGTCCTGAAGTTGATGTAGAACTTGAGGAGGATATATTTGAAGAATTAATAGAATTATCATTTGACTTTTACTCGCATTGTGTTCATAATCTTATACAGAAAGGTTTGGTGCCTCATACATGGTCCAGTTACAGGTCAGAGTACTTTGAAAAGCTATGGAATAATGCAAGCAGGGAAGCACAATCAAGAGCAGGACTAAGATTTGATACAGTGAGTCCAGTCGATGACGATAATTACTGCTTAGTTGTTACCAATCATTTGGAGTCTAATAGGTTCTTTTCACACAATGCCAACTCTTATGAGAATGTGTGTTTAGAAACCTCAGATGCTCCAGATGATCTCTAAATTAAACTTGCACCGCCAAAATTTGAAGAGTAGATTCATTCAACGATTAACAAGCTTAAAGAAATCAACCTCGGGATAGAAGAAAATCCACACCCAACATACATCAGTTCATTATTGAATGAAGAAGAAACCAATGACTTAGTTAGGCTATTGGCTGAGTTTAAAGACTACTTCGAATGGAGTTATGAAGAGATGCCTGGATTATCTCCTGACATAGCAGTCCACAAGCTAGCAATAGATCCTAACGCTACCTCTATTAAGCAAGCTCCTAAACACATGAGATTTGAAATCGAACAACAGGTCATTTCTGAAGTCAAAAAATTGATTGATGCTTATTTCATCAAGGAAGAAAAATATCCTATATGGTTAGCCAGTGTCATCCCAATTAAGAAGAAGAATGGCCAAATTTTTATTTGCATTAATTTTAGGGACTTAAACAAGGCATGTCCTAAGGATGAGTTTCCTCTTCCAATACCAGAATTAATGGTTGACATCGCCTCATCTCATAAAGTTTTTTATTTCATAGATGGGTCATCTGGCTATTACCAAATCAAGATGTCTCTCGAGGATGAAAGAAACATTGCTTTTCAAACCCCGATCGAAATCTATTGTTATAGAGTTTTTCCTTTCAGCCTTAAAAATGTCGGTGCTACATACCAATGGACCATGACTCAGATCTTCAATGAACTCATCCATCATCAGGTTGAGTGTTATGTTGATGATCTAATAGTCAAGAGCAAAGAAAAGGAAGACCACCTCTTTGACTTGAGAGTAGTTTTCGAATGGTCAAGATAATATAACCTTAAAATGAATCATCTGAAGTGTACAATCGGAGTAGCTTCACAAAAATTCCTTGGGTTTATTATCCGACATCGAGGAATAGAGATAAATTATGAAAAGATTAAAGCTATCTTAGAAATGTCACCTTCTAAAACCTTAACTCAACTCAGATCCTTCCAAGGACGGCTGACATATCTAAGACGCTTTATTTCCAACCTATCGGGGAGATGCAAGCCATTTTCAACACTTATCAAAAAGGATGCCAAGTTCAAGTGGCATAATAAGTGTCAACATACCTTTAAAGATATCAAGCAGTATTTGGTGAAGCCGCCAATTTTAGCAGCCCCTATCCCAGGCAGGCCACTCATCCTCTACACTACTACATTGGACGACTCTCTCGGCACTTTGTTGGCCCAAGCCAATGATGAAGAGAAGGAGAACACTCTCTACTACCTCAGGTGTCGCCTTATTCTTGCTGAAGCGAACTACCCAACTATTGAGAAACATTGCTTAGTTTTGATCTTTGCATCAGAAGCTACGACACCACTTGCTTTCTCATAAGGTGAACTTGATCTCTAGAATAAATCCACTCAGTATCTCATGACATGGCCAATGCTATCCAGATGTTTGACATGCTGGTCCATGATCCTCTCGCAGTTTGATATCACATTTGTACCCCTCCGTATGATAAAAGGACAAGCACTAGCAGATTTCTTAGCAACACACCCACTTCCTGTTGATTCTCTACTTAGTGATGATCTTCCTGATGAACAAATTATGAACTTAGGGGAGGTTGGCAACTGTCAATGGGAGATGTATTTTGATGGTGCAGCTTATTTTCATAAAGGGGAAGCACCACGATCTACTCTTCCAGGAAAGGCAAAGGTAGGAATAATTCTCTTAACTCTATATCGTGATGTAATGAGATTCTCATACTATCTTTCCAACCTCTGTACTAACAATGAAGCCGAGTATGAGGCTTTGATTGTTGGTCTGGAGTTAGCCATCACTATCAGTGTCAAGGGTAATAATATCTTTGGAGATTCTCAGTTGGTCATCAATCAGATTGTCAGGTCTTACAAGGTTCTCAAGCCCAAACTTCATCATTACCATGAGTATACCATGAAGCTGTTGGCCCAAATACCTGAAGTCACCATCTACAAGGTTCTTCAAGCAGAGAACACAGTAGTAGATGCTTTGGCCAAACTTGCCAAAGAATTGGCATGTCCGGAAGATGAGTCCATTCCAATAAGAGTCCAAAACAAAAAAGTCTTGTCCCTTATTGATGCTAAACTCATTGAGAGACTTTCTCTTGAAGGGGAGGTTGTCGTTGCCTATAAGGACAAGGAGTTGGATTGGAGGCAACTATTCATAGACTATTTGAACATCGGCAAACTACCTCAAGAAAAGTCACAAGCCTATCAAGTCAAATAGAGAGCTTTCTCCTATGCTCTCATTGATGGCACCTTGTACCGATGGTCTTTTGATCAAATGTGCTTACGTTGTTTAGATAAAAATGAAGCATGTGGCATTATAACCAAGGTACATTTAGGTCTATGCATAGCACATCAATCAGGTCTGAAGATGAAGATGAAGATCAAGCGACTTGGATACTACTAGCCTTCGATGATTACAGACTGCATGGATGTAGCTAGGAGATTCCATCGCAGTGTTAGGTACACGGTGGTCCTCCATCAACCACCCAGCATTCTACACCCTACATTGACTTCATGGCTATTTGAATGTTAGGGTACCGACATTGTAGGTTTGATTGATCCTCCTTCTTCCAAGAGTCATCGATTCATCTTAGCTGCCACCGAATACTTTTCCAAGTGGGCGGAGGCAATCCCACTCGGAGAGGTCACAGCTCAACATGTGCTTCAATTTTTTAGGAACCATATTGTATATAGGTTCGGGGTGCTTTGATAAATTATATCTGATAAAGGTACTTCATTCATAAGCATCAAGATCAATAGGTTTGCCAGAAGACACGGTATAGATTAGAGATACTCCACCATCTACTATCCCAGAGCAAATGGCTTAGCAGAAGCATTCAACAAAACTCTCATCCAAATACTAAAGAAGACTCTTGATGATAACAAGCGGCAATGGAACGAGCAGTTAGTTGGAGCCTTGTGGGCCTACTGCATGACATACCAGACTCCAACTCAATCTACCCCCATTTTCTTTAGTGTATGGGTCCAAAGCTGTTCTACCTTTATAAGTTCAACTACCATCACTGACAAAGATTGCAAGAAGACTACAGTAATGCAAAGTTGTGGTTAGAAGAGCTCAAAGGTTTGGAGGAGAGTCGCCTACGAGCGTGCTAGAATCTCAAGTTAAACAAGGATAAAATGATTCGCTCATAATAAGCTAGTCTGCCCTAGGTCTTTATGAGTAGGAGAACTTGTGTTAGTTCTAAGGAGACTAATTATTTCCTGTCAAAAGATGAGAGTCAAGTTTGAACCCACTTGAGAAGGTTCCTATGTCATAGAGAAGGCCTACCAGGGAGGATCTTATCAGCTCATTGATTATAAAGAGAACACCCAATGCTTCTAATTAATGGACTCTATCTAAAAAAATATTACCCATGAAATAAATCATGTTTAAAAATAATTGTTAATAAAAAGAACAAAATCAGATTCCATTCATCAAATCTTCTCTTCTTTTGAAGTGATGTTTGTTTGTCTTGTAAGTCCGCCGTGACGTGTTTAGGGTAGGTGTAAGAGTCCCCCAGTGGCATCCTATCCCTCTTTCACAACACAAACACAATCTCCCAGTGCTATTAGAATAGGTGTAAGAGAACCCAAGAGGCATCATATTTTGATTAACACAACTAAGTTAAGTGTAAGAGAACCCGAGCGACATCATTTCTTAGTGGGAATCTTGTTTTCCATCTGTGGCACCACTTCATCAAATTCCCCAGCATGTTTAGGGTAGGTGTATGAGAACCCGAGCAGCATCCTATTCCCTTTTGACACGTGCACAAAAACAAAAATAAATCTTTTGCCTCAAGCTATTTTGATGAGGGAGCAAGCCCCCTATGACACTCACTCATTAGCTGCTCTAGGTCGGGTCTACATACTACCTCGCTAGTATGTCACCCTAGTGGTCACTTATTTGGATGATGTGAGTCCCCACACTTTCTTTCTAACTTGACCATTGTAAATCAACAAGCACCTTATTAGTATGATAGACTTTACTGCCCAGCTAGTATGCTACATCATGTTAATTTTGTTCAAGAGGATGTGAGTCCTCGAGCTTTCTTCTTAAATTAATCATCATGATCTAACTAGGTTGATTATATTTAAGGTTTAGGATAAGTCCCCTAGAGGCTCCTTTTCCTTTTGACTACACTTTGAGTTGATATAAGTCCCCTAGTGGCATTCACTCAGTAGTCACTCTAGGTCGGATAATACCTATCGAGCCAAAGACAGACTATCCTAGCAATCAGTTCCACTACAGGAGGATGTGAGTCCCCAAGCTTTCTTCCTAGGCTGATTATTACAAACTAATGGGCACCTTAGGTTGGTTGATGTTCATTATGCTGACAGTGACTCACCCGATGAGTACACCACTCTTGGTAGATGTGAGTCCCTGAGCTTTCTCCTTGAGTTGGACACTCAATACCTATTGGATATATGACTAGCCATGTCATCTTCTCCAGGGTTTTGGATTAAACCCTTAGCGTCCCCTCTATCTGCGAGCATTCTATTTGGATCATGCCTTTTGTGACCCCATTTAGACATTACCCAGGTTACTTTTGGATTGGATAGACCCCCTTTCCTAATAACTACCCATGTAGTTGGAGAATTTGTTCAGCGGATGCGTAGATTCTCCCTTAATTCAGTAAATTTGAGATAGGTCTAGGCTGATATAAGCTCCTTCTCAATGTGATCCCTCATAAATCAACAGGGTCTATGTTAAAATAAACTAAACAAATAAATAAATTAATTCACTTGTGGATTAAGAATTCAAGCCCCCAAAGGGACCCCTTTTCCTAAGCAGGCATCCTATCTTCAGGATAATGTCAGCAGAACTCCCTATAGAATTGCGACCACGAGATAAACCCCTGCAAGACTCATTAGAAGCCTTAGGTTGGGTTCAATCTATTTTGATTAAAAGCAGGTTACCCCGACAGTCATTCCACTTTGGAAGATGTAATACCATGGCTCATTCTTTCTAGCATGACTGTCACAAACCGACGGGCAGCCTTAGGTTGGGTTCAATTTATTGCCCAAAGCAACCAATCACCCCAGTGGTCTATTATAGTGGAAGATGTGAGTCCCTGAGCTTTCTTCCTTTCATTTGATCACTGCAAACCGAAAGGCACTCATTTGGTTGGATAGTTCTCTCATTGGCCTGGAAGCTACTCCCTTTGGTTCAGTAAATATAAGATAGGTCTAGGCTAATATAAGCTCCTTCTCAGTGTGATCCATCGCAAACCAATAGAATCCATCAAAACAAATCTAAAAATGAAATTAATCTTGACTATCTTTGAGTTGATCTAAGTCCTCTAATGGCATTCACTCAATAGTCAGCCTTAGGTTGGGTTTAATCTATTTTCTTGCCAATAGATTATCCCATCAACTGGTCCCTACTTTGGAGGAGGTAAGCCTACTATGCTTGCTTCTTAATACAACTGTTGCATACTGAAAGGCATCTTTTTGGTTGGCTAGTCCTATTATGTGTTTAGTAGACTACTCATTTGGATTGGTAAAACCTTAGTTGGGTCTAGGCCTCCGTGGCTCTTACTCAGTCTGATCTATCGTAAACCAATGGAATTCATCAAAATAAATCAAAAAATAAAATTAATCTTGACTATCTTTGAGTTGATCTAAGTCCCCCAATGGCATTCACTCAATAGTCAGCCTTAGGTTAGGTTCAATTTGTTGCCTTGATAATAGATTACCCCAGCAACTGGTTCCTACTTTGGAGGATGTAAGTCTACTATGCTTTCTTTCTAGTGCAACTGCTGCATACTGAAAGGCATCCCTTTTGTTGGCTAGTCCTACTATGTGTTTAGTAGACTACCCCTTTGGATTAGTAAACCTGAGTTGGGTCTAGGCCTCCATGGCTCCTACTTAGTGCGATCCATCGCAAACTAATAGGGTCCATCTCAAAATTCAAAATCTAAAAATCTCAAACAAATAAACAAATCCAATGAAACAAAGAAACAAAATAATTAATCAATCTAAATCAAATCTTTTGCTTCTCCTCAGTGAGATGCAAATCTTTTTAGTCCCCTAGCAGATCTAGAATTTTAATCCCTCAGTGGATTTCACAACCCCTCCCTTGCAGATGACTTGAACTTACCTCCCTAGTGTAGAGTTCACTTTTCTATCCCCCGTAGAGTCAAAACAAACACAAATTAAGCAAACAACAAATTAAAATAAATTCAACCCTCTTCCCCAGTCAAAATTTCTTCCCAACGAGACTCAAATTAAATCAAACCTCTCATCCCTTTGTGGATGACTTGAAGATGCTTCCCTAGTAGAAGGTTCACCCATTCTATCCCTTAGTGGATTCCTCCCTCTCTCTTATGTCTTGGACATAAGTGGAGCCACATTGCACAAAGCCCTAGATTCCTTCTACACCTTGGATTAGGAGTAGATTGTCTCTGTTAGTGCTTGTGATCGTTCGGTGTTGTTGATCATTTCAGTCAACACCAATACGTGCGGTGTTCCTTGTCAGTTACACTACACCTATTGGGCGCCATTTTTTGACCTCATTTTTTAGAATAAGTTCTCAACCCCTCCATCTTAGACATAGGACTCCTCTTAGATTTTAAGAGATCCTTAGTCCTAAGACACATCAAGTGATTAGGTGGACACTTAACCTAGCCCTAGAGACTTAGAAGGGTTGGTATAGGAATAGGTCATGCCCTGGGGGTGTTAGGAAAATTTGCCTACCCTTAGCTTGAACCACTTTCCTTACTTCTTTCCTTCAAGTCAAAACTCCAGATCAATTTTATTTGATCTTCTCCAAACTCAAATCAATACCACATGATTGAAATCCATGATTGAATTCCAAGTTGAAATTCCAAAATCCAAATCTTGCTTAAGTCCTTAATTCCCTCTTAAGGACTTAGCCTAAATCATCTTCAAATCAATTCAAATTCATAAAATTTTCTCATAATTTATTTATATTCTCATTTATATTCACATATATAAATGGAATATAAATTTAAATCAATCAAACCAAATTCAATAAATTGAAATCCTAATTCAAAATTTTTTCTAAATCTTTAAATTTCCCCTTAAGAACTTAGCCTAAATCATGATCAAATCATTCCAAATTCATAAGATTTTCTCATAACTCATTTAAATTCTCATTTATATTCACATATATATAAATGATATATATATATATATATATATATATATATATATATATATATATATATATATATATATATATATATATATATATATATATATATATATATATATATATATATATATATATATATATATATATATATATATATATATATATATATATATATATATAACAACCAAAACTAATTCCAAAAATCAAACTCAAACTCATTCAAAATCCAACCTAAGCCTTTCAAGTCAAAATCTTAAACTTAGCCAAATAAACTTCAAATCAAGCCAAACTCTTGATTTTCCTTCATGATTCAATCCTTCAATCATGAATCTAAATATAAACATAAACTTCAATCACTAAATCAAAACTCAATTCAAAATATCAAACCCCAAATCCATTCATATTCTTCCTTTGAATATGAAATTGTTAAATGAATCAAAACTCATTTGACTTCAAACCACTTACAAATGGATTTATATTTCAATCATAAGTCCATATACAAGTCCAATCAAGCTTTGACCAAGCCATTTGACCCACTTAGGCTCACTTGACCCAAACTGACCTAAAGTACTCTTTTTTAGCCAAATTCTAATCCTAACCAAATTGGATTGAACTAAGCCCATCTTTGCCTCTCATTATAATCAAATCATCATGATATGATCAATCAATCAAATTGGGTCAAACCAAGTCAAACCTAAGGGTCGACCAAGTCAACACTTAGCCAAAATGAAACCCAACATAGCCAAAATCCACCATAGGCCAAATTGATTGAAACCATTGATCTAAGTTCATTCATGACCTATGTTTGAACTTGACTAAGTCAACATTTGAGGCTAACCTATCCTAATTGGCCAATTGACCCAAGTTGACCCAACTTGACCTAAAAAGTCAAAATATGTCAAAACTTGATCTAAGCCAAATTGATTGAAATCAATGAGTCAAGTTCATTCTAAATCACTTGTTCAACTTGACCAAAGCCTCGATTGACCAACTAGACCTAACCTAGCCCAATTGACCTAAAACCCAACTTGACCTAAAGGGTCATATTGAGCCAAATTCAAACTTAACCAAAATTGATTGGAAACAAAGATACCAATCCAATTCATATGACTAACCAAACCTAAACCTACCCATGACCTAGCTCAAATAGATCAATTGGGTCAAATTGGTCAACTTGATCCGTTTGACCTAAATGAAGTCATATGAACCAAGTTCAAACCTAAACCAAATTGAATCAAACCAAAGCCACTAAAACTTTCACCAAAGCTTCGTCTAAACTAGATGAAGCTTCTCCAAGGGAATCAAGCACCGGTGATCACCTCCGGCAAGGGATGCCATTTTTCAACCATTAAACTCAATGTGGTGTGGAGCCATGTGAAAGAAATTTTGGTCCCTTGGAATTTTTACCATTAGATGTGCTTGCCATTAGCTTTAGATGGTGTGGGTTGACTTTCAATCTAATCCGAGTTCGGATCTTCTCTTTGAAAGTGGATGGTCCCTATTTTCCACAGGGAATAACAAGGAGGATCTCTGGACATCCATTCGAGCATTTTGGATGGACAGTTGAAATTAAATCACATTTTATAATTCATTTAATCCCTTCTGAATGGTGGCTTTAATCTCAGTCATCTGATCCTTAATCGAACGGCTAAGGCAAAAGCACATAGCGCCGCCGCTACGCGGCACTACGATGTCTTGTTTAAGTGGCCACTAAGAAAGTGTCGCATGTGAAGGGAAGCTGTGTTAGTGCATGCATGGCATGCCGTAAGGTTAGGGAATTAATTAAGGTTTAAATAATTCTAATTAATTGCCTAAACTTCTAAAATTTATATCTCAACCTAGAAAAATTAGAAAAATCTAAAATAAATTGCATTAGAAAGATAATTCAATTTACAATATTCTAAAATTGATTTTGATTAATTTTGAATACTTCTTTCCTCTGAATTTGAGTTTTATTAGAAATCTTAATTTACTAATTACTCCTTAATTAATTCACTGATTAATCTCAAACTTCTTGAGTATATTTTTGGGGATGATTTCTACCTCCCCTAATTTTCTGGGGATTTATCGGCAGCTTATTTGGGGAAATTACTAATTCATTTCTTAATTACCCCTTTAATGTAATTAAGAATAATTAAGAGTTTGATTAGTGGTTAAATCCTTTGTTGAAGTTTATTAAGGTTTGCTTCAATGAATAGGAGATTTAGGAAATAATTTTGGGGCATTTTTCTTAAGCTATTCCTTAAACCTCCTTTTCTTTCTTAATCCTCTCTTAATTAAAGGTTAATTCACTAATTACATTCTTAATTAATTTCTTAAAATTCTAAAACTTTTGAGAACTCAATTAATCTATTTGGGGTAGATGCTTAGGTGTTCAAGAGCCTAAGTGCATTAAGGAAATCAAGATTCAACTCACATGTGTGAGGGATGTTTTGAAATTACTTTAATTAAACTTCTTAGCTTAATTAATCATTAATCATGAGCCAAATTTTATTAGGCCCCTTTCTTCCTAGGCGCATTACAAATTTAAATTCCTTGTGAGATTTTATGTCATCTCATTGACTCATAATTATATAGTTAACTATGCTAAGGTGGTATAGGTAAGGGGTAATTAATATGCTTAATTCATACCTTAATCTAATCAAAATATAAAATGAATCTAATCACCTAAGAATTGAAAAAAATATCAAACACATGTGGGAATGGGTTAAGAACAACAAACTCACTTCATATTTTCAAAATTAAATCAAATTCAAAATCAAATAAAAATCACATTAAGTAAACTTCGATTTGCTTTAAGCTTTCTTATTTCATAAGATTATCTTTAGGAATTAATTAAAGTGAATGTGTTTACATGCTTTCATTACTTTAGTTCTTTCCCAATATGCTAAATATGTGTGTCATATGATTTCATGCATTCATGCTTTTCAAAAATCAAATTTTTTAAAAAAATGAAGAATATTTCATTTATGTCAAATTGCATGTGTTGGCTAAAGTAAGAATATGAGTGGCTATTATCACTATTAAATCCAAGTTATTTTAAAAATATATGAATTGATTATCAAAACTGAAAGTGTGTTACTTATATCTTACTTATAAGTTTACATGTGAGTAAAAATATAATGATGTGCTTAGTGTAGGTTTTCCTTCATTTCTCTTTAAGTATAGTTTTGAATAGGATTTGGCAAAATGTATGGTTCATTTGAAAAGAACCTAACACTTGCCTAATCCCATATCCTATTCATTCTTATGCTATTACTTAAGAAGGATACATATACTTGTACATATAAATTGCATAAACAAAAATAAATCAACCAACATAAACTTCTGCATTCTTTCTTATCCATTCATTTATTTTGTACACATGTTTGTATTTAAGGAAAGTGGTATATTAATCAGGACAACCCCAGGGTTATAAGGTTTTAAGTAGCCTTAAGTATGTCTTGTACCTTACACCCCTGGTTAACAATGATGCTGTACTCACTTATGCATTTCTTACCTTCATGTGTGCATATAAAAATTGGATAGGAAACCCTTTTTCTACTTAATAAAAATCATGCATCATAAGCATTCAAATTTTCTTAAAATGAACTATTTATCATGCATCATAAAGTGTTCTAAACATTCCCATTTGTATGTATAGATATGCTTAGGACTCATTCATATGCATGTTATACATGTTGGGAAAGAAATGGAGTGATGTATGCTTTGTGAATTTAGTTCATTTTACTTAATCTTGAAATGCTTTTCTTTTTGAATAGGTTTATTTAGAATTTATCAAAACTTAGGATTAATTAAAATATATAATAAAATATTCACTAAATAAAACTAAAACATGAATCCATCTTAGAAATTACTTAGGTTAGAAAAGGAAAAAAGAAGTTCTCTTTTGTTTCCCTCTCTTTATAACTTAGTAATTAATTCTAGGATTCACTTGAATCCAATCAAAACACAAAATAAAAGCAACTCAAAAATAATTAAATCATTCAAATGAAACCCTTCTCTAAGATTGAACATACTTTATACATAGAAAATTCTAACTCAAATTCATAGCTAAGCATACCACACAAACCTATAAAAGCACATACATTAGGCTAAGTCACCACTTCTAGCTTTAGGTTAGGGTGGTTCATGATTTGATACTTACTTTTTTTGTGATATATATTTTAGTCTGGATGTTAGGATGAATGTGTGTAGAATGAATGGTAGTACGATCTTAGTCTAACCATTGCCTTCTGTAAGGGATTGTGCTTAAGGGGCAATGTAATAAAAATATAAATACTATTGTTGTGTAGGTGCTTATGCCCCTAAGCATAATCCAATAGGCCAGGTGGACTTAGTCACCCATGTGTGGGATGATAAGTCCAATATACATGCTTGGGATTTGTATGGTTTGTTTAGTTAATCTCTGTTTTGGAAGTGTTAGTTAGATTTACTTTTCCTTTTCATATAATTTTGCAATTAGGATATTGGAATGATTATTTTGGGGATTATGATGAACATTGGTCATAAGATCTCATCTTATGCACCATCTGAAGCCTTTGGAGTATCCACCTTCCAACTATCCAAAAGAAAGAACCAAAGAAGAAAGAAGAGAAGAAGAAAGAAAAGAAGAATAAAGAAATGAAGCTTGAAGACCCCTATAACAATGAGTTCCTTACTTAATTGTGTGTAATTCATTTATAATCCGGGTTGTATAAGGGTAGAGCTCGGCTACCTAATTTATTTTTGGGTTTGTACGGTGGTACCCGACCATAATGGCCTCTTATTCTTTTATGATTAGCTTTATAAATTGATTGATGATATGTTTAGCTTGTGCATTAAGTGGCATCCTTTTCCTGATTTCTTTTTTGCTTTATGTATGGCCTGGATGTGGATTAGGCTCTTAGGAAAAAATAAATATTCTACCAAATTTAACAATTCAAAATTAAAAATAAAGAACTTATAACCACACCTAAAGCTTAGTCTGAAATCAAGATAAAAGAATTAGCAACCTCTTAGCTGGATGAGTACTTCTTTTATAACATCATGCACAAATGCATATTACTTTTAATCTTGATTGGAGGGCTTCCACCCTTGCCAGAGAAACTTGGCTTGACCTTTGAGAGCCATGGTAAAAATACACATCCTCCCTTCTCGCTGATTTTGGCCAATAATCTCATTTCTCATGCATTAGGCATATGAATTTTATTAGCCCAAGTCAAAATAATTATCCAAAAATAAAAATAAAATGTAATCTGAATTACATTAGATTTAGGTCATTTGAAGCATACATTTACATGATCTAGTCTCTTTAGGGAGTGAGTTTAAGGACTTTGTCTCTTTCTAAATAAACAACAGTCTAGCTATCTTGCATAAAGTATATGACTGACCTACATGAATTTCAAACCGTATGAGGAGTTAGTTGGCAGCCACCCCCACGAAGTTGTAAGTCCAAGCATTCAGGTGATTTATCCTCTTTTGTGGAGGCAAACCAAATACCCATTTTTCATCTTAGATTCAGGTCGTGCTTTTGGCCCTCGTCAAAGCTCCCTAGATTTAGGTTCTGAGGTTACTTCTCCCTTCTATGAGTCATAAGCAAAAATCTTCACCTCTTAGGTATTTTCATAATCTTATGTTGTGGAATCATAAGCCCTAAATTTCTAATATAAAGTCAATTCAAATGAATAATTCAATTTTAAAAATGTAAAGCCCAATCATAGGATAGTTTGAGATGCTCGCTAGGTTTCCTAGTATCGTGAACATCTTTTACTTATCTTCCTTTGGCTCAGATAATAACTCCCTCTCTTTGATCAATCTCATTTGATCTTCAAAATAAACTAATCGATTGATAATCCTACCTATTGAAATCTTTGGAGACAACGATCAGTTACCTTAATCGAGAGTATTCCTGAGGGGTCTCATCTCTTAGGATGTAATTAACTATGGGGGCTTGCCCTTGTAGGAAACTTAACGAATCCAATTTAAAATAAACCCTATTTTACTTTTCCATATAAAGTAGGGGAAGAATCTTTGGTACATATGCAAACCCATTGTTCTTAGAAGTCCTTGTTGAGGTGATTAGGTCCATTGTAGGGTAGTGACTTCTATCTTTCGAGATGGTACATCTCTCCTCAATATTGTACTCGATCACCCTCAATAAGAACATCTGCAAATCTACGTGCTTTCAAAATGCATAAAAGAGAAAGAAGATGTATATTTTCATCCTCATTTTATCCTGCATAGAGTGAAGATGGAAGTATATATCTTATTCTCAAAATAAAATTGATAAAAATTTTTACCACAAGGACTCACGGCTTTAAGTAGCCCCAAGGAGGTTCCTACCTCATTTATTTGGTGTAAACTTAAACTTAGGATTAATTAAAACACACAATAAATCATTCACTAAAGAGAATTAACTTATCATAGAAATGACTTAAGGTAGGGATGAAGGAGAGGTCTCCTCTCTTTCTTCTCTTTATAATACTTAGTTGCTAAGTATATGCCATATGAAATAAAAGAAAATATTAAGTAAAATCTTCAAACCAACTAAATCACTTAAAGAGAAACCAACCCTTTATAAATTAAATCCCTCACACTTAGCAAATTATAACTCTAAAGCCTAGTTAGGACATACCACACAAGCCTTAACACACACACACATTAGATTAAGCCACCACTTTTTACTCTATGTTAGGGTGGTGTATGGTTTGATGAATACTTATTTTGTGATGTATTATTATAGACGGATATGTAGTGATCATGATGATATTAACCTAATCATATTTTCTTTAGAGGGTTGTGCTTATGGGGCCACTATAATAAAATATAAATGCTCTTGTTGTGCAGGTTGCTTAACCTTTAAGCATAATCCAAATTAGGATAGGTGGGCTTGGTTACCCATGTGTGGGGTGCTAAGTCCAAATTATTCATATAATTGCTTGGGTTGTATAGTGTGTTTAGCTAACATTTGTCTTGCAAGTGTAGTTAGATTTACTTTTCTTCTTTTAATGTAATTTTATATTAGAATTAGGATAAGTGTTATGGGGGATTAGGATGAGCATTGGTTATAAAATCAAGTCTTATGTACCATGTGATAATTTTGGAGCAAGCACATACAAACCAAGTTAAAAGGAAGAAAGAAAGGAAGAAAGAAAGGAAGAAATGAAGACTGAAAAAAGAAAGAAATAAAGAAATGAAGGAATCAAAGAATAATGAAGAATGAGGACCCCCATAATATTCATCATTTGTAATTATAACTATTCTTTGTAATTTGGGGTATAAGGGGAGCTACACCCACATTTTTTCGTGTCATGACCAATCTAACCGACCTCTTATTCTTTTGCGATAGCTTTATAGAATTATTTGATATTTTGTTTAGCTTGTACATTAGAATAAGAATGCATTTTCATAGTTTATTTATGATTGGTGATATTGTATGGCCTGGATGCAATTAGGCTCCTAGGATAAAAATTATTTTTTCTACCCTAATTCACAACTCATAACTAAATTTTCTAAAGCAACTTATAATCTCACATTAAAGCCTAGGTATTAAATCAAGATAATAAAGGATTTAGCATCCCCTTAGCTGGATGTTGTATGCTTAATATCATGCATATCATGTCATTTCACTCTTGTTAAGAGAGGGTCTCCATCTTTGCCAGATAATAAAGGCTTAATCTTTGAGAGCATTTGATGGAAAGACACCTCTTTCTTTTTTTATTTGGCCACAATCAACCTCTCATGCATTTAGGCATATAAAATCTTATAGCCTGTGTCAAAATAAAGAGTCCAAAATCAAATAAAACTTCATAAAATTTGCATTAGATTAAGTTATTATTCATACCCCTCATGCTCTAATCTCTTAGGGAGTGAGTTTAAAGACTTAGTTTCTTTTCTAAATGATAACAACCTAGCCATCTTGCAAAGCATAAGATTTTTCTGCAAAGATTTAAAGCGTATGAGGAGTTAGTTGGCTGCCACTCTGGGCGGTAATAAGCCCTCGCCAAAGCTCCCTAGATTTAAGATCCGAGGTTGTTGTTTCTTTATGTGGCTACTAGCATAAATCTTCACATCTTAGGCATTTCCACAATCCTGTATTGGGGAATCATAAGTCTTAGATTTCTAATGAAATGTTAACTCAAATACATAAACTCTCTTCAATTTTAAAAATATAAAGCTCAGCCATAGGATAGTTTGGGACACTCACTAGGCTTACTAGTATCATGAGGATCCCCAACTTATCGCTTTTTAGCTTCGATAATAAATCTCTCCTTTCGATCTATCCCATTTGATTTTCCAAATATAACAAATTTATTGATAGTCCTATCTTTGAATTCTTTGGAGTTAACAATCGTCTACTTTAATCTAAAGTATTCTTAAGGGATTCATTTTTCTTAAGATGTAATTTATTATGGGGGCTTGCCCGCCCCCCCGCATAGAGAACATTATGACCCGGTTTAAATAAACCCTACTTTATTCATCCAAGTATAGTAGAGAAAAAATCTCTAGTATATTCGAAGACCCATCATGCCTTAAGAGTTCTTATTAGGTGATTAGGCCCATTGTAGGGTAGTATTTCTATCTCTCGAGATAATACACTATTTCTCAATGTCATACTCGATCACCTCAATAAGTATACCATCAGATCTGCATGGTAATAAGTCTAGCAGTCGGGTGATTTACTCTCTCTTGTGTAGGTAAATAATATATCCATTTTCTCCTTAGATTTAAGTCGTGCTTTGGCCCTCGCAAAAGCTCCTTAGATTTAGGATCTGAGGTTGTTGTTTCCCTATGAGGCTACTAGCATAAATCCTCACCTCTTAGGCATTTCCACAATCCTGTATTGTGGAATCATAAGTCCTAGATTTCTAATGAAATATTAACTCAAACATATAAACTCTCTTTAATTTCAAAAACATAAAGCTCAACTATAGGATAATTTATGACGCTTACTAGGCTTCATAGTATTATGAGGATCATCTACTTATCGATTTTTAGCTTCGATAATAAATCTCTCTTTTCGATCTATCCCATATGATTTTTCAAATATAACCAATTTATTGATAGTCCTATCTTTGAATGCTTTAGAGATAACATTTGCCTTAGGAATTCTTATTAGGTGATTAGGCCCATTGTAGGGTATTTCTATCTCTCGAAATAGTACACTATTCCTCAATATCATACCCGATCACCTCAATAAGTACATCGTCATATCTGCGTGGTGTCCCCCCCGCACAATAAACAAAAACCTTAAAAATAAACAACCGAAAATAATAACCACATTAATATATGTAACATTCAAATCATTCCATCAAATTACAAAATAATTCTCTTCATCAAAAGTGTGTTTTTAACATTTAAGTTGATTTCAAAAATAAATGATCATGTGCTCATTGGAGATAATTTGATTATATGTATGCCAATTTTAGATACCATTTCGTGAGCCAAATAATGTCTCAAATTTTTAATTTGTGTCATGTACTTGATCTAGACTTATTTGGACTTAGATCAAGCCACTTTTAGTGTCATCACAATTATTTCTTTGAGATGATCAATTTGGCTATAAGGCTTATAAAACTAGAGCAAGATGATCAAAGATTTAGTTTTAGAAAATGTTGAGATTTGTGCTAATCAAGTAGATTTTTAGAAGACATTAAATTGCACAATTTATTAATATTATTTTCAATTAGTCATTAGTGAGATTTAGGCCAATAATTCTAAAATTTTATATTTATAAAATTAATACTACTCTTTTAAAATGAATTATTGAATTTATATATTCTTAGGGGATGTAATTAAATCTTTAAGAATTTAATGAAGGGAGATTTACATACATACGACACAATACTTATGTATTTACATATCTAACACCTAAACTTTAATTTTTATATATAACACCATAATATTTAATATCACATCAAAAATATCATCATAACTCACTTTTTAAAAGTGAAATACACCTTTTTAACTATAGGAAATATTAAATAAGTAAATATTTAACTGTAGGTGTTAAAATGTAAATGTATAAGAACTGTGTGGTATGTATGTAAATATTCATTTAATAAATATTGATGAATAGAAGCTAAATTTGTTGCGCCTAAAAGTTTGACTATCATTATAAATGAAAATATTTGGATGTTATTATGTTAATATACAAAATTTTGATTTTGCAAAGAAAATCACCCCTATTTTATTACTAGTGTTATGCAAATAATAATACATATCATTCTTAAACAAAAAATGTGAAGAAATATGAATGATTTTCCTAGTTACACTTGGAAGTCATTCCCAATATGAGATAATAATATTGAGCAAAAAATTTAAAATTTTTTTTATATTTATTGTATCTTAATTCTAATAACAAATCAATTTATTCTTTATCTTAGATTCAAAAGCAAACTCACAATCCACCATAGAAGAAGTGTGGCTCCAAATTATTCAAATACCCAAATGTGAAATGTTGGGTTAATATTCTAATATAGCGATTAATGTTGAAATTAAATGCGACATGAAAATATTCCACTTCCTTTATAATCTTAGTCAATTGAAATAGCTAAATATGTCAAGTTCACATTGCATTACAAAAAGAGTCTAAAGATAACATCTAAATAGATTAATTATTGGCGATGATGATTGAAGGCAAGATAGATAAATAAAATAAATTCTCATGACTTAGAGTCAACATATCCTTAATTTGCATCCAATATTACATTCCACGGTGAACCATATTGTAACCGTTAAAATTCATAGGCATATAAATGTTTTGATTTTAAAAAAAAAAAGAAATCATGATACTATATCATAAAGCTTTCAAAAAAAATTATAGCTCAAGGTTCTAATTATATGAATTTAAATATTAATTTGTTTGCTAATATTAATTATCTGTGGCCAACTATTTCTCACATTCTTAAAAGATAGCCAATGAGAGTGTTTTTAAATTAGGAACATATAATTCAACTGAATATGTCACTTCTTACCTTGTTCAATTTTTGTTGTTTTATTCAAGATATTTGCATGTGTCACATGGTAAGTATTAGTAGAACATTTTGCTTTGAATTTAAAATTTAAAATTTTGTAATTCAATTTTAAAGTAAAAGGCTATCTTGTTTGCTTTTAGTCACTCTCCAAATATGAGTTGCTAATTTATTTTCTCTTTTATTTATAATACTATCATAAGTGCATATGATTTCCCACCAATTCTAAGTAATTTTATGCCCTTCCTCTTAAGAGAGGAGATTATCCAAATCAACTGTAATCAACTATCAACTTTGGGTCATTTAGTTCCTCCTCCATCTACGAGGAGTTATCTTGATTTTTTTCCAAGAGAGGATTGATACCATCATTTGAAGTAGCCTCACAGATCAACTTGCATTGCCTCATGACAACATCTAATTTTTATAACATTTATCTCTAAGTGAGGATCAATCTAGCTACCTTAAGCATCCTTGGTATTTTTCCTGTGTTGCCACACTATCACCCTTTGTTGTGTCACCTTCACCTTATAAGGGTTATCCATCCATTTAACTTAGTTGAATTCATAAATATCATGTGCAACCCTATTATTGATTTCAAATAATGCCTCATTTGCCTCTAGGTGAAGGTTGATCTGATTATTATTAGTGGCCTCCATGATCTCTTTGCTCCACATCATCTTCATCTTCCAATTGCCCCATCTATAAAAAAAAGGATACTTGTGATCATCCTTAATTGCTATCAAGACCTTTTAATGCTACTTCGACTATCGCTCTAGGTTATGCCATCTCCATCTCCAACAACCTTAACTATTCTTAGTGACAAAACATTTTAAGATCATATCATCAATCGTTTCAAAGACATGCCCCCTTCTCCTCTAAAATGAGTATTCTCCTAATTGTCCATAATTATCACTAAGACTTTATTAAACATCCTCTCTTATTGCTTCTAGGTTGTATCATCTCAATTTTCATGTGAGAATTGCCTTGATCATGTTTAGTGGCCACCCCAATCTTTAAATGTTACCTTAACAATCATTTCAATGTAATATTGCATGCACTACACTTCACCATTCTTGTTCACTTGCATGACTTTCATAAATTTCTTGTCACCTTACTTTAAAGTATTGTGATCTAATCTTTCTAAAAGAAAATTAACTTAGCCATCATTCCTCATTTGCTATTCTAACTTTATCATTGTTCAATTTCAAATGAAGGATCTTGCTGAACATCCTTAATGGGCACATAAACTAGTAAACAATGTGCCATCTATTTCCTTTAATTTATGCTATCTTTTCCTTCAATAGAAGAATAATTTCAACCATCTTCAATGACTTTCTCAACCTTTTGGCCTCATCTCATTTTTTTGCCATGTGTGTTGTCTTTAGATTAAGCCATATTCACTTCACAAAATAAATAAATAAATAATAATAATAATAAAATGTCTTAATGCCTAATTGTATTACATTGTGAGTATATGCCTATCATGAATAATAATGATCAATTTTTTACTTAAATTGTATCTATAATTTCTCCAAATTTGATAAAGGGGGATTATTTATAAGTAATATATACAACTAATAAAAAATATATTTTTTTTGTTTACATTGTATGGTGCTTTCTTTTGAATAAGAAGAGTGAAATTTTACTCTCTATCAATTAATTTTGTAATGCAAACGTTATTTTATATACTTCAAACATCAATTAAATTTAACACAGATTAATTGCAATTAGATAAAAAGATTAAAAAAAACTGAAAATGAGATATATTTGAAGAAGGAGACCAAAAAATGTGATTCTATCATTAAGAGAAGCAAAGGATAAGAAAAAAAAAAGACGAAATAACCCTATACAGTGGTTTGTTCGAGGGCCCGGATGCCTCTAGAATTTTCTGCCACTGGACGTATAATCAATCCAACGGCCTCGATCGTTCAGAGAGAACAATCGCGAAGAGGGAGTGGTGTGCTAAACCCTTTTCCTCGCTTTAAAACTTCATCCAGCACATTTCTCCACGACAGCTGGCTGCTCCAAGACTTCGAAGCCCAACCCTATCTTCAATACTCCTTTTTTCTCGTTCTCGTCTGTCACACAGGTGCCGACTCTCTCTTCTCTGATCTCTTCTTCGCTTTTGGCGTTCTGTATTGCCTCTCGACTTGGGTGTGGGGTTAGTCTGCCATGTGAATTGCTCGCATTTCCCGCACCCTGAAATTTAGACACATTTTTTTATCTTTTTATTTTCAAATTGTAATGCCACTCGCTTCTAATTGGCAAGGAATCGGAATGTTGCTGATTTTGTAGAAAACGGATGGATCTGAGAACGTTTGGGGAGACGTGATGTCTTCCTAGGGGCTGCTTGGTATTCTATTTTAGGCAGGATTTAGAGGTTGTTTGGTTAGAAATGGATTTTATTTAAGTAAGATATAATAAATCTTGTAAATTGTAGTAAATCCTGAAAACTGTTTGGTATGATAAATGTTAAATCTGTTTAAATCCAAATACATTTTTTTAGCAAATATTTGTAAGATTTAGAATTTGAATGAATAATGCTAAGAGGAAAATGAAGAAAATTAGTGTAAATCTCTCAATTCCTACTCACCTTCGGATTTACGAAGTTTGAGAATTTACCAAAAACTGGAGGAGAGAATGATTTAATAAAATAGTAGGATGTAGATTGCTCATAAATTTGTTGAGAAGTTTTAGACTAAATTCTGAATAAATTTTAGTTAAATCTTGCAAACAAGCAACCCCTTTTTGAAATTGTGCTAAAAAGAATTTGGGGACTTTAAATCCTGTTGCTTTGGTAAATTTTGTTTCAACCTTATTATTGTTTAAATCAAAGATTTGTTAAATCCCATAATTTATAGATTTTAATGAATTAAAGAGTTTTTCCTCTAACAAATCTTTAATTCGGAAATAAATAACCAAATAATGCATCAGAACTTAGCAAGAATCAATAATTTTTCTGTCAAACATTTTTTTCCAGATTTTATTCCACTCAAGATTTATTAAACATGGTTTTTACAAGATTTACTAAATCTAATCTTAGCCAACAAACCCCTTAGTGTTATGACATTGTTTATTTTCTTGCTTTTATCTTGAAAGATCTAGATATTGTTTTGCTGAAAGTAGGAATTATCTTAAGTAAGATTTAGTAAATTTTGTATTTATTAAATTATGTTGGTGTTAAGTGCTAAAAAAATTCTTGTTATGGCAAGTATTAAATCAAGCTAAATGTTGAGATATTGTTTGGTTGCTTTTTTCATGAATTAGGAGTTAAATTAATGTTATTTAGTTAGAATTTTTTATGGATATTTAAGTTGTTAATTGTGTATAAATTAATAAGGCAACAATACTTTTATTAGTATGTAAGCCATTAATTAACTTTACAATTAAAAATATAATCATGATTTAATATCAATGTTGTTTTTTTATTAATTAACACTCATATAATTATCTTTTTAACTAGACTTACAAATCACATCTTGATTTATTGATTTAATAATCATGATTATAAGTATGTTAACTAAAACAAATATCTAACATACAACAATAACAACAACAACAACAACAACAACAACAAGCCTTTATCCCACTAACTGGGGTCGGCTACATGAATCCAACCATTTTCAGCACTAGTCAAGAAGGATGCCAAGTTCAAGTTGGATTATAAGTTCTAGCATGCCTTTGAGGGCATCAAATAGTACATCATGCGTCAATTCTTGCTGCCCCTATACTGGGAAAACCTCTGATCCTCTACACTACTGCATTAGATAACTCCCTTGGCGTTTTATTGGCCCAAGCCAACATCGAAGGGAAACAGAACATACTCTAATACCTTAGCTGTCACCTAATACCTACTAAAGAAAATTATCCACCCATTAAGAAGCCTTGCTTAGCTTTAATCTTTGCATCTCAAAAGCTATGACATTATATGCTTTCATAAAGTAAACTAAATTTCTCCATTGTGTCCTATTATGTGTCAAATTCTCATTTAATTCAAGTATAATAAGGTCATTTTTTATACATCTTAACCAAGTCTTTTTAGGTCTACCTCTACCTTTCTTAACATAAGACAAATCTAATGCATATACTCTCCTAACCGAGTCATCGGACGACTGATGCTTTATGTGGCCAAACCATCTAAGGCGACTCTCTCTAATCTTATCTGCCACAGGAGCTACTCCAACGTTTTCCCGAACATACTCATTTTGCATTTTATGTTTAAGAGTAAAGCCACTCATCCACCTGAGCATCCTCATCTCTGTAACACTTAACTTAGTCTTATGCTTCTCTTTTATTGGCCAACATTTTGCACCATAAGTCATTACAGGTCTTACCATCATCTTATAAAATTTTCTCTTAAGTTTAAGTGAAACTTTTCTATCACACAATAGGCCAGATGCATTCTTCCACTTCAACCATCCAACTTGAATTCTACTAATAACATCTCCATCTATTTCACCATCATTTTGAACAATATAGCCTAAATATCTGAATCGCTCACTCTTATTAATGACTTGTTCACCTAATGTCATAACACTATCACTAGAACTTCTACAACTAAAATTACACTCCATATATTCAGTGTTAGATCTACTTAAACGAAAACCTTTAAACTCTAAAGTTGACCTCCATAATTCAAGTTTCTCTTGGACTCCCTCTAGTCTTATCAACAAGAAGAATGTCATCGAAAAGCATACACCAAGGTACATCTTCGTAAATGCCTAGTAAGAACATCCATAACTAAAGTAAAAAAGATAAGGGCTTAAAGCTGATCCTTGATGTAATCCAACCGAAATAAGAAAATATTTTGTCAATCCTCCTTGTGTTTGGACACAAGTAATAGCTCTAGTATACATATCCTTAATGACTTGAATATAACCAATATTAACTTTTTTTGTTTTAGAACTCTCCAAAGAGCATCTCTTGAAACTTTATCATAAGCTTTCTCTAAATCAATAAATATCATATGTAGATCATCCTTACTTTCTCTATACTTCTCCATCAAACCTCTTAACAAATGTATAGCACCCATAGTAGATCTACCTAACATGAAACTAAACTGATTGTGGAAAACTTTTGTATCACATCGTAACCTATACTCAATTACTCTCTCCCATAATTTTAATGTATGACATTAACTTAATTCCTCTATAATTTGCACACTCTTGTGCATCACCTTTATTCTTAAATGTAGGAACCAACAAACTCTTTCTCCACTCATCTGACAATTTTTTAGTCTTTAAAATAACATTAAAAAGATTTGTAAGCCAAGAAATTCCTTGATCTCCTAAACATTTTCACACTTTTATTGCAATATCATCAAGTCCTACTGTTTTTCCACATTTCATTTTCTTTAAAGTTTCTCTAACTTCAGATTTACTAATACGACGATAAAAATAAACTTCTCTATTTTTGTTTAGGGTATTAAGGTTGCTAAAATCAATCGTACTTTCAGATCCTTCATTAAAAAATTTATCAAAATATCTCATCCACCTATTTTCATTATCCTTTTCTAAGAAAAGCACTTTATTATTTTCATCTTTAATACACCTCGCTTGAACTAGATCTTTACTTCTCCTATCTGTTTGGTTAGCTAACTTATACATACATCTTTCATCTTCTATGATATCTAATCTATTGTATAAATCACTAAAAGCTAAATTTTTTGCATCATATCTTGATTTCTTAGAATCTTTACAGGTCACTTTATATCTTTTCCAATTCTTCGAGTTTGTACATCTAAACCAAGTTTTATAATAATGCTTCTTATTTCTTATCTTTTCTTGCACACTCTGACTCTACCATCAACTATTTTTATTAAAGTTTTCTTTTGATTCTCCAAAGACATTTTAAAGAACTTACTTAATTTCACTGCTATTTTTTTCTCACATAACATTAAATTTCTTATGAACATCCCAAATTCTAGTTTCAGTTTTTCTTAAAAAATATTTTTATTTGTTCTTTAAGTATCCCCATCTAATCCTAGGACAATAATTTGATTTATTTTTCCTCTTATAATTTGTCATCTTAAAATCTAAACTAACAATTGATATTGGGTACTTAAACTTTTATTTGGAATGACCTTACAATCTTTACAATCTAAACAATCTATTTTTTTTATCAGAAAATAATACAAATATCTAACATATTGATATAAATTTGATGAGCGAACAAAAAATTTATATGTATTCCAAAAAATGAGCGATGTAAAATGAAAATTATTTTGAGTTTGATGAGGGAAAGAAAGTTTTCAAATAAAGCTTTATGGCTCTATCTCACAGATGTTCCTAAATATGAAAGTATCTTGTCTATCATTTTGCCATAATTGTTATCGCCTACAGTCAAATACAAAGCAACCAACATGATGAAGGTTCAATTATACTTTTGGCATTGGACATGGCTGTGAGGAAAGAGAAGGGTTGTGAAAGAAGGGGTGCTGATGCTTACAAATATTTTTGAAATCCTTAAATATTAGTATATGTAGTATTTTACCAAATCACATCTTGATTTTATTGATTTTATAACCATGATTATAAGTATGTTAACTAATACAAATACTAACATATTGATATAAATTTGATGAGCGAACAAAAACTTTTTATGTATTCCAAATAATGAGCGGTGTAAAATGAAAATTGTTTTGAGTTTGATGAGGGAAAGAAAGTTTTCAAATAAAGCTTTATGGCTCTATCTCATAGATGTTCCTAAATATGAAAGTATCTTGTCTATCATTTTGCCATAACTGTTATCGCCTACAGTCAAATACAAAGCAACTAACATGATGAAGGTTCAATTGTACTTTTGGCATTGGACATGGCTATGAGGAAAGAGAAGGGTTGTGAAAGAAGGGGTGTTGATGCTTACAAATAATTTTGAAATCCTTAAATATTAGTTTATGTAGTATTTTACCAAATCACATTAAATTTGAAAATGAAAGGAAACTTAACAATTAGAGTAAATTATTTTGCAAGATTTAGCATAAATCTTTGTAAAATTATGCAGCCAAACAATATGTGAAAATTTTGGCATTTAAGGTTTGAATTTGGTTTCAGGAATGTTGGAAGTGTCTGTTGTTCCATCATGCTTTGTGTTGGGGGAGGGGATGTTGTTCCATTATGATCATTGATATGCTAAATCATAGTTTGTTGCTCGAATTGAATTTTTTTTGTAAAAGACGAAGCAAATTTTGGTTTATATTAGAATAATCAAAGGGAAGTGGACATTCTAAATTAATTGGTTGCATGTAATGGGAACCAACTTGATTTATCTAAATTGAATGCTTGTTTGGGCGGATGGTGAATCTTTCAAACTTTTTTTCAAAAACAGTGAAATAAATTTTATTTTTTTTGTGTATGAAGTTAGAATTCGAAGAGCTTTATCTTCCAAATGTTTATTTATAGCTTGATTCATCAGTTGCATGACCTATTCCTTTTTTCTTAAAGAGTTTAGATTGGTGAACTTTATAACATATTTTTATCTCTTAATTACTAAATATGATGATTTAGCTAAAACTACTTTGATTTTTATTTGTCTGAGTTTACATCTTTTGATAAATTTGATTCAAGTATGATTTAGGGGTTGTTTGGTTGGCTGAAAAAAGAATGCAATATAAAAGGAATGTAGTGTAAAAGAAATACAGTGTAAAAGAATTACTTTACAGTTGTTTGGTTGAGAGTTTTACAAATTCATGACTGTTTTTTTCTGTTTGATAAAAAAATATAATGTAAAGTATTTTGAAGTTTTTGACGCCCGGCGACGATTGTGACGACGACGGCGGTGGCGGCGATCGGCGCGCAGCGGCATGGGCGGTGGTGGTGGCGAAGGAATGACGGGCGGGCAACAATGCAACACTTTGAGATATTTATAGATAATTACCCAAAACCCAAATACACCAAAAACTCAGAATGTATTCTAAATATATTACATTATCTTAGAAATTTTACTCCGTGCCAAACAAAAAAAAAGTAAAAACCCCTGCATTTACTTTACTTTACACCCAAAATTCAGGCAATCAAACAACCCCTTAATAAAACCTGATGGAAATTTTGGGAATTGTTTGATTTTTCATTCTTAAATTTAGTCAAATTTTTGAAGATAGAAAGACTTTCACAGCAAGAAAATCACTAAATAGATATCTCTTATAAGGAGGACAGGAACAACTTGACCATAGCTAGAGAAGAGAGTTCAGCTAATTGAAATTATAGTTTGATGGGACCTTTTGTAAGAGAGTCATAATTAGAGTGAGGCGAGAAAGGACTTTGATTGGAACATGAAGATGAGGGTGGAAGAGATGAGAGAGTGAAAGAGGCAAATTTTTTCTAATTCAATGTCTTTGAACAATAGCTATTAGACCAAAAAAATATTTGGCCTTTATGGTAGATCTTTCACTAAACTAGTGTGGCTTTAAACAAATATATTAACTGAAATTATTTAGGGATGATATGGGAGAGAGTCTCATCGTATTAATGAGAGATGCAAAGGAGATTGTTGATAGGTTGAGAATATGCCAAAAATCTTCTTTGATGGATTCTTGTGTTTAAGGATAGTAAGATTAGGTAGGATATATACTATTAGGATGGAGATGAAGGCTTGAGAATCTTTTTTTGCAGGGTGACTTTTTTCTATGTTTTGAGCCAAGCCAATCATCTAATTGTAAGGATGAGTATATTGTATAAACCAACCCTGGCTATATTCTTTGATTACAAGTAGCGTTATAACTATTATTTAAATTTATAATTGTTGAAGTGAATTCATAATCTAAAGGCTTTTTAATTTAATAGCATTTTTTTTAATAATCTTGGGATTGAAGATGAAAAAAAACTATTATTTATAATTATTGTATACTCAAGGGTGATGTTCTTTATTGGGGAATTTGACTTTATATCTTATGTAGTACAAATATACCTTGTATAATTTATTTTAGAGAAATACCCCCAAAAATTTATTTCGGATGAAAATGCACTTAGATGT